>WUAM01000143.1:37956087-38009757 GCA_024336885.1 Actenoides hombroni | reverse complement strand
CCCCCCAAAATAAAAACCCCAAACACACCCCAGGGATCATGTGTTTAGTTTATAAAGGGCTTTGCATGGACAAGGATAGCAATTTTCCTTGTGCTTTTTCTATGGGCTCAAGAAGCATATCGTAGACTAATGGGTAATGAATCTTCACAAAAGTAAGTTCATTTTAAGCAAAGATAGAATGAAATTCCTAACAGTTATATTTTAGCAGACAATCTTCTGCCAGCACGACCTCATGGAAGGAAACTAGACCGTTTTAACAAGCTCAGTGAAACCAATGACTGTCGAACCACCTGTACATACTTGCTCTGGTAACAGTTTCTTTCCTAAGAACATAAATTTCCAGTATGCCCAACATGTACAAATTAGGCCACAGCCCATACAGGGGCTGGAGCAACGTGTGGGGGTGGAAGGAGAATGAGCAGCGACTACTTCACCCTCTGGGAGCCTGTACCTAGCTGTAAATGCTCTCGCCTGCCTGCTGACCCCAGTGGCTCCAGGCTCCTTCCACCTCTGAGGTGCTGGCCTCAGGTGAGCACCAGGGAGCACTCTGCTTTTGCTGGTCTGTACACCACCGCACACTCGTTAGCTTCTCTGCACTGGAAAGTGGCTATTGCTACTATTTAACTTCCTGCCAATCTCAATAAGGACAAAAACCCTTACAGCATCTGAAGACCCACAGCAGACAAGAAAAAAATTTGTGCTTTTTTTTTCTCTTTAAAATGCATCCTGTACACAAAATCGATTCTATTCATGTACCAACATGAATCACTTCATTCTTGTAGTGACTATTAAGTCATTCACTATTGCTGTCCTGCTAATGTTTGTGGAATTAATATGAATACACAGTATTTCAGTTATAATTCCCACTTCAGATTAGTCTGGTCCTATAACTCCAGTAAATATTTACTGACGAACATAACTGACTACCAGCAACACCGCAGAACTCCAGGGTTTGAAAAGCACGTTCCACTACCGATGTGCATTTCTCCCTTGGCTTGGGAGCGACCTTCTGCAGACAGAAACAGCCCAGCTCTCCCAGGGAGGGAAGGACAGTGTCCTCGCCCAATACACCCAGGAGTAGCACGGACACCACATTCACACACATTTAACTCCTTCATTTATTTGTCATGATTTTGCTTAACACCTCCCCACCTCCCCCAGCAACAACCTCCCCACTAGAAGGGGGTTGGTTCTCCTGCCTCACCTGGAGTGGTACAGGGCAGATATGAATCAAATCCTGAAAACTTCTGTCTGAGCTTGAATTTCTCTCCAATGTGGTCTGACTTGCCTCTGTACAAATAATTTACACATAATACCACATACCAGAGAACGCTGCAAACAGATCACATCACAAGATATTATACTAGAGGTAAACAGTGCACAGAACTTTATGAGTTGTTTTTTCCCTGACTGAGTAACTTCTCAAAAAAGTTACCAACCATTTGAAAACCAGGATTGGAGGACAGGAAAACAAAGCACGCTAATGGAGATACCGCCACCTTCATCCTAGTTTGCAAAGTGTACAAAAAGGGAAAGACAAACGGAAGGGAGAAGATGACAGGGAAGAAAGCAATGAGAGGAGAAGTAGTCAGCGTGGATCCAGCAAGTACCGTTTGGTTTTGATCTAACAACTTGCCATTAGGACAAGATGCTCCACATTTACACACACACTTATCAGAGGACATTTAGTTAACAGGATAAAAATCCTTTTTTTTTCTTTTTAAGGAAAAAAAAAAAAAAAAGGCTCTTTAAAGTACCAAAACATAATTTTTGGAATGTCTAATTCTAGGGGGTTTCGTATTTGTATTCAATTCAACCTGAGAACTTTTTTCCCCATTTACGAAAACATTACATGTTGGTAAGGTACCTGGCATGAACCTGCACCCTCGTTTAAAATAAAACTTTTAAAGTAGGTACATACACCATTCACCGTCTGTATCAGGAATCTTACAGACTTCAGATGCTGTGGTAACATCTTTGATAGATACACTGTATCCCATGATACAAATGAAAGGAAAAAAAAAAAGAGGACAATCTCGCTACAGTTTGTTGTTGTTTTTTTTTTTAAAACTTCAGTTTGTTGCTGGACCAACAAAAGAAGAATCTACCTAATCCTTCTAAAAGATGTTGTATATGCACACACCAAGAAAATACTGGAAAAGGAAAAAGGTTAAGGTTGTTGGTGGTTGTTTAACGTTTTCTGAAGAAGTGATAAAGTAAATCTGAAAAAAGGTGCAGCAGCATCCCCTTTTCCTTCAGTTTAACCTCTTTGCCTTTAGAGTAAAATCTTCTCCAGGTCTCATCACCCCACACTTTTAATTTTACTGGAATAAACCCCAATAATATAGACAGATTTACGTGTTTGACATTGTAATACAGTGAAAAGGGGATACTGCATTGTCCACAAATCAGTGAGTACACCAGGTGAAAAAAACCAGGATCAGAATGGAGGATGATTCTTTTAAATTAGCACTCATCAGATTTTCAGCCTCTGATGGTAGGTGGTTAGAGGGAGAAAGCCAACCGGCAGACCATCCAAAGCAAGTCTCCTAAGTTGCAGCAGCAGTTCCATCCCCTCATGCCCGAGCACCACAATCAAGCCATGAGCGCCCTCTCCTCTCTCCTGGGAATGATGCCAGCAGCACAGGCAGCCACTGCGGGTCTCCGAATGCACGTGGTGGTTTGTGGTGAAGGAGAAACACTGGCAGCAGAGGATTCTGGTTCCCAAAAAAAGGTACTTTTTCCCATTGTGTTGGACTGGCAGTTCCATTCTGCTCCACTTTTAAGCTTATGGATATCTTTTCTAAATTACTTTAGGTTTTGCGGAGCAGAATAGAGATTTGATGTTAAGAAACTGTAGGAACACAAGACTTAAATAACAGAGTGGGTGCTGCCATGGTGCTGTGGCTACTTGAATGCTGCAAATTCTCCTGTAGAGGGAGGACAAGAGCTTGGTTTAAAAAGGTGATTTCAGTTACTAGGTGGTCAGATTTTTTTTTTCTCCAGACTAGTTGAACATTAGATTGAATATAAAAGATGTTAAAAAATGCAAACTGTTTTAAATTCAAGCACAAAAGAATACATAGCGAGAGAACATTGAATACAGACCCAGCGTATTTTACCAAAAAAAAAAAGGATTTCTTGAAAGCAAGCTGTACCCATTCTTCCCAAGACAGAGGTCTGAAAGGTCAAGCAAAGTCCAACTCATCATGCATTTGAAAATAAAATGCATCAGTTTAATTTCACTTTAAACTCCTTATTGCACCTATATCCTCCTGAAAAGCAACAACTGCAGTAAATGCATCAGACTGCAAACTAATTTCTATTCTAGCGAGAGACTGGTTTAATAATGAAGAACTACTTGACACATGCATTAACCTTTGAAGACTATATACAGTAAAGTGCTCAAATATTAAACCAGTATTAAAGAATGCTAGGATCTGGTTTAGAGACCAACATAGCAACTTACTGTGAGAGAAATAAGAATGGTGAGATTGTCTACTCACTCCCAGAGCAGAAATTAGGCTTTGCTAATCGGGAGTACAACAAATAAAGCAACCTCATGATTCCTTCAGAATTACTGAATGAATTAGTTTATGTAGTGCTTTCACGTGTGATGATGCCCTGAAATTCTACATAGTTTACTTAGTGTCAGCATGCCACGAGATAGACTGGTAGTCCTAATTGAGAGATGAGGAGACTATGGAATAGAGTAAAATGGCTGCCTAAAGTCTTAAGTTTGGCCAAACATTGAATAGAAGCTGAATCTAAGATACTCATCCTCTTCATCTTATACTTGAGCCACAAAATTTCCCTGCCACCCACTAAGAAATTGTTTTCTCTAGAGTTTTTAGGTAGGGGTGTCCAACTATGCTTAACCAAAAGGACTAAGAGGCAAGAGAAGAAAAAACAAAAAAACCACAAACCCACAACTTCCCTGCATTGGGTTTCACACAAATTTTGGGTTAGTTTATGCCCCTTTCTTGACAGCACTCCTCAGAGCTCTCCTAGTAATGAAGGTGTGATAAGCAGGCACAAGAGACCCTTTGTTCTGTTCAACAGAAGCCTGTTAATGCCATTACATCCAAACAACTCCTCCCTATCTTGGTGTCCTTCCACACTTTCAAGGGCATGTGTTTTGGTGGCTTTTTTCTTTTTCTTTTCTTTTTTTCCCGCTCAAGATTCTTTTTCTAAATATTGTAAACAAATCAGAAACATCCTTGCAAACAGGATTTTAGGCTGACAGCATTAATACCATGGAATGTCTTGCTCTATAAAGAAGAGAGATCAGCAGTTTGCATGAGGGGGAAGAAAAGGCATCTACAGGGCCTGTTAGGAACTGATCCAGCTGATTTAAGGGAACATGAAGAAAGCAGGGAGAGGGGGCTCTGTGTGTCACAGGAAATGAGAAGGGAGTACACCCAAGGTTTAAAGTACGGGTGGCTTGATAGACTGTGGTGGTAGGTTTAAGATATTACAACAAAAGAATAAGAACTCCATGATAGATCCAATTGCCAATTTTACTAGTTCTACCAACAGATAAAACCCTTACTCTAAAATACACCAAATATTTGGTAATTTTTCTTGCTTCTGAAACATTTTGCCCATCTCCCAAATCTCTTCAGAGTGTCTTCTAGAAACGCCTCAATTTTTGTACTTTTTTTAAGAGAAGGACAAAAGAAGTCAAAGTATTGCCTGTGAGGCTAATTTTTAAGAATGACATTCAAGCTTAGCTACACTTTAAAAACATGCTCTACTTTATTTTTCAGTCTGCCTTCCTAAACTGCTGATTAAAGATCAATTTATAAACAAGAGACTGCTCCCTCATTACTCATCTTGTCCTTCTGTCCATTTCTGGTAACAATTCAGCTTTTAATAGTCATACTGGGATTTCAGAAGATAAAAGATGAACCATTAATTGGGAAAGGGCAATGGAAAAACAGGATCACAAGTCAAGAAACATTTCAGATTGAATGGTAGCTCTAAAAAGGTGATTTTCAGACTTTCCTGCCTTTTAAATAAAACCTTAGAAAAGACATTTTCTTTGACAAGCTAATGCTAAACCTCCCCTTTCAAAATTCAGGTGGTAATCCAATCTCAAATCAACAGGAGTTCAAAACAGGTAACACACTAATCTAATAATGGATGAAGTCGATTGAGTATGTGTAAAATGCAGTTACCAGTAACAGCTTTCCCTAGATGAGGGGTGTGGATGGCTATACCCATCCATGTACAAGAATCTTCCGTCCTGCCAGGTGTCGACAGGACTTTCTGAGGAGTAGCTAAAATTCTTTACGTCACCGTTTCTGTTCTGAAGATGTAAAATATCTGTAGCTGGTTCTTTTACCTTCTGAAACAAATTCCATCTGTAAGAGCGAGAGCACAGGCAACCTCCTCCTGAAACTCAGATTCATATGAATAAATGAAGTAACCTGAACTGTGAATTCACCGGAGGGCCTTGCCTGACCTGAATGGACAACATGAAGACAACTTCAGGAATATGACCCAACATGTCCTGTCCTGCAGGAACAGGGTCATCCTCATTCTGCCCTGTAAAGTATTTGGACACAGTTCTGTAATGGCCAATGCTAATCTAAACCGGGACTACTCTCCCTCCTGACCTGAGCTGTAGAGAAACGATGCTGCCATAGCAGCACTGTGGCCCTGAGGCAAGATGGCCCAAGGAGCTGACCTAGCAAGTGAGTGCTCAGACTGATGGGCAAGGAGAGTTTTCTAACAGTTTTTGAAAAGCTGCTCTGTTGATGGTGGGGGGAACCCACTCATCTGCACAGAACGGACTCATGGAATTGGAGAGCATCTGTCAGTGCAAGGGTAAGGAGCTGGGCCATGGCTGCTACATATATCAACTTATCATGAAGCTATGAAACAACATACTTAGTGATTTGGGGTGTGAAAAAACCCAAACCCAACAGACATTTTTATTCATTGTGAGCCTGACATCTCATGTGCTTTTTAACCAAGCAGAACTTCAGATACTCGCTTTGACTGGCAACAAAGAAATTCCCTTCCGAAGGATGGATAGCATTTGAAAATGTACACTTCTTACAGAGCCCTTTCAAGTTAGTTGCTACAGTCTTTACATGCTCGTCACATGCAGAGCCAGTGGGAAGTATTTTTAATGCACATTTCCAAAAAATCTGTACTAAAAAGATGATAAATTTCTTTTATGTTGCGTCCAAACAATACTATCTCAAGGGCATGTTCTGAGTGAAACTGCTGCCTCTGATTCCTGGAAGGATTTAGGATGCAGTTATAAATTTGTAAGTAGAGGTTGCTAAGTTATCTGGATTCATGAGGTAACTTAGGTATATACACATCACCTTAACTGAACTCCTTATCCTGGGGTAGATGCCATGTTTCTCAGAGGAATCATAAGGCCAAGAATGGTTCCCTTGCAGGCCCATGTCTGCCTTGTCTACTGAAGTAGAGAGTAACTGACTTATCAAAGCGAAACACCAAATTCCAACACCTTGCCTGGATTACACTCACAGACACAGAAAAAGTATGACAAAGAGGCAGTTTTCTGTTGACTCTTGCTCCAATCTTCTAGTACAGGTATCATCCACTGCCTGAATAAAAATTTGGAACATACACAGATATGCACAATTACCATCCTCAGAAAACACACAGTAGCTTTTATGAGGATCTGGTCCTACCAGAAGGTACCAATACAAATTTTCTTTCTATACTGAGATGCAGGGGAGTAAAAAAAAAAAAAAAAAGGAATCTCACACAGTATCAACTACCACTCCAGAAAAACCTGGGACCCTACGGACCTGTTTTCAGGACCAACAGGTATCTGTTTCTAAACAACATAACTGAGTTGCATCTTTGAGAATACTGACCCAAAACCACAGGTGTATGTATTTAGGCATCTTCATCCTACATTTGTTCCCAAATGTCATCAAAGCAGCAATTACAAACCCCTAAATGCCTTTATGTCAGATAAAGGTAATGATCCACAAAGCCCATCCTCCTTTTAGGCATCAGAATATGTTTAGTGAGAAGCTAAGATCGTATCATGCCATGGACCCCAAACTGTGTTTGACATGTAAGTTCAGGTGACACAGGAAGAAGTCTAATGCACTGACCCAGACAGCAGGTAATAGGGCCAAATATGTCTAAGGATGGCAGCGTTTTTATCCCCGTAACCATAGTTGCTATAGCACAGAACAACCTTAACAATGATGATAACCCTTCTCTAAGGAATAACTTGTCTGAACTGCTCTGGCAGACCTTAAAAAGAGTGAGCCTGGGCAGGGCAGTGATGATGGTTCTGCACTCTTTGCAACTCCCCACATGGTTAGGCCTTTTCCGTGTGAGATGTCACATTTCTAGATTCTGCAGGAGCCCCAGCAGCATCCTCTTGCTCTTACTGAGGTGGGCATTGTAGCCTGTACTGAGCACAATGCCCCAAAGCCTAAGAAACATTCCTCCTCGCTGTCTAGAATACTACCAAAAAACCCAAACCAAAACAAATGAAACAAAACCATAAAAACAAGAGGGGAAAAAAACTCACTTCAATCCTGTTTTCATTTTACAAATAAGTCTGCCAAAATGAGGTGAAGCAACCAGAAAGATTTTTTCTAAAACAGTAACAACTTTTGTCCTCCATAACTATTTCCACAGGGATGGATTTCAATAGCTGAATTTGCTTGACTTACAAAATGAGAAAATTTAGTTCCAAAACTGTTCCAACAGCAAAAGCCAAAAAGGCCATTAGAATCCAACCAGAAAATGTAGAATTTGCCTACACCTTTTCAAGCTCTCTAACTCTGACTCCTGTTTTAAAAGGCGCAGTTGTCAGACAGCCAAAAATCCCAACAAAAACCAAGCACTTTTTTTGAATTCCTGATCTGTTTTATAAACCCACTGCTAGCAACATGCAAAATTCTCCCTATGTAAATAAATCAGAAGCCACTAAGAACTCTCCTGGCCCTTCAGTTTCAAAATATGCAAGAACAGAGTCAATACCATTACTGTTTTCATATCTGACATCAAAGACTGATATAACCTGAACTGCTACTCTGATTCAACCGTTCCAGGGAAATGCTCCAGAGAAAAATACCATCTTTAGAGTGAGCTGTCAGGATCTTGGTAAGGTGTCTAGCTTTCTTAGCTAGATACCTCATCTGATTCACTTCCAGTCAAACAAATAGCTTTTTCGTCGCTGAACAGAAGCATGTTCAGTGATACTCTTAACAATATTAAAGTCATTAAAACCTTTAATCTGAACAGAATTCATGGTATTATACTGATTTCCGTGAAAACAACTGCTTTTTCAAATCCTCTTTTCCTATTACGGTTGTTAGCAGCCTTTTTCTTTTCAAGTATTTGGTTATGCTTGAGATTTAATTTCACTTTTCTTTTTAATTTTGAGATATCTGCTAATTGAAGGATACAGACACCATTACCATACTGCAATATTCCTGCAGATCAGCAAAACCAGATTTGGAATATCTTCTATGTTGCATTTTAATAGAACATTTTGAGATGGTCTAAGCTATACCAGGTCAGAGTATTTGGATAAAAATTACAAGTAAAAAACCTCATGCTACCAGTCCTCTGGAGGAAGAGATGTTTCTCTAGACAGTACTATTTTAAACTTCAACTTTTAAAATAAGTCACATGTCACTGAAATCCTTCTTTGGATTCTGTGTTGTATCAGCTCACTTCTGCTGACCACAAGAAGTTCTGACTGTGCTCAGCCTTGAAGCTAAGTTTATTTTTCCACTTGTTGCTCACATATGAGTAGCACTACTGAAGAATCTAAAGCCTATTGCTCAAATATGACCTCAACTGAAGTAAAAAAACCCCAAAAAACAACAAATCACCATTGCTCGAGTAGAGTAAAATCAAATACACTCCTGAGTAACTAATTCCAATCAATAAACTAGGAAAAAATGACACAGGCAAGCAAAAATGACCCCCAATGACCTTAAGAGGATTTTTGCTTGTTTTGAAGTGACTCTTCCCATTTCTCTTATGTGACCTTATAATTCTTCTTGTGCCTCCTGTTCCCAGAGCATTCCTTACCAACACAGACTTTGTGCTCGGGATATTCAATGCCCAGTATTAGGAAGTGAGTCTTCATTCCTTCAGCAACCCTTAAACCTTAGCTGGTAGGAACCGAGAACGTACACGTGTTGCACTCACAGGAACACACCAGCACACAGACTCACAGGCACATGCTTTCACATTTCTTTTCAGTGTACTGGAAACCCACCGTATCCCCCTGCTTGGATGGGTGTTTTTGGAGAAGCACAAGCATATAGACTAAAATCCTCTGTCTGGAAGCCAGCCCGGTTTAATGAGGGCTCAGATGCACTGCGGTGAATTTTTGGCAATGACCGGGCCAGAAGCTCAATGGAGGCAAGAATCTAAAACGAGTAAAAAATAAGCGATCAAATCTGTTGTTCCAAAGTTGTAACACTCACTTAAAACCGAAGGCAGAACATCAATTAACTACAGAAAAATATTTACACATAGAAACCTTTAAAAATAGATTACTGCATTGCACTCTGATGCTTATAACCTTAAAAAGCTATGAAAGACATTTTGGGAAGAAGCTGACTCCATTTCCCCTTTAAAAGGGCATGCTGATTTCCTTCTGTAAACATAATGAATATGGTTGTCTTTCATTTCCCTCCTCGTTTATGCACCAGTACCTGTGCATACCAGTGCTGCAAGGCTTGGGCAGCAGTTTGCTTAATGCCATTTGCCATAAAGACAGCAGGGGGAGCTCCTTATTTTTGGAGAAGGCTTTGGCTACATTCGAAACAACAACTAAAATAAAGCGCATCCCCCCTCCCCAAGCTTTTAGAATCCAACCTTTTCTTAGCAGGCACGATAAATCAAGTTTTTGTGACAAAACTATGAGTTTCCCATCATAAAAGCTTGGGAGAGAGCAAAGAGGAGGGGTATAAATATTTCTGAGAATATACACCAAGTTCTAACTTGCGTGTCTAATTGTGATTATTAATTTCACTGTCTCCCAGTAGAAACTTTCTCCAACACGTAAGTGCTTTTCCAACTACACAGGTCATTCTCATACCTGCTTTTTGAATTGAAAATAAACATTTCTAATTGTACAGCACTAACCAGGTACTGAACCAGTACTCTTATGAAGTCATGCTATAGTACTAATAAAAAAAATTTGAACCGGCCACTGAGTTCATAACTGATCTTTATTTTTAATATTTGAATTGAAAGGTGTACTGAGAATCAAAGAGGAACATTTCTCACCTGGGGAAAAAGGGGTCTCTCATCTCTTTTCTTTTTTAAGCATTCTGCCATTAGTCTTTTCATAGCTTTTGGACAGTTGCTCCGTACTTTGCTGAGGTCTGGAGATAGGTATCCTCTTCCCACCATAAATATTATCTTTATTTAAGGGGGAAAAAGATGAAAGAGGAAGAAGATGAGTCCATAAAACAAACAGTAACAAAAGATTTAACATTTTGCTAGACCATTTTAACCCAGATGCAAGTTTTCTGCTCCCAGGAAACATTATCTGGTATTGAAATTGCCAAGTTTGTTAATGTGTGCTAACCTATTCAGTCCAGAGGAAAAATTATATTTTTCCTCCTTCTCTTAAGAGAGACTTCTGTGAAATGAGCACTAGTAAATGGTTACCATTTACAGCAATAACCAGCTAAGGAGCAGTTCTTTGGTGTCAAAAACTGTTACAAGAACAAGAATAAGCGACTCTGTGGGAGGAACAGAATGCTTAAAAATAAATATTCTGTTTTATAAGTCAACAGCAAATCCACACTGAAAGGTATTTAAAGAAACACATGGACATCAGAGAGTAAAATCCCTTACATTTTGAGAAAAATTCCTTCATATAACTTTGCACCAACAAAAGTTTATTCTTGACATCTGATCACTTTACCTACCCTCAAAAAAAATGCCCCACAAAAGAAAAAGAGAAACTGCTTTTCCTCTGTAGAAGAGGAGACAGACAGGCTTTGTACTTTCACACTAATTCTTTTAACATGGAAGGCTTATATTTCACCTAAGGATAAACCTGAAGCATAAAACAAAGTAACCTAATAGAAAGCAGGAAAGCAAAGTATAAAAATGGTTAATGTTCTCTTGGATATATAGAAAACATCAAACATCATCATGTCAAGCCAAGGTCAAATGCAATGTGGTTTGAGCACTGCAGTTGAGCTGGCACTAAAAAGCCCTTTCAAACTACCTAATCAAAGATCCATTCATGCTGCAGGTGATCACCACCACCTTCTCTGAATATTCAGACAGACCCAGCAGGTGTATCATACGTTGTATTTAATGAAGTCTGTTTCATATCTCGACACTGGCAAAAGAAAAACCCAACAAAAAAAACCCCACAGCTCTGTGGCATAGCAGCCTAGCTTGCCATAAGACAGGAATACAGCTAATTTAGTGCACTGAGAAAGGTCGAGATGTTTATGACCATGAGATTCTTGCGCTATCTCTGGGGCTGGAGATCTGCTAAGCTGGCAGCCAAAATGGCTGAAGGAGAGAGTCTTGTGAAGATAAGACTGCCCTGTTTCAGCTAAACCAACAGCCGCAAACAAATTTTGAAGGCCAGAGTGGCTGAGCAGAGACCTCTGCCTAATTAACGGCAAAATTAATATTAAGTTTACGCCCCTAAGTATGGTAATGAGCATATGTGAGTACATGCTAAACATACATGCCTATGCTACTCAACTCACCACCCAAATCATGCTAAACATCACCTAGAAGGCAGGGACAGACAGAATTGGGATATAAAAGTCACAAAGGGAATACACCTCTTGGAGGGGAGAAGACTGAAAGGTCTAGCAGAGATGCTCAACAGGCTGTGCTCCTCTTCCTCCACCCAAGACAGGGACGCCTTCTTGGTAAGAACTGCACCTTCAATACACAGTCTATCTTTTATTTCTATTATCTGTTAGCACTGTAACTCAGGCTTGCACCTTTGACTGCATTGGCTGTTACCCAGGAATTGCTAACTTGAGCTTGGTGATCCTTTTGCAGTCAGTGCATTTATCAATGGCAATTCCAAACCTCTCTGTCGCTTCAATAAACCCAACTTACCTGTTTAACTTAAACTCTCTCAGCCCAAGTCCTTACCTGGGCTCTGAAACAGGTAACTACTCTTTCAGCAGGAGGCCCATAGCCAGGCTCTGAGACAGACACATCTGTGTCGGCTGCAAGCCCCTCGGCCGGGGCTATGAGACAGGACTTTCAGACACACCTTTGACTTTGCAAAACTGCTCAGAAAACCCCGGGGCTCTGGCAGGCAAATGTCTCCCTCCCACCCTTAACGCAACATTATATTTAATGAAGTCTACTTCAGATCTTAACGCTGGCAAAAAAAAAAAAAAAAAAAAGAAAAAAAAAAAGGAAGAAACAAAACAAAACAAAAAACCACAACAGAAAACCCCCACATCTCAAGCAAGCTATACATGTTATTTACGCTAACACGATCCTGGTCCTTTTTCAACTTTCTGATTCAGTCGCATCTGTGTTGGCATCAAGGCAGAGTATAAAACTCCCAGATGGTTTCTTTAGAAATCCCCGTGTGCCAGAGAAGCGTTTCATAGTAAAGACTTGCCTACCTCATCCCTTACCTCTGCTGCAAAGAAATATCATCTACAAGTTGCTATTTTCTAAATAACTACACTACTTAAGTTGAAATCATTCAAAATTCATTGCTATTTATGTTTCCAATACTTTCTTTACAAATAATATAGGGATTAAACTTTTATTTTAACTAGAGAGAAGAAAATATCTCAACAAGAACAGTCCTAGTCCGTCTAGAAAGATCTGTTAAGGTGAGACAAATGCCCTGAGGTGTAACAAGAACGATGTCTTGCTAACTAAGAATCTCAGTTGTGTCACAGTAGCCGATGTAGATGCACCAACACAGAGTGAGCAATATTTCTGTCTTTTTAGACAATAAACTGGGATTGAAAAAACTCGAGGCATTAGATCATATTTACTACGTCGTCTTCACTTTGCAATTTCAAATTTGTTTCATCAGCACTCAACTGTGGGCATCCACATCACTCTGTTCATTTTTCAAATATCAAAAGAGGCAAAACCAAAACAATGTCCGAATACTGCTTTTAGAAGGCTAGATCCATCTGGCCAAGAATCTGGACATTTCCCTTCTCTCAAAAGGCAAAACCCAATTAAAATTAAAATTAAAAATAAAAATGAGTCGCTCCTAATTTGATGAATTGGGATAAAGTGTTCTGATAAATACAGAAGCAGCCTTATAAAATGGCATTCACAGATGAATGTTGCTATGGTTGCAATTCTTAAGCACTGACAGTGAAAAAACAAGGGATGAGGACACAGGAACAACATAAATATATCACCACCCAGACATGGAATAGTTTGCACCAGAGATCTCGATGCATAGATATTATTTTCAGATTAGACAGAGAAAAAAAATGAATCAGATACGCCTTCGCAAACATGCCTATCCTGCGGAGACGTATTACAGGCGTGAGGTATCATTAGACTTAAGGAATATTTGTTCACAATTAAGTAATCCTCTTACAGGATTCACACACTCTGCAAAGTCATAGACTCCATCAAGCAGGATTTGAGAAATGCTAATATCCTGAAATTCAATTAGATGGTGCAGGCATTTCTCAAGACTGAAACGAATATAAAACATTCAGCAAGATGATTGCTGTTCCATTTTGTCAATCCTGTTGCTGAACTATTATCCAATGCCAAGTGAGGAGAAGAGTAACTGAACATATGGAGATTTATTTCACTTTTGCAGAACTATTCTAAACTAGATTAATATTCAGTAACCTGTTCTCTCCCTAATAAGTATCCCAGCAACCAGCTCAGAAGCTGAAAGTCAATACATGAAGTAAAAAAAGAACAAAAGAAAAAAAAAACCACCTCAAGAGAAGTAAGCAAATTGGTGCTACACGGCTGAGGCGGGTTTAGGAAATGCAGAAACGTCATCTCGTAACATCAGAATCAGAAAAACGAATCAAACATACATCAGAATGTGCACTTCACAAGGCCAAATCCATCTTTGTTCCAGGCTACAGCTGACTGATGTCAATCCCTTCCCTTACCTGGTCCCTGTTGTTGATGTTTAGGTATGGTAACTGTCCAGTCATCAGTTCATACAGAACAATCCCAAACGCATACACATCTGACTGAAAGCTATATGGGTTTTTATCTTGCATCCTAATAACTTCTGGTGCCTGTACCAAAAAAGGAAAGTATTAGGTTTTCTTTCACCACATCAGGCCTCACATACCTCACATACCAGGAACAAAACATGGACTTGTCCACAGTATAACAGGTACAAGGCCCATTCCTGCCTTCTGATGTTACCAGGTCCTAATATAGAGTGGATGTTGACAAGAATCTCAAAATCCATTGGTTCATTTTACCTTGGTGATCCCTTTATTTCCCTATAGCAGAACAAAATGACCTTGTCCAGGCAGAGAAGCTCTTCTGAAACTTTATTATAACAACTCTGAAAATAATGCCAACTAACTGAGCCTTCAGGTTTTTTTCAGGGAGAAAAGGAGAAAGCAGAGTTGCTCAGGAGGTTGTAACTGTACTTCTTAACACTTAAAAGTTACAGAACCTCTTGAGAGTAACCATGCTTGAATCCCTAAAACTTAAAAGCATCTTATTTTTGGCTGAGCTAGTTCCTCTGCTTCTTTGTAGGATGTTTTCCTTGGCTTTCCTCGGCTTTCCTCATCTTCTCCTCAACCCTGGATTAATCATACCCTTTTTCTTAGCCACCACTTTCAACTTAAACCTGAGTAAAAGGAATGACGACACTCAGGTTTCTTTGCTGACTACCGGAAGACATATGCTTAAAGAACTTAAAAGCATTCATTTATTACTTCATATTACTGCTTGTCTTTTCCAGCATAAAACAGCTTGCACATATCAGTGTGCTGGAGGGAGTGTCTTGGAAACTTTGGCCAAAAGCAATTAAATTTGTTGAAACAAACACAGCACTCCCCCCTTGCTTACCATCCATAGAATAGATCCAGACAACTGTTCAAACTGATGGGATCCACTCCATCGTGATTTCACTGTAGCTAGACCAAAATCACCTATTTTTACTGTGAGGTCTTCATGAAGAAAAATATCTAAGGGGAAAACGTTAAAGGAAAACAAACAAGCAGTACTGGTCCTGTCCTACAAGAACAACAGATAGATAAAAGTTTGTGACGTTAGATGTAACAGTTTTAATCATCTGCTATCACTGAAGGTGGTCTTCATATAATACAGGTTGTAAGGAGCCAGCACGGTGAATTATGGTACTTGAGGGTTATATCAACACTGACTGGGCTAGTGCTGAACAAACCACGGCCCAGGTGCCTTTCTTTAAATGCCAAGTATGATAAAAGCTGAAAATATTCCATGAGTGAACTGGCATAATCTGTCATTACATGTAGAAAAGAAATGATGCAAAAATCTTTGTGATACTGCAACAAAACTTTCTGCTTTATTGTAATCACATCAGTAGACACAGTAAGTATTCCTTACTTTGCTGCTAGTGATATTAGCCCTTCTCAATAAAATTTCAACTCCGGAAATATTCACACGTGAACAGCTTTCCACATCCGTTAAGTTAATTTCTGGCAGAAAAAAAAATCAACCTCAGGAATGCTGCCATTTTGCACAATCACATCTCTGGGAAAGGATACTATTACTCTTGAGGTCTCTGTGGATGATTGACTTGGCGTGCAAATAACTGAAAAGGAATATCATAGATTAGGTAGGTTAAATGATATTGCAGTAATCAAAATTCACTATATTACTGAAACACAAATTCTGTAGCTATTCAAACTGCACATATATTATCAAGGTGGTAAAACTTCGATTACCTGCGACAGTTTCTGCAACAGCCACAGGAAAAATCTCAACCAAACAAACAAAATATAGATGAAATTTTAAGATCAAACCTCATGCTACTGAAGAATGAAATAACAATTATGCATCAACTTCTGCCTTTCATTTCTAACTTAATATTCAGAATAAAAATAAAAGAACATCACTAGGTTTTGACATACCATCCAGTGATGAAGTTTCTGTCTTCTGGTCATAACAGTGACTGTCAAGACTCTTTGTGGGCTGGGCTAGTCACTGCTTGAGGTGTTTCTAAACTGCAGGAGCTAAATGTGCTTCCCAGTCTCAGCGTCTGCTTCAAGTATGCTGACTGCTTTTTAGTACAGGACTGGAAAAAAGCTTCCCTGACTGCAGACTGGGTAAACAGATTGCAGGGAACACAGAGGAGAGTACTTGCCCCACAGCACAGATACAGCCTAAATCAGGCAACTAGTCAATGAGATTGGCACAAATCTGCTGGAAAAGCCCCAAATTACATCTCTGCTTTGAATCACACTCATAAAACAGTTTCTGCACCTCCACTACCTAGAGAGGGAGCCTGGGGAGTTGAGCAGCCCAACAGAAGGCTGAGGCCAGTTGCTGTGAACACCACCTCACTTCTTGACTGAAAACGTAACAGAGTACTTAGCAGAAAAATGGCACAATGAACTGCAATCATCTTAGTGGTTTTCCAGCTGGAGGGCCATTTCTCTGATCTTATGCAGTGTTCTGATTTTGACATGCAATATTCGATTAGTTTTGTAAATTCTAACTCACTCCATTGCCCTCTATGGGAGTAAGGATTATTTACAGGTCTTGGAACAAAAGATGTATTTTTTCTTCGAATGCTGAAATCTATTATTGAGAAAGATACAATACTTCTAAGAAAAAGAGAAGGAAAAAAATTATTCCTTTTGCTAACAGGGCTGTCTGCCTTCTCTGTTACATTACAGGATTCTGTCTTTTCATTCACAGGGTGTTTCTTTTTAAATGATGTTTTACCTCCTACCATAAGACTATGAAGATTGAAAAGCCTGGAACAGAAATCTTTTCTCACAAGAATGGAAGTTTTAACTATCCTATAATTACCTTTATCCAAGACTATCTCCTTGATGATTTCCCTACCTGCCAAAAATAAAGAACATGAAGTCTATTTTCCTAATCAAAATAATAAACACCTCACCAAATACTCTGATCATCAATGCAGTATCTTGGGTTTGGCAAAGTGAGCAGATGGGCCTTATTTGCTCATGTCTGTCACAGTGTGAAGGGAATAAGTAAACATTGCCCCTGTCCTCCATTGCAAACCAGTAACACGATACTTACTCCATGCCTTGTGCAGTCTGACGTGCAATATCAATTAGTTTAATCATTTCAAATTTGGTCTCAATGATGTGTAGATGGTGATATAAGCTGGACCCCTCACACCATTGTGTAACAATAGCCAACTGGGGTTTTGTTGAATAACCCATGAAAAGCAGGATATTCACATGTCGTGTTTTCCTGTTGGAAAGAAAAAAACCACAAAAACAAACAAACAGCAGGAAATTGGGTGGATCAGGAATTCAGGAAAAACCCAGGCAGGTCTATCACAGTCTAAATATGCATTTCCAAACAGAAGTTGTTGGTCAATCTCAACTTTTACTAAGATAATATATAACCTCTTGCTAGATTCAGTTTAATTAATTATTCCAGCAGTTAGTCTTTCTTATTGTAATGACATGGAGTAGCTACTCTGAGGTAAGCACCACCTCCTCTTGCTTTCACAGCCAACCCAACACAGGACTGCTCAGAAGATGCTGTCACCACTAGGACCCCAGTGAACAGCCACGTTTTGCAGGCAGGTCTGCTTTTGTGTAACCCATCCAGCTGCAAGATATTACTGCCCATAAGGAGGACATCCAAAAAGAAATTCCAGTCTCAGAAGCTTCCAGGAAGGAGAACACTTTTGTTCAGAAACCATCAACACGCTTCCTTGACAAGGCTTCAGCTTTCCTTAGTGCTTTATTTGACAAGAACTTTGTACTCTCTGGAGCCAGCACAGAAGAAAGGATGGAAAGAGGTATGAAAACTGTACCTCAGTAAGATTATGATATGAACATGTTTCCAGACAGCACTGGGAGAGACTGGAGTTCACCACAGAGATTTCGTCAGATTAAATCAAAACTATTTCAAAGATGGAGAAACTCCAGACAGAAAAACTTCACAACAAACAATGCAGAGAGGATTATCTTAGTAGACATTTCAGTAGATTCAAGTTCTGAAAGAATCACTGTTAAATCCGAAAGATTTTCCTCACTTGATTGTCACCAAATGGATGTGAAGAACTAGATACCTCCAAACATATCAGTGAGATATTACAAAGATGAGGCACTTAAGAATTCGCAAGTACTTCCCAACTTTCACAGGGGCTGAGGAAAAATAAAGGCAGTCTTCCAACACAGCTCAGTGCTGAAGATAGTCAGCTCACTACTGAAAATACCTGACAGACCAAGCTTATAACCTGTGGTAGCTTCTTACATTGACACTGCTGATGAAGATGGCAGAGCTCTTTATGTTTTCTTGTACTAAAAAGCTAACACGGGAGCCTCAAGTGTGAACCCCTTTGTTCTCTCACCAAAGCAGACTAGGATGGTTCTACACTATGTGACTGTGCTTTTTTCAGGTTCTAGGATTTGTGAAATGGTGCTCAGATTAACTTCTGAGTGAATAAAAAGTAAGCAGTTTCTTGTAAATTCTACTTCAAAGCTAAGAAAGTAATGATGAGGCATAGTGGAAAAGGCACAACCATGGGCTAATCTGGCTTGTCTGGGTCAAAAGATAGGACAACTGAATATTTACTCTAAGTGCTGAAACGATCAACAACAACAGAGTAAGACTAGACTCCAGCTATGGGACTGAGAGCAGAAATATGGTATAGGTATGAAAGACAAGATTTTTTTATTTCATTACATTCTCCTCAGCAGGCATGTCAAACATACGCAGAGATGTCCAAAGCAGCATACCCCAGAAAGCTTCTATTTTCACAATTATGGGCTCAGAGTTTTCAGAACTAGCATTTCCTGGGATAAAACACTGACCATCCTCTTTTCAATGTGTACCTTATCAGCTCCTCCAGCACAGGCACCCAGCTCAAGACATCAGTTTTCCAGAGACCAAAACCCTCTTTCTATTTTGTTTCTTAAAACAGAATTATGCAATTGTGTTTGGATGCTAATGGTCTTCCCCAACAAATATTCCAGGGTATCATGTTGATGGATCCTCTTTTAAGAGCTGAACCCAAGATAAATACTTCCTTTGAGAAAGTACAAGCAGTGGTCAGAAGAAAAGGAAATCAAGAAGTGATTTTATGAGAAATACATTTTTAAAAATACCCAAAACTTATAAGAGAAGTCAGTGCTACTGAACACAACTACTAAAACAACAGGTGATATGGGCATTGCTGTAGTTCAAACCCAACAATTAATCAGAACATGGATGAGAGGGAAGAAAAGCCTAAGTTCACACTTAGACTGTGCCCTGGGGGTTGTACAACAGCAAAAACCATTCCTGTCTTGAGTGTTTGGACACACGGATATTCACAACGTGAGTGTACAGACAAACACATAACAGGGGAAGGAAGAATGAGCAGTGGATACAAAGAAATATTTTTAAATGGCATGTTATGTTTTCTGCCTGAAGTATCATCATGGAGGAAGAAGACCCATGTGTTCTAATGGAAATCTAAAATTCAACAATTAATGAAGCATAACACATGTTATTTTAGGCCATTAAAAATAATCTTACCTGAGCACTCCTACTTCATTTTTGAAAGCCTGTAACTGTTGAGGTGTGGGTGCTGTAACATTCAACATTTTCACTGCCACATCACCTTTAAAATAGCAATTTTTAATGAGTGCCATTAATCCATATTCCTCTATTACAAAATGCTATATAGAACATCAGAAATAAAGATACCTTATTTTCTAGCTTTTGTGAAATAAACCACTACAATTTTAAAATAAGTAAATATTCTGTGAAATGCACAAACACTATTCTTATTTTACGCTGAGAAATCCTAGCCAAGTCAAAGCTTTCCAAATACACATTTGAAATACTCATTTATTATGATGGATACTTCAGCTTTTTCTAGTAATAGTAACCATGTTTCAGCTTTACCCTAATAATTACTTAATTTAGAATATGCAAGAGTTGAGTTTCTAAACAGTGTGAAGTTCTAACATTACTTATTTAGTACACTACTTATTAATTTAAAAATCATCTCTATGGGCCTTTAGACTCTTCCTGGTATATCTCTGTGTCTCTTGTACCGAGGAGCCCAGAAAAGGACCCTGCGTTCCAGAAGTGACCTGATCAGTGCTGAGAGGAAGGGTCACCTCCATTTGCATAATGCAGTCCAGGATATCATTGGCCTTCCTTGCAGCAAGGGCACACTGCTGACTCATGTTCAACTTGGTGTCCATCAGAATCCCAAGAGGTGCTTTCTTGGGAAGCTGCTTTCCAGCTGGGTGGCCCCACCAGGCAAGTTACTTGCTTAAGAACGACTGTTTGCCATGATGGCCACATACCATGCCACTTTCCTTTGTAGACTGTTCCAAATGATCCAGATCCTATCCTTTGTCCAACTGTGATCTGTCCATCTGGTATCTCCCAATCATCACTTGAATCCCGACGACCAAGGGTTTTCTTTATGTATGCGCATAAACAACAAAAAGGAAGAAAGTGCATTAATATCTGTGAAAATTGACATATTTGGTATCAGCATTTCATATCATTTAAGTCCTAAAAGATCTTTCTTTTTCAGCTATTGCATTTGACTTTTCAAGCCAACTGTACACAAAACCTCTGTACACAGATACATTCAATTATTTCTTGGCATGAAACACTTGCCACAGGTTTCTGGCTGTTGTTACAACCAGTAAACATTAAGAAATCTTTACCAAAAAGAAAGTCTCATTTATTTTTCAATTCTTATCCAATCATAATGCTACATTGTGAATTTACAAAAAAATTGAAGACATTTTTATGTATCACTACATTTGAGTATCACTAGAGAACTATCAAAGTTCATGAATCACAGTGGGCAAAGTTAAGCTACTATCTGAAGGGAAACTGGGATTATATTATGAAGCACACCAAGACATTGGGTGCAAGGGAGTAAAAGTGCATATAGTCAATTATTTAAATGATTTATATATCAGTCCCACAATTTTAGTATTACATTATTTACTGGTTTAAAGTCCTTCATCATTACCATACTCATCTTCAAAATAATTCAGAAGGCTTTGATGAAAGAAAAGTGTAGTATTTCTAATCTATGACTATACCATACTATGAATGAAATAAACAGCTTATCTTTCCCTTACCATTCTATTTCTGTCTTCTGAGGATGAGGATGATTTCCTTTCCCGTTGGGGTCCAGGTGATTTCTGTAACGTTTTCACATTGGTGAGTGACCCAGGCAAAGAGGCAGGAGGTGTGGCAGACAAACCTGCAGTTGAACCTAGATTTCAGAAACAGGATAATTTTATCTATAAGAAGCCATCCTACAAGAATGTATTGACATTAGGTGCAAGAACTGTGTTTAAGATGCAGTATCTCCAAACATCAATGTAAATGTTAAGAGGGAGCAAACATATACTAGGAATATTGTCTTAATATTAGATTAGTGATGAAGTCTAAGATTTCAGGAAGAGACAAGTCTATAGCAAACATCCCTGTATATCAGATAGTTCCCAGTCTCTTGTTTATGAATTATCAGGACATGGTCTCTCTAAATAGAAAAAAAAAATAAATAAATTTTTTTTTAAAATTCCACTAGTTTCTTTGAGAAGAAAAGTCATAGCATTTTAGTTAGAAGCTGCTACCTCTCAAATTTCCTGTAGCTAGCCTTTTAGGTACCCAATAAAGAGCTGAAATACTGTATTTTGAAATCAAAGTACGACCAAATGCAAAAAAATTGAAATGTTTTCTAGTTGAGTCTCAAGTGCCACCTGAAAACCATTTGGCTGTTTTAAAGCTATCTGTTAGCAGAGAGCTCTTATTTAAAGCAAAGATTAGACTGTAGACAGAATTAAAAATGAGTTAGTACTTTAGTTAACTATTTGAAGGATATTCTATTAAATATAAACAGAACTGTACATCTGCAGCCTGCATATTATCTAAATAATTCTATGCAGGAAAATGTCACTAACAGATCTGTGTTTCAGAGCCTCAGTGCCTCTTTACAAATAGAGCACTTCGACTCAACACTGCTTTTTAAAATACACCGTAATTACTTGTAACAAGGTTATGCTGACCCTCCCAATGCAAAGGACATAAAATAGGGTCAACTGGTAATTAAATTCATGCTGCTCAGCTAAACAATGTATGTCATTGTACAAGACCTCCAACATCCCAATGCTTTCTCTCACATGAGTGCTCTGGGCAACGCTAGAAGACAACACTTCTCATATTCCTTCAGAAACCTCCTTCTTATGAAAAAAGTGTCTCCTAATGCCAACTTGAGTTAAAAAATTGACTTTGTGGCTTTTATAGCTGTTGCTCGAGTTAGGTCACGAAGTGTGCGCTACCTGATTATCAGACTAGAGATATCCATCACTGCCTGTCCCCACTGAGCTAAAATTTATATATCTAGAAGTGGAAGCACAAAATAATGACATACTTACACACCAGAAATGGGACACAGCATCCCTAAACTTTGTCCCACATGCTGAAGCAAAAACAAGGATGCATGTTTGGCATCATAACTATATTTACAAGCAGCTGGAAGCCAGTGACCTGAAGGAGGGACTTTTGTTCACATTCATGTTACAGTCACTATACTGTCATGTTACGTTGTGATATTATTGTTTGAAATCAGACATATATGGAATTAAACGTGTGATGTTCCCAGAACATGAGTAATTTTCCAAGAGTTTACTGCATTACAGACTTTCTCTATAATAGCAAAGCTCTACTAGAAAGTGTTTTCTTTAGCGGTAACTAAGGTCTCCTATGTAAATTTTAATACCATGATATAAACCCACTAGCACAATATTCACTCTTCACCAAAAATGCTTACAGCACATGGCAGAACATTACAGCTTATCTGTTCATAATAATACCAGATGGCCTGTTTTCTAAGTTATTAGAGCAGAATACTTCAGATAATGTTGGACTTAAGTCATTAGCTTGGACTCTGAAGCTGTATGTAACATAATTCTATTCTGTAGCCAGTTTGCTTGTCGTGAACACTTGTCTTCTTACAAAGGCTTCTGGAAGAACATTACAAGTTTGTAAGGTGAATTGCTCTTGATATATTCTGAAACAAAAGTCTTTGAAACAGCCAAGAAGGTAGCATTTGAAAACCATACTACATGCACTGAACTACCCATTTCTGAATGTATCCATATAGTCATAAATATTTACAGTTCATGCTATTACTCAATAGTTGGTTTCTCCAGCATATGAAATCCCACAGAGCTTTCTGGGATTTTGGGCAATACAACAGATCCATTGACAGCTTTAGGCCTGAATTACCCCACAGTCAATGACGTGAAAATGGAAGAGTCTTATTTTACATGGTACTGGACACAAACAAATACTGTTTCACTGGAAATTTACTAACTAAATAAAAACTGCATGGTCTAAAGAGTCCCAATGTGGTATCAATAGCACATTCTCAAAATGAAGTATTTGGTGAAAGTTTACATGACGCATTACTTGGAAAGCTTGAGACCTAACAAGATATCAATGGAAATGTTTGCAATTCATATCTGATTTCCTAGCTTACTTATCAAAACAAAGAATATTAAATATAGAAAACTGTTAAAGCACTGAACTGACTTAAACTGAACAGACAAGGAAATTCTAAGTTAAGGATAGCACTCCGTCTTTAAAAATCACTGCAATGCAGTCCAAGGACCTTTGTTTAGAAAAAAAAAAGGTCAGGGTCCACATAAAAACCTCAACTATGAAATTCCTTGCTTTTAAAGATTTAAGTCAGACTTCACTTATAGTCATTTTCAAGCGTGTAAAGGTGAACGTGAGTATGTGTGAAAAGCACATTCAAAGCATTCCAGCCAGGCCAAGCAAAAAACAGAGGTGTTTCGATAAACTCACACACTTACATACACACGGTGTGAGGGTGAGGCACAAACAGCATCTGTGGTTTTACTTATTTTGTTTGGGTGAAAACAAGAAAGAAGAGCCCAACTACCTCTGAACACTGGGCCAGGCTCAAAATCAAACACTATTTCACTGGGGACAGAATGAAGGAGGGGACTGGGAGTCCGGGATTGGTATTTCCGAAGACAGCGCATCAGCTGGTTCAAAGGGGCTGTTAGAGAGAAAGAGACGGGCAGGCAGAGACAGAAAGACAGACACATAGAAGAAATGAAAGAAGTCATGGGAAATAACTAGGATGCTTTGACTCCTATTCATAGATTGCTTCTGTACTTTGAAGGAAAAAAAAAAAAAGTCAATTACTAACAACACTGTTTCAGGACTGGGAATAGCCAATTGCTTTCAGATGCCAAGCAGACAGTTTATGATTGAAAGTTAAAACCAACACAATAGCACAACATTTAAATGCTGGACAAAATGGGCAAAACTGTGGAGAGCTATACCTATCAACACATACAAAATAGCTAAAACTGGCAACTTCAAGTTAGTAGGCTTGCAGGATTAAAGGAAGTTTCTTCTTAAAAAGCTTTCTATTGCTGGCGTAAGAAAAAACAGCTCCATCAAACACAACACAGTAGGTAGGTACCATCCTACCAACTACCAGATTTGGATGGGAGAAATAGTGACAGCCCACACTACAAAACCTTCGAGACCAGGACAGAGTGCATTATGGTAATCCAGACTTTACTTACAGCTGAAGCAAGTTATAATCAGTAGGAGACGACAGTGTTAATGACTTGGAGTTGGAAAAAACATCATATGCCTGCCCTACTTCTTATTTCCTTAGTTCTATTATTTCTATATTATTATATTCATAAGAATAAACACAACACAGGACTTTGACAGTCAGTGGGAAAAGGAACTTATCAGGCCCGTCCATAACACATGAAGAAAAATAGATCTTCTAGCATTAGTTCTGACTCAGCTGTGAATTTGGGCTGTATGTTTCTGAAGCAAACATAAGAAGACCTAGCTTTAGCGTAAGGTCCTCACAACCTGGTTCCAAGCACAGGCATGCAGTACAGCAAAGCAGCATCTTCAGCACGGGTAGAGGGGGAGAAGAACTGGAGTGTTTCATGCTGCTTTAGGATGCAGCAGTTCATATGGAAGATCCATCAAGGTCAACATTTATTGTTTTCAATGAAAACCCCCATTGCCTCCATGGGTGGAAAGGTAACAACAGGTGTAAAAGTCTTTGAGAGACACTTGGGAAGTTGCAGCATATCTGTGTGCAGCCACGTGAATGAGTGTGTGAGAGCAAAAAGGTGACAGTGCAAGGTCATTTTAAAACTAAAAAACTAGATACCACTTCAAAAATTTTTCTCCTTCTGTCTCCCCCACTCCCAGAATGACCAGCAAATGACTCAAACCTTTGTCAGACAAATATTAAGTTCATGGACAAGCAAATGCAAATTCATTTTTTGTGCTAGTCCTATTTTCCTTTGTGCCTGCGTTTTGTAGAAGGAAGGAGAACAAAGGGAAAGGAAAGAGCGGTTGTGTAATTAAAGATAGCACAGTAGCCAGTTTAAACGCTACTTACCTCCCTCTCCTCGTAAACCCTGGTCTCTAATCAAGTCCTATAAATTAAAAACAAAAATAATTGTGTTTAATTTAGGGATTATAATTTATATTCTAGGATCAATTGTGGTTGATCAATTAAGAATCCATAACCTCATCCATTGTCCATGAAATAAAAGTCGCTTTCTACCCTGGCTTACTAATAACAGCAACTCCAAAGATTTATTTATAACAAATGCTAAACTTTTCAAAATTAGTTGCTTTAAAACAGCATCTCTCAGTAGTCAAACAAAAGGTATACCACCTAAAATAGATGCTGACATGAAAAAATTGATTTAAACATGCAGTTGGCCAAAATGCACGAAGAAATATCGACCCAAACTTTCTAGTTACAGTGGCTGTGGCACAAATTATTTGAACTGTCATATTCAGAAGCTCATACACCAATTTCCTGTACCAAGCTACATCAGTCAAAGAGTTCTGCTTAGGTTTTTTTTCTTGCAACAAAGCACCTAATTTGCATAGCCAGGCACACTCCGCTCTTCTCAGAAATGACTAACTGCAAAAGGTTTCCTTCACTTGCACTCCACTGTGAACTGAGAGGTTTTTACAACGTATACAGTCTAAAAGCAAACTACGCTAAGGATTTGCTAAACAAAACAGAAAATTCTTGCAGTTTCATAGAATCATAGAATGGTAGGGGTTGGAAGGGACCTCTGGAGATCATCAAGTCCAACCCCCCCCGCCAGTGCAGGAACACCCAGGGCAGCCCACACAGGAACAGATCCAGGTGGGTCTTGAAAGTCTCCCAAGGAGACTCCACAACCTCTCTGGGCAGCCTGTTCCAATGCTCTGTCACTCTCACAGTAAAGAAGTTTTTCCACATGTTGAGATGGAACTTCCTGTGTTTCACCTTGCTACTATTACCTCTTGTCCTATTACAGGGCACAACTCTGTCCATTTAAAACATCTTTTATTCTTTTTCTGGGGTGCGGAGGGGAGCTACAGGGTTACACAGGCATTATATTTCTTTACACACCTGCACTGCTGCCAAAAGCACTGGTTCTGTCTCTCAGATGCACCCCTGTCATATACCACATGCAAATGTCTACACAGTCACACTCAATACTCAATTAAGACTTCATTTTTCACATGAAAAGATTTTTGTGCCTCAGTGTCAGGGCAGACTTCAAGACTGCTCACATGACAAGTGACTAATTTCTAGAGAGTAGACTTCGGGTAAAATACAAGCTGTATACATTAGCAAAATTAAAAAGAGGTTGTTGTGACCAACATTTTGAGAGGTCCTGGCTGGCCTTACACCTAATATCAATCATAATTATTATTTACAATTCAGCATCCAGAAATTTCAAAAATGTGGAAAATAAGTTGAGTGCAGCAGCTTCTGACCACTCCAAAAGAATGCACAGAACAATGTATACTGGGCCCTTGAAATCCTAAGAAACATCCAGGAAGTCTGAACTCAGCTTAATGCAAAAATTTAATTTTCTTCAGTGCCAGAAATATTACTTGATTTACAAATATTAAACCCCCCTATATATATATATATGCATATAAAGAAATATTCTTAACAGATTCAATGTTTTGCAAAAGTAGTTACTGGCTCTTGTATTCTTAATGCTGTGGTACAGCTAGCAGCATAAGCCTTGGGACCAACTCAAAAAAAGACTAGTAGTTTAGGGTAGAATGTTTCTTTGAAAGGGAAAGAACAGGACTGTCAAAAGGCAGCTCTGCTTTTGGAGAATGGGTTATTTGCATTCTTATAGCTCTCAAATGGCTGAAGTGGAATCTCTGAAGATTTTTGACAGACCAGCAAGGTTTAGCTTCGCTCATGTATGTGTACACGTGATAAATTTAACACACTGATATTCATAAGGGAAAAATCAAATCTTGTGTTCTTGATCCAAACATTGTTAGTACTTACATCAATATTGACTGGCTCGATTGTATTGATGTGAACATTGGGAGCTGAAGAGGATCGGTCGCGTTGCCCAAATTGATTCCGATGGTCTTCATCTGCTGGTCGGAGGGGCTGTGGGATTGGAATGGATTTTGAAGGAGAAGGACTAGGGAGAATTGGTGGTCTGAGAAACAAAGTCAAGGAAAAAGAGGATTTAGGTCTACAAATGGCTTCAAATACTGTATAGTGGGTGTGGTAAGTCCTTTTCAACTAAAATAATACAGACATTTAAAAAAATCATTCTAAAGGCCCGCATAAAAACAACTTACAATGAACAATCTCTACTCCCCCATGATCAATTGCAACAACTCTCTGCTGCACAAACTACCAAATTACATGGCTGTGAGCTGTTGAGTTAAAACAAAAACCCCTACCATATCACACCAAACTAGTAATAAATTCTGATCTGAAAAATTCACGTAGCCCAAGGGGCACTGCAGACAGCAAGACACTCTGCAGTTTCCTCACTTCAGAGTTAATGCAGTACACTCTTTTTAACAGCAACCCATTGAGAACTAAAAACACTTAACATCTCACATCAACATTACAGTCAGAAGATGTCACAAACCAAATTGTATGTATGGGATTATAGTTCAATGAAGCATGACTGAAAGTTACATATTGGTCACTCAACTTAATTGATTAATATTATGGACAATGTAATAAGAATCATTGATACTAAAAATAAACATATCACCTCTTAACCTCAGCTTTAAGAAATAACTTTCAACAGTGCAACATTTCAAAGGTTATTCACAGTGCTACAGTTAAGCAATGCAATAGATTTGTCTTGAAAGATAAGTGTTCAGGCTCTACAGAGAAGTTTTTTGAAGAGATGTAAATACCACCGGACATAAAGGTAGATAAAGTATTTAATTTATAGTATCATGAATCATGTATTTAAAAGACAGAACATCTAAACACTTGCTTTTTTGTTTGTAACAAAGCAGAAAGTAATTTCTTTGTTTATCTATTAATTGTTAAAGTACAATAAATTGGCATTTCTCTCTTACTCAAGTAAAAGTCAGTCACTGTTAAGTCTAATGATTCCATTTAATGGACAGAAGGCAAAAGATTGATGAGAAACATTTGCCAATTCCATCAAAGAAAACTTTTTGTTAAAACATACTTGACAAGAAGGTGCATAGAACTTAAGAGAAAACACAACTCCTAAGAGAGGAGTAGAATCCTCCAGCCATTTGATTACTCATAGGTTAGTTACCATGCCCAGAAAGGCAATGCCCACAGGGAGAAGCTGCACATACAGCAGCACAGAGCAGCAACAGGTCCTGGTGCCACCCTTAAGCGAATGCTCCTTGGTGTCTCCAAAGATCTTTAGGGGCAACTACCATTTTCAACAGGATCTCCTGACATTTTTTTTCAGAAACAGGTCTGCTTTAAAGACTATCAGGCTACCTTTCATTAAAGGGTTTATACAGTTTGGCACTGATCCCAGAACTCAGTCCTATCGGTATTCTAAGTACCTGTCATCTTTTCCTTCCTGGCCAGCAGTCTCACAATTGAGAATGGCAAAACAGAGCACCTGGGAATTGATTCAAACAGTCTAATAAAATACTTGGATTGTATTTCAGAAGTGGGGCAGGGGAAGAATAGGGAGGGGGCTTCTCCCTGCTTAACTTTTTTTTGAAATAGTTACCTATTGTCACATGACAGAATATAAATATTGGGAAGATACCAGAAGGAAGTAATGAACTGAAACAACTCATTTATTTGCCACTAGACGAATCTCTGAGAAAGGGCTTCGACAGCCCAGCATTTCAGAAGATGCTCAGAATTTCAGAAACATTTTTTAAATGCAGTGGATGCACATACACATAAGCTAAAGTTTTCACTCATTGCTAACAAGTGCCTTCAGGTAAAATCTTCTCTAGTGTAGATGAGGAAGCTTTGAACTCCTCAACATTTTTGTAAGGAAATCATGCAACTAGAATCCCCATCAGGAGATGGGACACTGCACAGATCCAAGTGCAGGACTTGGTCAACATTCTAAGGCGCTGTATTTTCATGCTGAGGCAAGTGTGTCAAATGCTGCACAGAAAGATTTCAGAAGAAAAGCCTAACAAGTGTCACATCCAGGCAAATACAGTCTGTGGGGTAGTTAACTCCTGCTCAAACCTCCTGAGAGTTCTCAGTAATAATGAAATTAAGGGAAATACGTAACAGCAAATATCAGACCATTGCACTAGGAGTGACTGTGAGACAGCATTTGAGCTCCACCCCACAATGAGAACAGAAGCAATCTGATTTTCTGGGATCGTGAGTAAGCCAAGGGAGAAAAAAACAAATTGCAGAAATATTGTTTTAATTACATCCTCTTTTGAATCATTAACAGTCACCTGCTAAGGGAATCTGCAAATACTTGAGCATTTCTGGTGACAGATCATCATGCTTACGTTGCTACCACAGATAACATGATATGTCACGCCGTGGTTGAAAACAATTTGGATAGCTTTTCTACTCATTCTCTAAATGGGGGAAATTCAGATATTTAGAAAACAATTACAGACTGATAAAGAACTCTCTTTTTTTGGAGTCTCTAAACTATTAGTGGAAGGACCTCTGAACTTTAAACATGAAAGAACCCAGAGAGGGGAATCTCATAAGCAGTTAGCTGTGTGCTCCCTCTATACCATCAGAGTTTCATTAATGTGTCCTTAGCACACTTACAAAAAAAAGGTAGGAATTTTGCCTGAGAAAGGTGCCTCGTGAAGGGTCAGACACAAGTGGTTTGCTAGCCAAGATGGCCTACTGAGACCACAAGCTCAGAAGAGATTACCACCAGCCTCTGCCCATGTGAGGCAAAAGCTATTTTTTGATCTGCATCAAGACCTTGATCTACAAAAAAAAGAATGCAGTAATCCTCTTGGCTATCAAAAGCCCATATTTATAGTATTCCTAAATTTTAATTACTCCAGGAAGGTAGAAGGGACACCAGCCACCATCATTTGGAAGAGGGTGATATTGTCTATTCCAGCTGAGTTACAAAACTTGTTCTTGCAGGCTATGAAAACATATTGCCAATGAAAAAAAAATAAATTAAAAAAATAAAATAAAATCAAAGACGACCAGAACACAGCTGCTGCGAAGCACTGTTTACTGTGTGATATACATATAGCATACATGCTTAAAGAAGCAGCAGTTTAAATACCACGGTCTGAATTTCTGTTGCTCCCTTGGCCTTTGCTCATCTCGCACACTTTCTTCCAGCCTCTTAGATGTAGGCATTCCTTTAACAAACGAGTCTCAGCTTCCCAGGCAATAAGCTGATAGAGTTGTCAAATCTCAATTTAATATGTTATAACCTTTCCTGGCAGTCTGACAGAACATTCTTTTTCCTTGGACTATGTATTTGGGATAAGCACATTGCTCCCTCCCTTTTTATCAAGACAAACCAGAAAGAGGTTTTGTCAGGAGACAAGAATAATTGCAGACAGATGTAGATTTTTACCCTTTGCCAATCACAGCAAGTGCCAACATGTCCACAGATTTACTATTCTACAAAATGGGATCCACAGGGAAGAGGAAGCGAACGCAGAAAAGTGCCCACACATACTGCATTATATATAAACAAACACTTCTATAAAATCACATACAGAACTTCCACCAGATCGTAGAACTTGCAATGATGGAAGTTAGTTTACTTTACAAAAAAAAAAGAAAATTGTAACACAGATTTTCCTTAGTTTCCTTTAACTCAGCATTGCCATGTTTCATATATTTAAGAGCTGGTCTACTCCGGAAAGATTTTCCTTAAAAGAGGTTTGTTTGGGTTTTAAGATTTTTGCTTGGATTTTTATTTTGCTGTAGTTAGTTATTCACCTAGCAGACAGCATATTCATACCCAAGCCAAAAGCTATTGCATGCTAATATGAGTACCAAGGCTTTTTTCCTTTTGGTTTACACCAGAGTATGATTTGCTTTGGGTTTTGTTACTGCTTGAAAAATGGAAGTCCACTGTGTTCTTCATTAACAGTTTCTAAGGACTGTGGAGGATCTGGGATACAATGGTATTTCAACTACACTAGTAAGCAGGTAAACTGTATATTTTTGAGGACAGATATGTTCTGATTTAATTATTTGTGGTAGCCCATAGATACTGCCAGACAATAAAGGAATTTTTTTTCTTTCCTCATCTCTGGAGCCTGGAAATAATCAATAACCCCAAATCAAGTGTTGATTTGGAGAACAGGAGAGCAGTACATGTTTGTAACTACAAGCTAGAGAAGATCACTCTTACAGCACCCCGTGATATCAATCTAAAAGCATCATGGGACAGATCTCTAACAGTCATAACTTCATATGGATTAGTGCATTTTTTTATACTACGATAACTTGTTTCCATCCATGTTGGTTTCTGTGTGAAAAGACAACTTCCAGGATTATCTCAACAGCGTGCATTTATACTGGCCTTTGGGATCAGCTCAATGCTTATCAACGTCTTCCTATCATTTCTGATAGCTTCAGACACCAGTGGCTATCAAGAGAACCCCCACAGCTGTTATTAGTCCTCCAAACCAGGCTTCACTTCACTAGCGTGTTTTTGCAAATAAGGCTTTAGAGAGCAAGAGGTTTCTCTCACCTGTTTTACTGACTACAGATGAATTTTCTCAAGATACTGATAGCAGGCCTTGTCTGCTCAGCAAGAACTCATACCAAGCTGGAGATTGTAGGAAGTTTGCTAACATTTATATGAGTGGTCTGGAAAAGGTCTGGTGCTGGAATTTTTAGGGGAAAAGTTCTTCATTGTTTTATACAATAAAACATTGAGCTTTTCCCCACTTAAACACATGGGGATCTAAATGGGTTTGTAGCACAAACTACAATACCACAAGACTGCATCTTTGTTTCCTTAGCTTTTCAGAAGCTCTTCTAGACAGTTAAATATCTTTGACTGAGGCAGAATAATCAGTGAACATTTGGAAGACAGAAAGGAAAGCAGAGGTGTTTAATCACAGGCTGGAGCCTGCTCTAAGGCAGGGACTGGCAAGCTTCCAAGAACAGTGCAGCTGACAGTCCCTCTTTCTTGCTCAAATTTAGAAGATTAAGTATGTTGGGAAATGCTGTTTTTCCAAGAGCCAAGATGTTTCCAACCTGCTTACTAGAAGTGCTCTGCCTCAAGCAAAGCAGATGCTATCAAATCCAACCTGTCTCTGCACTATTCAAAGTCTAACCACACACACCCTTAGCACCCACTCCACAGGTTACCTGCCAGAACATCTGCCTCGTGACTTTGCCACCGAGTTTTGCTCAACATCACAACAACTGAGAGAACAGATGGAAGTTGAGAAAGACAACTTTGGTACATTCTGAATGGCTGATCTCTCCCCTTTTCATGGATCTGTAAGATTCAGGGAACTGGGTTCACAGAAATTCTGTGCTCCTATTTTACGAGCAAAGATATAGAAGAAACTTGTTGGCAGTGCATGGAATGATATGAACACAATGTATTATATAGTTTGTGTCCTTCAATTTTATTACAAATGGCTATTATTATGGAGACCTACACTTTAATAATTCCAGTTAAGTGCAAATTGTAATTAAAAGGACTGCTTTGCCACAACAGGACAGTGCAAACTGAAAGAACTAAAATGGGATAGAAGACCTAATGTGGAGGCTTGGACACATTTTTATAAGGGGTTCAAAAACGTGCGAGTGGGACCCTATGTGCTCCCTTCTCTTGGGGATGAGTGTCTGGAGGGATTGCCTGTGGCTGGAAGAACGAAAGGCTACAGGACTAGATTGCTTTAGGATGTTACACACAGGCAAAGGGAAATGAAGTTCTCCAGCACGTTTAGCAGCTTTTACATCACATCCAGTGGGCTTTTCTCGTATGTCCCTTTTCTCCTTCCAACTTCTCCATTTGATCCCTTGGCAATTTCTCAGCATGTCACACAAGCCTTCGCCCTTGAGCTTGTCTTGTGAAATAAACTCTTCCTTTAGGCTCTTTGCTTGCGACTGGAATCCCTTCACAAGGCTGAAGATGAAGAAGGACATTTGCCTTCTCTTTCCTTGGGTTTACCAAACCAACAGTAACATAACTTCCTCTGTGGGCAAGATGCTAGGAGAACAAAGAAATCGAAAGGGAAAATTATTAAACTAGTAAGTGTTAATAAAGCACTAGACCCTCCTATTTTCAATCCCATTGCCCAACTTTCAAATTTCAATCCTTTCCTCTCTTCCCAGACACGGTAACCTCAAATGTCACTTTTTCTTTTTTTTTTTTTTTTTAAATTCCAATTGAACTGTTGTCCCATATTGCAGCAGTTCCCTTGAACAAAACCCTGGGTAAGTATATGTTTTTATAGCAAAGTCCACCTTTTTTTTTTTTTTTAAACTCTAAAAAATAATCAGAGCAATTAATATTTCCACAATTATGTCTTCAAAAAGCAGAGCAATATTACTAAAGAAAAGCAAAAAGATAGTTGGAGAAAGGTGTGGACAGTGCTAGATGCTCATACAAAAGCATCTGAGCTGCTTCTGGAAAGGAAATACTACAAACACATATGCTTGGGGAAAATTGCATGACTTTGTAACACCCATACTACTTAGGAACACCAGCTGATAATAATAAACCTTTTCCAAATTAAACAATTTTGAAGTCATGATGTGTGCCTTTTTTGTTTGCTTGTTTAATAACGAAGGCTACAGAAAAGGCAAAAAAGCAGAGTGTAAAGGTAGAAACTTTTTTACAGCTCCCACAAGCACAAACATTTCCAGATGCAACACTTCAGAAAAGCTCTTTAACCATAACTGGCGAGTATATTTAAATGTTAACACTTTTCTATATGTGAAGTTAAAACACCGAAGGCATTAACCAGCTTCGGTCTCAGTTTTTGCTTTCGGTTTTTACTACACAAGACTAAGACTGCCTGAAGTAGTGCATGTGCCAATTAAGAACATCTATCCTGTTGTATCCTCATAAACTGGTTAGAAAGCACACATGCAATGCAGAGGCAACTGAAAAGTTGGAAAATTCAGTGTATACCAGTGTTAGGATTGGGGCCTTTGGCATCCACGGGCACTTAACACAGCTGGTATAAACCAGCTTCTTCACAGCTTCATAGTTTTAGCCTAGTAACAACTTCAGCTATACCATGAGAAAGGCAGAGCCTGTTTAGCATAGAGAACCACAAGGGTAGCCTTGTCCACAACCTGCTGTACTAACAGCCACGGGATATAAAGGCAACATCCATTACACAGAAGACACTATCAAATTTACTTGAAACAGCACGTAATAGCACAAACCAGAACATCACATCTCTTTGTACTTACCAAATGAGGTTCCCTCTTCAGGACTGCCCATCTCTTGTTCTAGGAGGCGTCATATTTGATCTTTCATAAAATAGTCTTGCCTGGCCAGGGAATTTCTCTTCTGCTTAGAGTCCATAGGTGTCTGTGTGGCTTCCAGCTGTGTTTCTGCTTTAGTTTGGGCACAATGCTCACTATTTCAAGAGGCTCTCTGCCAGATTCAGTTCAGCTCCACGCAACACACACATCCTAGGGAAGTTTTTCTGAAGGTGTCTGTATTTGGCTGTCTTAATAAATCTGCGGCAGGTTTCTTGACTTCGACACACATCTTTGAGTTATGCTTCCCTGGAGATTTGTTCACCTATCTGGTGAGGGGTGGTATCAAGTGATCTGCTAGCTATGGGGAGCATCATCTAATTGTCATCACTTATCTCTTCACAGAGAGAAGGTCCAGAATCTTTGTTGGAAATACAGGGGATGGAGGCTGTGGTCAGTTTTGGAAGTCTAATTTTACCAAACCTGTATCTGCAGCAAACAGATGCTATTGGTATATCCCAACATCTAAATAGAGGAAGACAGCTGGTCTGGAGAACACTAAAGCAATGTGGATGTGGAAAAGCTACCAAAGCAGTATTATGAGCTGGGAAATGGTATCTGTTCACACCAGTTTTACAGTGGTGTGGCTCATTCTGAAACAGAGATATGTCATGGCAAAGTAAATAAACTGTCATTTGATAACACAAACTAAAAGAATTTGTGAGGATATAGTTTTGGTTTGTATTAATTTAAAAACATAAAATCTTTCCAGTTTAGACCAGGTCTAAGCTACCATGCAGAAGAAATCAGTTTAACAGGTAAGGCCCCAGTTCTACAGACACTTAGGCACACGTTTGACTTGGGTTTATTACTGATTTATATCAATCATGTGAATGAAAATATTCACTTCTTTGAAGTTAAGCATAGGTGGATATTATTTGCATGACAAGTCAGATTACAAAAATGCAGAGAGAGTTACAAAGCACTATTTTGAGTGTTTTTAAGCATGCAGTACTGAAATGTTATGCTATTGAACAGCAGGAATAAGGTCATACCCAACAGAATCTGAAGGGGGCACTGAAGGGTACGATCCAGATGCTGGGGTGGTCTCTCCTAAGGAGGCCTCCTCCTGCGGTATAGGGTGATGTTCAAAGAACTTGGAGACAAACAGCAAACTGTGAGGCAAGAACAAAACAAAAACAACCTAACTTGTGCAAAACCCAGAAGCTTCACAATATAACACTCAAAGACTGAACACCCCCCCCCAAAACCCTCACTGATCAAATTCTAAGTTTTAAAGTAACAGCTACACTAACACTTTAATCTGCAAGATTTGTTTAAAGGATTATTTACTCGAAAAGGGATCAAAAGATCACATCTTAAACACTCCTTTGTGGAAATCTTTTAGTTGAAATTGCAAACATCTGGTTCCTCAAGAACACACAACCTGTACTTCCACGTTGAGTACACACACTTATGTTAATGTTAGAAATGATGCAATGCCAAGGAAAAAAAAATGGCCACATTGATCGAACTATGTCATCCATAAGCCCTGAGCACAAACTCTGGAGATGCCCAAGGAAACAGTTATGAATACCAACATAAGTAGAAATTAAATCTATTCTTGGGGGAAAACCTAGCATTTTAAATGATTCTTCACATGAAAGTCTATTTAAAAGACTTAATAGGCCCTGCTGAAACCGATCAAATAGAACACAGAGACAGATTACACCAGATCCCTAACGTACATCAAGGACACAAATATCAGTAATTACATTCAAGAACACATGACTACTTGGGACATTCTGTTTTATGTTTCTTACCTAGGCATTAAACTTACTAATGGATTTATTTTCAATCACTGTAAAACCAACTGCAATTTCACCATATTAAGCTAGTGTCTCTCAACACTTTCTTTCAGGTTGGAGAGAATAAACCCTCATCTAAGCCCACATCTAAACATTTAAACAGGGCCCTAGACATCACACAATAAAGAACCAGTTTTGATTTAGAATAGCAACTGTGAACAATGAGAAGACTGTCTGATACAGTCAAGTGCTCAGTCACCCCATTCATGCTTCAAAGAAAGCATTTCATAGTCCAATTAAAAAAAAATTTTAAAAAATGAACTGGTTGTCTGAGCTAGCACAGAAAAAACATGAATTATGCAGTCTCACAAGAACAGTTGAACTCAAGTATTTTTTTTCAGGCACCTCCTCTGACTTCCTGAATCACAAATTTAACATAAGAAATCACTGACAGCTGTAAGCTTAATAAAAGGCTCAACATTAAACCCAATTGTGATTACTTACTCAAGTTGGTCATAATTAACACACATCAGTGGCACTTCTGTACTACATCGCTGGTGAAATTTGTAGCCACATGTCTGGCACCGGAACCCCTGGAAAAGCAGCTTCCGACAGAAGTCGCAGAACGCTAACGTGAAGAATGTTTTTCGTACCTGCATTGTCCAAAAAAACCATAATTAGAGTCCTTCTGTAAGCCTGTGATAGGCTATTTACTTTTATCTCCCTCAAATACACTTAGAGGCCTGGGTTTTTATTGTGCTGGAGCTACAGCTTTATATATCAAACAGATTTACATCGGAGATTGTCTCCTTTTTGAAATAGTCTTCACGCATTAAAATTTTCTTTCAACTATTTATTGGAATTAATGCTTCACTTCATCAGCAGTAAGAAAACCAGCAATCTAATGCAAAACAGTGCATTATCACCCTGCTAGAAACAAACATTCAGAACTCAATTGGATACAACCTATTAAAACAAAAGCTGCTGGAATATTATCTCATCTTCTGATTTTTCCAGGAGCCAAGTGACATTTCTACTGAACATTCACAGTACTGGAAATACACATATGGCTTCCATATATGGTTACATATATAGTTGTAATTTTGATTACTGAAACTCAGAAACATTTAAAATTGTGAAAAGGGTGAACATATATTATCCCCATTGTATAGGGGAAAAAATTAATTTTCAAATTTAGCAATACTTGGCACTAAACCACACTCTAGTTATATTACTACCTGTAAAAATCAACATTTCAGAAGGATGTAAAAGACCCATTAAGCTTACTAGACCTTCATCTAACTAGCCAAACTAGCTTGTTTGAGCAAAATAGTTTAAGAAGTTTGCAAACAGAATTTTGTCGGCTTTTTTTGTTCTGGGTTGTTGTTTGAGTTTTTTATATTTTTATTTTTATTTAAATAAAAGGTCTTTCTTCATAATGTGACACACATTTTTTCCAAAATTTTGTTTGTAGCTGGAACCATTTAGATGGATTCTGTTTAGCATCTTCCATTTACTTGGTGCCTTATCAGGTCAAAACATATTTATGCACTAGCATCATTGGTGATGTCAGCACCACTCTGGGAATAGTTAGTTCATTAGTTAATTGCTGCTGCAGAGCCAGCAGGGAGGCCCAGAATACATTTTATAGATACAGCATTACAAATATAGTAGATGATTATTACAGCTCTGCAATGCAGTGCTGATTTAAACCCCCTACATTTATAGATTTTAGAGGGTGTATTCCATCCAAATGTGAAAGTTTTAAGGGTGATCAAGTGCTCTAACATCATTTATTTAAATTACAATTCTAACTCGCTTAAGCTATTGTGATTAAAAACTTCTTTTGCAACCCCCACCACATCCCACAGGTACAAAATACTATTCAAAGTTCTCGATTTGAATTTGAAAGTACAAAGTTGATTTAACCCTACTCAACATTTCATAAAAAACAGTACGTACAAAATTGTGTGTCGTGAGTGGCACATTCTCTAAGACTTCCACATGCAACTCCTCTCCCGTGAGCCAGGAAATGTCAGTGTCCCAGCCAATTGGCTTCTTCTCTCTAAAGTGTAAATAAGACTTGCATTAGCACCAGCCCACAAGCTTGCAGGTCTCCTACTGAAGATGTGAGATCAGGTAGAAAGCTGTGCTCTGGGGATTTGCTACCCAGTCTCTAACTGCAGGAAACTTTAAAGGCAAGACATTAAGCTCAGCATATAACAAGGAAAGCAAACCTTTCCTGGACAATCTGCATGAATGAAATGCACTTTTTCAATCAGCCCCAGTAGTGTCCAATTCCTTGGTTCCAAGGAGACAAGATACCTTTCTGAGCAAAAAAAGGGCTTGTGGAAGTACCTGTTCAACAAGAATTCCAAAGAGATGGCTAATTCTGTGCAGAAAAATAATCTACAAACATTTTAGGGCTGGAAACTCAATTTTTTTTTTCCATCAAGGGAACTCTGCATTCAGATAAGGGTTCACTATATGCAAGTCAAATAAAACCAGCAAGTTAACAAAACCCATTTAATACTTGTTTGGCTAGCATGAGTTTGAGTAATGAGTGTTTTGCCAGGAGTCTATAAGCTCTCATCATTTTGTATTAGGCCATTTCTTGAAATGATTACATCTTTTTCTAGGAGTTTGTCATTCTTTTTAGAAATGTCTTCAAGGTGCAAATTGTTTTAGTGCAAAGTATCACATCATTTTGAACTCTGAAAACAACTTCCATGATGTTAGATAGAAGTGCCCACACTGGGTTTACTCCAAGAGATTCTAAGAGCAAAAACCATCACACACAAACCATACCCATCTTGTATTCTGTAAACAGCACAGCATTCTGGAATAAGACCTCTCATCATCAGAGCTTTCTTTAGGCTGTCTCGGACTGTCACTCCACATCTTGCTGGAACCTACAGGACAAATATAAAAGAAATTACTTAAAACAAGTTCCAATATATCCTCCCAAACCAATGCAAATGTTTTGTGCTAAACCCTCACTTTTCATGATGCTTTACAGAATGCTAGGTAAGAGGTTTTCAAAAATCTTTTTTTTTTTTGTACTGTGTAAAATTTTACTGGTGAATAGTATATAAGCTATCTAGCTCTGCTAGAAGAGAGAACAAGGTCTACATTTCTATTAACGTTTGGAATTAAATCTTGACCCAACACCAGAAGTGACTTTCCAACTCTTCACCTTGAAGAAAGTGGAGACACAGAACACAGATAGCCAATAACTATGAATATCTATAAAAAGTTTGCGTCAAGCTATAGAAGTGTGTCCATGTGACAAGTGGAATTCAAATGAAAGAATTAACTTGAACTGCATTCAAAAAAATCATTATGAAAGTGTAAACATTTGATTTTCTATTTCTAAAATAGAAGATAAACACGCAAACAAGTAAAATAAAACAATCATCTGAGTCCAGCAGATCATCACCTTTCACTTTAACCTATATTTGCAATTCTACAGACGCTTTCTATTTGAAAAACACATTCCTCTCCTTTGTTTCACTATTTGGAAAGGTTATCTCACAGGGTAGGAAGAATGGAGAAGCATGCTAAAACTAGCCAAAGAACTGTAAACTACGAAAAGTAAAGATATTTTCCTTGCTTCTACTACATTCTCAGTGTAGGCATATTTTCTTGGAATAAGTATATCATTCTCTAGGTATACTTGTGATTTAACAGTGTGTAGTGTCAAGCCATTAAACCAGAACAATACATAATCTGGTGATTAAGGTGTTGAGTATTACCCACTTAGTATTTCAAGAACTCAACAGTAAAAATGGGTAACACTTGAGGTGGTATACACACTGGGATACCTATAATCATGGATGGCCCCTCAAATTTGTATAAAAATAAAACCTCCCAGACTTAACTAATGAAAAAAAGTCTGTCTGAACACCTGAGACTCAATTCTAGCTTGTTAGTGGCCTACGCCAGAGCCCTCAGTAGCCAAAAGCAGTCTCTTAATCAGCTTCAACTGGCTTTGGATCAGAGCCTAGTTTTTGCTCCTTGCACTTAAATTTCCATGGGTATTTAAGGGCCCTATGTCCTACTTAAGGATGACAGTGAAAACTAGCAGTCTATTTCAAGTAGCTTTGCGAGCACCACTTGAGGTTACCCTATATATTGCATTTCTAGAACTTTAATTTGTCTCTTCTGAGACATGTTTAAGAAATATTTTGCTTCACAATCATCCTCCCGTTAATGTGAAAGTGCTTCTTACAGGTTATTTGCACATTTCATCTGGTCAACCCATTAACATTTAAGATACAATTTCTACTAATTCCTTGGAAAAAACATCCTATAGCATGCTGCTTTACAAACTTGATATTCAGCCTGAAATGACTTTGTTTTACACATTCCATTACTTCTTAATGTATCTTTTAATTAATCTAAGTAAATTCTTCCCATTCCAGAAGCTAACACTGTGGCTTTCAGTCACTTGAGAGTGATTCCTCCAGCATAAAACATCCTTAATTGCTATTTATACCTGTCACCGGTATTAAGGGGGGAGCCTGGGAGAACCTCATATCATCAACAGATGTCCGTTGTAAAACTCAGTCCTCTGTTGCTTAAGTCCCTCTCCAATTGTTCATGGGGTCGTTCCGTGATTGGCACACTCTGTTCCCAACCCCTGGCAAGGTGGTTGGCATAACTAGCATCATTTTATGAGGCAAGGAGCCATTCTGTGACTGAGCGGGTCATATATTCATTCCCTTTCCTCTCATTATCAGGCCCTGATGGTCCTGTGAAGCAAATAGATAAACCAAACAGATTTCTTCTTTCTCTCCTACCAGCTTCAACGCTCCTGGGCATCAGGCTGACTACTCCCTTCCTCTGCCAGATTTGAGGGTCCCAAGACCCCCATGGTGACCAGGTGGTGGTGATGGCCCCATCCCAAAACAGAGAAGCATAACAGCATCCAGAAGCACTGTCTATATAACCAAACAGTTACCAGTCCTAAGGGGGGAACTTGGACTGGAGCTGCTGCTGGACAGTGAGACCCAGGACTCACCAATGGTCAGGGATGCCTCCTCCATCCTCTGCTTCCTCCAAGGACTGAGGGAGTGACTTGTATTCTTTCATATGAATTTCTAGTCTAGAGCATGATTGTTTTACTGATACAGCAAACCATGTAGTGAAGATTTGACCTGATGTGCAGAGGGTCCAGGTAATTAGAAATTGTAAGGTAAGTTGTATTATAAATTCTGTATTACACTACTTATAAATTGTACAATATTTATTGATTCTGCTCGTAGAAGTCTTGTGCCATTCTAATAACAAATTCTGTGCTATATTAATGATAATATACTGTTAAGAAATGAAAGCTTTAACTGTAACTGCAATTTAGTAACACCACCATTCTGCCAGGGATACCTAAAGAACCTGTTTGTGCCCTCAGCACTGAGTGAAGAGTTCTCTCTGCCCTCAATATATATATTTACAAATACAGAGTAAACATTTTTCTGAATTTGACTAAAATCTCCAAGGATTTCAGAGGAGTGTTCCAACCTCCCACACACATCAGGCCCAATCACGAGCCCTTTTGATGGAGCAAGTAAACGTTCTTTGGCTCAAGGCTATTTTCCTCCAAGTACAGTTCCCGCTGCACTGAGGGAAAGCCCTCCCCAGACATTTCAGGTCTCCTCTTCCAGCAGCTTCAGTTACTTCACCACTGATATTCACAGTGAAAGAATATATATATATAATATATAAATACTGAGAGGGTGACAGGCAAACCGTGGAGGAAGAGGGGAACAAAGAAAACCAGGAAGGTGGTTGGGCATGAATAAGAAATTGGAGGAGAGAGGCGGGACAAATTTAAGAGCTGACCAGGGAAAGCACATGTATACTGGGAGATGGCATCACCATCAGCAGGTTGGTGGGAAACAACCAAGCAGAGAGAGGGAAGAGAGACTGAGGAAATAAATGAAGCAGAGGGCAGGAAAAAAAGATACAATGAACTTCCACATAGAGGAAAACTGGTTGAAACAGCTGGGGAGGCCATGGAAGCACACCCTGAACAGGCAGCTTTCATGCTGAGATCAGGAGAAAAGACATCCTATTTTGGACAAGGAACACCAGAAGGAAGGGAGTGCCTAAAAGAAGCATTAGAACTGAGCATAGAGGGGGGGCGGGGACAGGTTCTAGCTTAGGCACAAAACGTGAAGGCAATGTTAAAACAAACGAGGGTGGTAAAATCTAGACCTGGGTGAGGGAACAGAACAGGAGGAGGAGGAAAAGCCAAGCAGTGGAAAGGTGATTAACATTAAAGAGATTAAGAGAAAAAGGGAAGGATTCTTGTGCTCTCTGGAAGACATTTTCTTCCTCCAACACCGATCCTCCATAAAGAGTCACAACTTCTACCAGTACCTCACAAAGCAAAGATCTGCATCAGGAACCTAAAAGTTCCAACTCTAGTAATAAATTACACTGGTGCAAACAATGCTCCTTCAGGTGAATTATTTTTTTTCTTTTTAATTTTGCTGAAAACAAGATTTATGAAGTTACAGCCATCCTTTGAAGAGATCAATCAAGTCAGAAAAGCAAGCATTCTGCAAACTTGAGAAGTGTCAGAATGAAGATTGCCTACAGCAACACAAGTGCACTAGGACTATGAAAAACATGCATTAGGCATCTTGCTCGCTTATCATTCGCTATTCCTCAGTTACTTCCCCAAGTCCTCTTCATTAAAATCCAAGCTATATTTATGCAACTTGCAAGTAGAAACATGGATAGAACATGAGTTCTTTTCGCTGGCATTTGCAACAGGATCCAGCTAAAAAACAGTCAGGGAACTGTTTTGATTACTCTCAGAAATTACCAGGATCCTGAATCAGCATCACATTTAGAACATTCTCTTACAGAGCAGAGAAACAGAAGGCTAAATTAGAAGAACTAAATACTAGAATAATTCCCTGTAGTATTGATTAATCATTTTCCCAGCCTGGTACAGTATGGTCTATGACCATCTGTGCACGTAGCCCTTCAGCCACCTCCTTCAGTCCTTATCAGCATCTGCTGTAAAGCAGAAATCTTGCCCTGCAGAACATGCCTTCTAAAACCTCTCCTCCCCTCCATCCTCTTCTCCACCCAAACCATGGCAAGGTTCAAGAAAAATCCCACTCCACAGAAGTGATTTGGAGAGCAAGTCCATCTTAGAAAAACCCCAAACAAACAGCAGAACAAACCCCAAAACTAACAAAAACTCTCTCAAATAGTTCCCCCCCCCCACCAGCTACCAGCCCTGTTCCCCAAAGCGGGAGTTTCAGAAGAGGTTCCTGCCGGTCCCCAGGCAGAAGGAGGGCAGGGGACCCTGCAGCCTGAGAGCACAGGGACAACAATCCCGGGCTGCCTGCCCAAAGCGGGCAGCTCCAGCACGGCAGGCAGGCACCAAAGCAGGTTTATCAATTCCATCCAGGCTTTTGACAGGATTCCCACAGAGTGTTTTCACTGAATCACATCAGCGTTTTTTGAGAAAATATCCAATCTACTTCAAAATACACACTCTCGTGACTGTCACCCAGCCAAGTGAATAAAGTTTGCATGTTACTGAAAGAATGCTTAATATTATTTCAAACCCATTTTGACCTCATCCATCATCTTTCAAGCCCTCTGTTTCGTAACTAAAAGAATCCAAGTATGTTTCACAACAGTTACCACTTAGAAATTCATGCTACTGACTTAGGGCAACTACTTCCACATTGTAATCGCCAAGGGCTTTCCTCTTAAGTTACTTATATATCTAAGATTTGTAGATCAGAAAAGGTTTAGGTTTTTTGTAACAACTTGAAAGTTGATTTAGCAAACAATATTCAAAAGTGAAGACCACAAAAGAACACGGACCATATAATAGTAAGGAATAGTACAGAAGCTGCCAATACAGACTGCAAGATGCGTTCAGTATGTAGCTTAATACACCAGAAAGTAATTTACTTTTGTGTCTTGAATCAGGTTAAGTAGTGATTCAAGCCTGCACCAGAATACATACTCAACTTTCCAAATGGGAAGTCCCAAGGAAACTAATGAAAATTGTTCTATATTCCAAAATCTCTCAGAGCAGAGTCTTGCCATCTAAACAGATGAAACAGAACTAGAGCACTTAATTTCCTCATTTCTTTTACTCGTGTAAACTATTACTATGGACAATAACTACTCCTAAGAACACTGCTGGCATATATTTAGTATTGCAGCCACAAGAGTTTCAGCAATGCATAATAAATAATTTTTTTTCTGTAAATCAGGTCATTCCCAATTCAGTAAGAAACTCAGGGCTACATCCCTAAATAACTCTTACATCACTTTTCTAACATCAGAGCAGAAACTGGCATAGTCTCTGCAAGCTAAAAATGCTTCCATACACCAGTGCAAGTTCCAATATTTTACAGCAATAAAGAGACTGAGAAGCACTTCAAAAATCAATGTAACAGTATTCTCTGAAAGTGGAGAGGCTGGACAGCTCTGAATATCTAGTATTATACTTCTCAAAACTAGTTAGCTGGTTCCATTTTTTTCTCCTCATCCTAACACTGTAGTTCAGCTCACCATAACCAAGTGCTTTGATGTATGTAAGGTATGTGTAACATACCTTAGAGCTTCAGAAAAATTCCAAACGATTAAACAGAACACTGGGTACAATAGCAAGAAATTTCCAAGTAGTATGGATTTTGAAATATCACTTTAAAATACTGATTTACTTACCTCAAAAGATACACCTTGAAAGTTCACACTTTCTTTCCCCCCCCCCAGTACCTATATGACTTAAAAATGCCAGCAGTATGCTCACAGAATTCAATGTGGTGGAACAAAAATAAGGTAAGGTGGGTTTTTTTTTTTTGCCAGAAAACTAGTTTTGCACTCCAACATGTTAAGTTTTCTAGTAGAAATCCAAACACGAGGTCCACGTTTAGCTTCTGATCTAGGGTGTTAAGAACAAATATTTAACCAAATCAGTCAGCCACTTTTTACAGCACTAACAGATATAATTAACCACCTCTGTGGCAAACAGGACATAAGATTATACTGAACATCACATGCTCTATAAAATGAGGAGTAGGGCTTTCAGATGCAGCTGTTGTGGAATGCAGGGCATGAAGCTCTGACCAGTTTCCAGGAGAAAGCAGCATTTAAGAATATACATTCTTACTGGAGCACATTAAGACAAATGGGAGACAGTTCCATTGCATTAAATCTTGTTTCCAAGGGCAGCTGAACAGAATTTACCCATTTGACAAAGCTGCTACCCTTCCATCAAATGCATCCCATTTAACTTGCAAAAACATCGGTTACCAGCACCCATTCGCACCTCCAACACAATTAAGGGCTACTCATTTGTAGAACATAATGGACTAATTTATGTCAACACAGAAATATTTGCTTGCTCCCATCACCAAACCACACTGGATCAAACTTGCTGTGTCTCATCAACAGCAGCCTCCACACTCAGCATTTTTCAAGCTTTTGAGGGATAGCTCCCAATCTGCATTCAGAGGAGAACTGATCATTATAAGGTGACAGCAGACAGCAGGATCACCATCTTAAAGTTCTAGTCAGTGTGAATAACGGTGCCAGAAGTTGTGAAGACTTACAGTGACCCACTAAGGCAGGGGAAGTTTGGAAAATAGGGCTTTAGACTTCAGACTTGAGAGAAATGATCATCTAGAAAAATATTTCTAGTCACTACATAGGCATCAAAACCCAGGAACTTGAGTTTTCTGTTTGAGTGACGAAAGTCAGCCAGCTGCTCTCCAAACCAAAACCAAACACATTAGAAATTTAAGTTACAAAACAGTTTAAATAAATCTTACTAATAGGTCAGAGCCAGGGTCCACTTGTGTTGTATCCTGTCTCAGATGATGACACTCCAAATGCTTTAAAGGCAGGGGCTTAAGAAACTGTCCAGCAGAAGGGTTAGAATTCACATCCCTCACTAAACTGTTGCAACTGATCCTAAAACCAGCTGCTTTCATCTCCAGGTAATATACACATTCTCTACACATATTAAAGCTTTGGTTGGTTAGTGTACAACATAAGAAGCCATGAATTTAAGTATGACTTACTAGACATGGAATTAAAATATTTCTTCTGATTATTTTCAGATTTGTGACTTGCATTCCATTTTGTTGAGTGCCTGCCTAGCACATGAGGGAAAGGAAAAGCACTCCAGACAATACATTCCCCTCTCATTCATTACTTTCTTAGGAAATCACTAAGGTCTCCTTACTCTTAAAAAGCAGGGATCAATGTTTCATGAAGCATTCCAGATGACAAGCCATTGACTTTTGAATAGCAAGTTTTCAATATGGTTTAACTTTGCAATCTAAGACAGTGTGCCAATAAAATGGAAGTAGATTAAGTTACTCTCTTTTCAACACATACTACTTTTAATTTATCCAATACTGAGTGCCTGCATGGTGAGTTATCCCTGGCAAGCAGCTAAGCAACACTAACTGCTGTCCCTGATGATCTCAGTATTAAAAAATATTATAAAATAAATGTATCAAGGAAAGTTTACTTGAAAGTAAGCTACCGTTTACTTCATTCTGCCACTCTTTTCATATGTTGCATAAAATTCCAAAACATTCAGATACATTCAGCAAGCATCCATTGACACAGGCTGCATACAAACTCAATTTCTGCCGCACGTTTGATACAACACAAGAATTTGTAATTGTTTCTGAATGGAAAAATCCTAATCATGTTAAACCAGGATTGTAACTAAATGCAGAAATCTAGTTTATTCAGTTGCCTGAACATCCCTTCTCTGAATTTTCCTTGTACTTGACAGGTGAAACTGGTAGGACAACTTGAATGCCTATAGAAATCCAGTGATTACTACTCTGTAAGCTTCAGGTGCAAACTCACAGCATAAACTCCAGTGAGATGAACACCTTTAAAAAAAAAATAAATAAAAAAATCAAGTACCAGATTTTAAAACAGAACATTTGAAGGAGCCCAGTTGTGCATGCATGATGAATTAATTTATGCTAAGAATTTCGGTAGGGTAAAAATATCTGATTCTTCCAGTCTTCATGACTGTAGAAAAGACCACGTGATTGCTTGTCTAATTAAAAGGCAGATGTACTAATTAACCTAAGGTGTGACAAGAGTGAGAAACCTGAAATGAGTTGTCCCCACGCACAGCATTCACAATCCTGTTTAGTTTCTCCAAGTCTTAAAAATACAAATTCTCCCTTTGAAAAGCTCAGTCTCGCATCTGCATTTTGAGAACTTGGGCGAACTTTCTAATACATAAATACCTGACACTGAAGTGAACCATACTACTAACACGTTATAAACTGCAAACAAATTTTACTGGCACAAATTTAGGCTGAGTTTTTACACAAATCACCTCTAATTACTCTTAGAAAAACCCCAGCAACCCAAAACACAACCCCAACAAAACACAAAATAAGCAAACCCCACACAATCTTCTACAGCTGAACACAGAAGAAAGGGAAACTTTTTTTTTTTCCCCAAAATATTACTTTGAGTTTAGAAATTGCCATAGGAAGTGTTGAGACCTCATTGTGAGTGAAAATGCACAATGATTTGATACCATCCAGAATCTGCAGACAGGTGAAGCCCTTGGATACTGCTAAGCTTTCCCAAAGGAAGAAGAGCATCCGCTACTCTTTCTTTCCCCTTCCTAGTTCCACTGTCACTACTCAGACCACTATAGACAGCAATGAAATTCAAAACTACCAAATCCACTCCTTGTTCATGCTCACAGAAAGAGAGCAGGTGCTGGAGCTATGAGAAAGGACTTCCTATAAACTCACTGAACAGAGCAGCAGAGGCTTCTGACCATCCTTACAAACAACTTCACTAAGATGGTCAGGGGACATGAAGCAAACGTTCCCTCTGGAAGCTAACATTGAGCAGCAGACAGCAACAAGTTAACATACAGATTAAGAGCAAGAACCATTACCATCTGAGGTCTTTCATTTCTTACACCTAAACAGCATTTTTTGCTACCTTTCCATGCTCAAGCATACCCACCTTCAGGCCTGCTCTGCTGCTTTCAGACTTTCCTCCCACACTCTAAGTACTTGGCTGGAAGAGATTTCTTGGGTAATTGAAGTCATTCAGAGCTGCTAATATAAGCAGGTTATATGCTCTTGTTCATAAAGTAGTTGAGTTTGAAGCCCTCCATTCTCATATCTCCTACTAGACTTCACTACACCACCAGAAACTTCCTAATATTTTTCGTAAGTTACAACTAGTTTTAGACATTTGTTGTTGTATCGGGCCTTGTATTAAATGGCTTTTCTCAAAAGCCTTTATTTCCTCCAGTATAAAGTATAGAGATCTAGCATGTGGCAGATTTAAAGACCAACATGGAATCTGTTTACTCACACCACATATAATCATGCCTATGGAAATCTTTACCACAAGACACAAACTTCCAGTATGCATAGCATGGATTTAATTGGGACTGTGTGGAGGGTTACTCCATACAAAACACTTCAAACTCATGAAATTCCTGAGTGACAAATAGCCCAGATTTGGAAGACAACCCACGGAAAATATAATACATGTCTGCCTCATTCTTGTACCCTTCACTGCCACAGAGATACGCTCCAGACACATCCACAAAATATTTATCCCATCCAAGGTCTCAGAACACTTTCCTGCAACAGAGCAGCCACAACTGTTGATGTGACACGAGAAAACAGTCTAAAAAAAAAAAAAATCTTACTAATGCCTTAAGGTCTACAGTAACCAAGGAAACTGATGGGTGAAATTCCTAAATAATTTTAATTGTACTGTCAACTTTTACAAGAGCAAAAATTGCAAGTCCTTGCAACTGAGAATGGGGACTTTTTTCCTTATCCCGAGCCTACCAGTTGAAAATTGGCAGTCCCAAAGACACACAAAAGATACTGTACTCAGGGGCTGAAAAAACAATTCCCCCAAACAAACCAACCCAAACAAACCCAATCAAAACAAATCAACAACAACAACAAAAAAAAAAAACAAAAACAAAAAAAACACCCCAAACCACAAAACAACAACAACAAAACACTCACACAACTAGAAGCAATCCCCAAAAATGCTTCCATCTTGTCCTACATACAAATATCACATTGCTGTAATCCTTACACTTACAGAAAACTATTTATGCTCACTGCCTGGCACTCCTCCTCCTCAGTTCATCTGAATCTTTTTCACTGTCTTCTGCTTCTTCTATTAAACTAAAGTTATCCTACTGAAATCTTTAATGACTTCTTCCCATACCTCTGTATCAGTTGTTAATCCTCATTCTCCTTGATTTACTACCTCTCCGTAACAACCAGCTGTGTGTCTCCTTCTGTTAACTTGTATGGGGGTGTTCTGTTTCTTTTATCTGTCTGCTTGCACCTTTAATCATATAATTAAAAATAAAATAAAATCCTAATCCACAACACTATATCCCTTCCACAAAAAATAAGTCTCAGGACCTAACGTAACCTCTCAGACATCTAGCAGTCAGCTCAAGGTCAGAGTTCTTACCTCCCTCTCCCATCCAACACTCTCCCTTAATTAGCAGCTTTGTTACTATCCACACCACAGCCATTTATATCCCCAACTCAAACAAGCTTTAAACTAAATTTTCCCTACATTCTCCTTACACACAGTTTGGATAAGCATGGGAGATTTGTCCTCCAAAATAAGTAACTACTTCAGGTAGACTTTTACCCTCTGTCACGTCTATTATTTCAACATCCTTCTCTGCCCTAGGACCAAACAAACCACAGCCTTATCCTGGTCACATCCATGCAGAAGGCTTCTCCAAAGGACATCTCACTGGCCAGTTAAACCATGCCACTGAGGAAAGAGGAAGTATTCCACACGTTTATCTCTCTGCATTATGGAGATCAGCTTGGTTTTGCTTTCAAAAAAAGTGATGTTCTCAGCCTCCTGTGTCGCCGGCTAAATCAAGATGCTGACTTCAAGTGCTACCTGATCAGCAGCAGTAGGCTCCACCACTCACTGCCTAGGCTTTCAAGGAAACACTTCCACACCTTTTCATGCGCTAGGAAAAACTCGTTATCCACCGCTCTCCTTTATCACGACACAACCAAACCTGACATTAGCTATACTACCTGTGCACCAAAATCACCCCCAATGATCAATGTCATCTTATTTCTTTGTAGGCCACCAGTTTCCTCATGTGATATGCCTAACTGGAGCCAGCTCAAACAGATGTATTTGCTTGATCGTACACATAAACAATCCTACTGATAAACAAAAAATGTAGACTACTCCAGTAACAAGGCAGTTGATAGGAAAAAATGTAAGCATAACCCTCACCCCTGCTGCCACTTCCTGTATTTTTACCAGCTCTAAACAAGTAGCTGAAGACTGCTGTAGTACTTATGACCACTTCAGAGTATGATCAAAGATAAATGAGGAGGTTGGTTCTCTATTACCCACTTAGTTCCAGCTGCTTTCAATTAAGACAGTCTAAGAACTGTCATTGCATTCCCTGATAAAGAGTTGCTAATACCTGACAAAAATCTCTTGACTCATGAAGTGGGTCTGTGGTTTGAGGTATAGAATGAAAATATTACTGTGATATTAAAATATGTCTTGCAGTAGATATTAACTGAAAACAGTTAAGGCGGGAGTGGGGGAAAGCTTACTGCAACTTGAAGAGCATCTCTCCCAGCTACACGCTTTATCCTTACTTGAACAGCCATACGGAATAGGGACTTGGGCAGAAGGAGACCTTAATGGTAGGAACCATGTATTTTCACAAGGAATCTCCTTCCTACTTCAACCCACCAAATCTGAAGCTATCCTGTGTACTTGAAAACCCTAAATGACCATCATGTCTAAGTAAGCAAATGGCTCAGTTCATGGTCACAAATGAGACACAACAGGTCTATGCTTAAAGCCAGAGGCTATGAAGGAAGACTAAGACATTGGCAACACTCCTCTGCCCGTTGAGAGAATGAAGGAAGTCTACCAAAGTGAGTAATCTCAGTCTTCACTGAAACCTGCTGGATGGCAGCCCACCATCTGACTACTATCTGCAGTTAAAACTGCACTATAAGCTTCAAAAACCCTCAAAGGGGTTTGCTTCTGGAATTTTCTTTGTTTTCAACATACTATGTGTAGGACCAATAAATACAGAAAACAGAGTACCTACATTAAGAGCAGCCACAGAAGAAATTCCTGGCTTTCTCAATAACATGAGCTCTGTTTCAAGTTACAGAGAAATGAACTTCAGCTCCAAGGCCAATAACCTCAACAGTGAAAGAGTTCCTATAAGCACCACTTCCCAGATCTAGGTCTATTAAAAAAAACTAACAAAGTTCAACTTAATAATGTAACTAGATCCAAACAATGTATAAAATTCAAGTAAAAAGATTTTAGCAAGCTGGAACCAAGCTGCAGGGCTAGACTGCTAGTGGTGTTTAGGCTCCACCTAAAGAGAGCGGGAGACAGGAGCAAGAGCCTCTCCCTTACTACACCCAACTAGAACCACATTTGCAACCCAGAGCCAGGAAACAGCATCTAGATTCAGTGCTGGAAAAAACTCCTATGGCCCTGCTGCCAGTCACTGAGTGCTACTGTTAAATGCTACAATTCCTTCACCAAATGACAGCACATCCTCAAGCTAGAAAGTTAACTCTTAGTCAAGACATGGCAAGAAACAAGCTGGCATTCTTGAACTTAATCTCTCCGATTAAATCTGCAGGCTCCTAACAAGCATGCCTGCTACCACAGAATCACAGCACTGACCAAAAAACTCAAAGCTTTGGGACAGTGACCATGAAATTATTAAGTTCTCTGTTCTTAGAGACGTTAGGAGGGGGGTCAGCAATACTGACACTCCGCACTTTCGAAGGGCGACATTTGACTTGTTTCAGACGTTACTTGATAGAGTCTCTTGGGAGTCATTTTTGAGGGATGTAGGAGTCCAGGAAGGCTGGACATGTTTTAGGAAGGAGGTCTAGAAGGCGCAGGAGCAGGCCACCCCCATGTGCCACAAGTCAAGTCGGCAGCAGAGACCAGCCTGGCTGAATAGGGAGGTTTGGATTGAAATGAGGGAGAAAAGGAGGGTTTATGGTCTCTGGAAGGAGGGGCAGGTGACTCATAATGAGTATAAGAATGTTGTCAGGTCATGTAGAGAAATAATTAGGAGGTCGAAAGCAGAACTAGAAGTTAGTCTGGCTTTAGAGGTGAAGAGCAGTAAGAAATATTTCTATAAATACATTAATAATAAAAGGAAGGCCAGGGAGGGCCTCCATCCCCTACTAGATTCAGAAGGAAATATGGTAATAAAAGACAAGGAGAAGGCTGAGGTGCTTAATGCCTTCTTTGCCTCAGTCTTTAGCAATGCAAACACTTGCACCAGGGAAAGTCACTCCCCAAGCCAAGAGCCAGGGGCCAGAAACACAATGTCCCCCCTACAGTTCAGGAGGAGATGGTCCATGACATGCTCCTCACTATCAATGTAAATACATCTATGGGGCCAGATGAGTTACATCCTAGAGTGCTGAGAGGACTGGCAGGGGTGCTCACCAGGCCACTGTCCATTATTTATCAGCAGTCCTGTCTGACTGGGGAGGTACCAGCAGGTTGGAGGTCAGCCAACAGAACACCCATATAGAAGAAGGGATGGAAGGATGACCCGGGGACCTACAGGCCTGCCAGTTTGACTTCAGTACCAGGGAAGCTGATGGAGCAGATCATCCTGGCTTCTATTATGCAGCACATGCAGGACAACCAGGAGATCAGGCCCAATCAACATGGGTTTATGGAGGGCAGGTCCTGCTTAACAAACCTGATCTCCTTCTGTGACAGGGTGACCTGCTTGTTGGCTGAAGGCAAGGCTGTGGATGTTGTCTATCTTGACTTTACGAAGGCATTTGACACCGTTTCTCACAGCATTCTATTAGAGAAATTGACTGCTCTTGGCTTGGATGGGCGCACGCTTTCCTGGGTGAAAAACTGGTTAGATGGACAAGTCCAAAGAGTTGTGGTCAATGGAGTTAAATCCAGTTGGCTGCC
>WUAM01000143.1:37926324-37955987 GCA_024336885.1 Actenoides hombroni | reverse complement strand
TTAGGAAGCATTTCTTTACAGCAAGGGTTGTCAGGCATTGGAATGGCCTGCCCAGGGAGGTGGTGGAGTCACCATCCATGGAAGTGTTTAAGAGCTGGGTAGATGTTGTGCTTAGGAACATGGTTTAGTGGTTTTGTTAGGGATAGGAATAAGGTTGGAGTTGATGATCTTGAAGGTCTCTTTCAGCCAAAACTATTCTGATACTATGAAAAGTGAGAAGAAATACTAGTCAAGGAAACCCGAGTCTCACACGTTTTTGAGCAAATCAAGATGACCTGTTATTATTACTTAAGAACTTAAAGATGCATTGGTTCAAGACAACCTCTTTTACTTTGATTAGAATGGATCAGCAATATGTACAAAAACACGTCTCTGAAAAGTCAAGGCAGTTCTGTGCTGGCCCAAAATTTTATCACCTGGTTCACAATGAAATGCAGTAATTAGATTTGCATATTGAGAGATGACTTAAAATTCGGTGAAATACACACATTTGTAAATGAAAAATAATTCTCACCTCCAAGTTAGATGTAGTAGATTTCATAATTATAAACTATTCTCTATATAAAATGATTTATTCAAAAGCAAAATAGAGCTCAGACTTCAGAAAAGCCTTACCACACCTCTGACAAAAGGATTGAGGATGAGACACAAAAACCCAAACAAACAAAAAAGGAGAAGGAAAGGAGCAGAAGAGAAATATTGTAGATGAGAAGAAAAGAATAAGAGTAGAAATACACTATATGGATTAGAGATGAGGATGAAATAACACACTTGACAGACAGAAAAGGAAATGCACAGAACAGTGCAGGAAGTGATATACTGTGACCCACTGTAGGAAAGAAACAACACCAATTTGTGGAACATCCTCATCACAGGGGCTGCAGCTACAAAAGCCGAACAGGGTGGGACAGGAGACACGAAGAAGAAACCAGAGTCTCTCCAAATTTCACAATGCTGGTAGTACCACGTGCACAGCCATGCCTCACAGGCAGACAACAAAATCACCTTGCTTAATACTGCACATCTGCACAGTGGTCGTAGTTTACTTTCTCTAGGTCAAAACCCAAATACTATTTTCAATCTCTAGCTGTATCTTTCACATCTCAGCAAATTTAAAACCAAAACAAAACCAAACAAAAAAATCAGGTGAAAACAGCTGCCCTTGAATCTGTTATTCTCACTGTAAGTCTTACGATCTCTCTCGTTTGGTGCGGCAAGGGAACGAAAGGATGGCAGGAAAGCAGCAGAGGAAAGGGAAGGATGCCCCCAACACCCAGCGCTACTCACTTAAGGTTTTCTTCTCTTTGCCAGCAGCTCAATTTCCATGGGCAGTCACAGTTCAGTGGCAGCCAATACCTGACTGCTACGAAAAGCACAAGTTTTAAATGAACTCTGGCCGTGCTATCCACTCACTTCCCACCTTCTCTAGAACCAAGTATGCACCGCCTTGCAAAAGAAACCCTAGGCTATGTCTTGTCAATAATTTCACATGTCACAGTTCGTAGCATATTACTCTAAAGTCGTATGGAGGCTCTTCAGTTGGCAGCTCTGAATTGATGAAAAAAAACCAAACCCACCTATAGTGGACAATTAAATAGCCAGCAAGAAGTCAACCCTTCTGCCATGACTCCAGGAATCACTGTAACATTATCAAAACTTACAAACACTAGTTTTTGAGCAATTTGTGGGCAACATTTCTTGCCCCTCCTAATAGCAACTACACTCCTCCCCATGCCAGTTCTCTACACAAGGCCTGAAAGCATCAGGGTCACAACATGGAACACTCATCAAAGTGAGTGGGGAGGGGAAAACAAACCAACCAACCCACCCCACCACAAAAACCAACCTAAGCCATTCTGCGCAGCCCTCCTTAGCTGCAGGAGGCTGGTACTCAACTCCAACACATTCACTGCTGCTAGTAACTTGGACAACATGCTAAACACTTCTACCAATCTTGTCCCGGTAAACTACTCAATAATTTTGTATAATACAAGAAATGGAGCTTCCTGTCCTTTCCTAAGCATTGTAAAATGGCAGATTACTATTTAACCAAGAAGATTACTATTTAACCAAGAAAGTTGATTTGGAAAAATTATTTATTGAGGCATCTTCATTGTTATAAAACTCCTGGAAATTTTGTATTCTGTGTAATTGGTATAATGCACATCCTTGTGTTAATCCTGTAGAAAACATTCAACATACCACAACAACTGAGGGCATCAGAGCATAAATAGTGATCACGCCACCTCTCTGACCTCTACACAGGTATTTTTTCAGCTCTTAAATTAACTTTTGCATGCAGAAGGAGAGAGATACAGGAAATATTGAGGTTACAAGTATACGAATAGAAACTGACTCACCACAGTCCTTTGCTTGTTGGGCAGGAAGACTCTAACAATAGGCTTCTGTGGAGACTTAGGGTTATTCCGTGACATATCGGCAGGGTTTTGATAAACCGAAAGTGATGAAGGTGCTACAGAGATGCTAGAGGAGGAAGATGATGCAACTGTGTCCGTTGAAGCCGAACTGGAGACAGAGAAATCCGTTCCATTCCCCATGGATTCCAGTAACTGCTGTTCTCTCTGCTGTAGAGCATCTAGTTTGCTGGTGTACTCTTCATAGGCCTGTGAAGGAAGAGCAGCTCTTTCAATGATGCAGTAGTCTCAGACAAAACCAGAAATCTAAATTCAGAATGAACACAAAACAAAACACATTCTAAACTAAATCATATTTCCCAGGAATACAAACAAAATGGTCTGGTGAATGTTTTCAGCAAGACATAAAGAAGAAATGGCTTCCCATTCATTATGTTAAACTTTCTGAACCAACAATTAAATTTTTTTTTTATAAAATAAATGGATAAGTGGATAAAAGAAATCCTAAATCACAGTTTCAAAGCACCTGCACTAAGTAGTCTAATTCAAAACTACAGACAACAGCAATCTTTACCAACTGTTGTCAGCTGCACTGCCGAATTACTGCGCTACAGCTCCACTTATTATTCTGTTAGAATGACAGCTAAATACACCCAACGTAATCATTAACAGAGAACTGAAATCTGTTCGTCATCTGTATCTGACAACTCACCTAGCTCACTGTTCACCTCTGGCACTATCCTTTCAAACAAGACAGTACAAAACACTTCATTTCAGTTACAACACAGCTAAGTTTGCCCTGTTGAAGTCATCCATAAAAAAGTAAAAGCGACCCTTTGAAAGAATTTAAGATCTGTAGGAGATTAATTTGATTTTCCACCAAGTTTACATAAAATCTTATTGCAAGTTTCTTAACATTACTCATTTTTTTGTTTTGTTTAAGTTTGCCCATTATGTTTTTATTAAATGTAGTCAAATGAAACATTATTGTCAGTCTCTATAATACAAATACATAATTGGTATATATTTTTGTTTAAAGTTTGTTTTCCACCACCTTTGTTTTCGTAACAAGAAAATCATGATCTGTATCTAAGTATCAAAATCATTTTTTTTTAGCATTAAATTAGTAAAGAGTATCTTCAAAAATATGAATTAGTTAAGGAATGTGTATTTCATGCTATATAAACATGTCAGTGTTAACCAAGCATGTGTCACACCTTTACAGACAAGAAAAAACAAAGATCTGAAAAACCTAACATCTATGCAGTAGGGAACAGAATTTCCTCCTTAGCTCTTCAGGAAGACCAAGATCTATGCCAAGCTGCACACAAATTTTCAATACCACAAAGGATATTTATGGCCAGAAAAGATACTATACACACACCACACACACACACACACCCCCTTTAATTTGCTTTCCCCAAGTTTTCCCTGCATAACATGTTGTTAATGAAATTTGTAGAGAATTGAACTGACCCAAAAGTCTGCAGGGTCTACGTGTGGAAAAAAAAAAAAATTGAAGAGAAAAAATAAAGAGCATTCAGTAGTGATGCCACAAATACAACGTTTTACTACAAATTTATTTCTCTAGGCCATATGTGCAGGTTCAGCTAACCCAGGCTGGTTTTGTTGAGTAAACCCTGATTGGCCCTTCCCTTTTCGTGAATGTTCAGTGTCCCCCAGGATGGACCTGTTTTCAAAATCTGTCTCATCATCCACACAATGTTAACAAAGAGAATGATAATTTGACAGTAAGGACTAAGAAAGAAAAAGCATTTTAAAGAATCGTGTTGAACATCGCTATTTCAGGTTCTCAATTTTATAGGTTCCATTTTTAATAAATAAGTTTAAATAATAAGTTGCAGGGAACTGAGAACTGCTTGCTATTTCCTTAAAAAATTGAACCTGCCTAGCCTTTTGTGAATAGACCCCAAACTCAGAGACTTAAAACGAAAATACTTTCATTCTAGCCCAAGTCTACTGACAAAGCAAATTGAAAAGTTACCCAATTAGAATTCATGGCATTTTGGCTGTGCAGTAACGCCAGTGTCTCTCTCCTACTTCCATAATCAACTTTTCATGTAAATTCCATTAAAAACTCCATGTGTCAAGAATTTTCAGTAAACAAAAATTAAGAATCATAAACTGTTACCATTTCACCAATACTTTTCTAAATACTTACTTCCTTTTCTCATGAACATTGCAAAACAGCATTTGAACACACACAACATTACATTGCTTCCGGATACTTGCAGGCTTAGTTCCTTCACAAAACTACACACATCTTTCAAACTGCTCAATCCTACAATGTTTACACTGTCAGCTTCATCTGTCACTACTGCAAACTCAAAAGATTTATTTTAAAAGAGAATAAACAATGAGCACGGAAAGCTAGGAGCTGTTCCTGGCTTTGGATTCTATACCATTAAATTCTGCATGAAAAGCTTTCTATTTTGTATGGAGACAAAATCTCTCAAGTATTATACTGTTACTCAATGTCATCGCAGAAGATCCCTTAATAAGACATAATGGAACTTGAAATGCATCAGTACACTGTAAATACATTTTTCCCTTTTAAAACAATTATTTACTTTTTTATACAGAAGGAGCAACAGTACATACAGCAGAATCGGAACAGCTCCAATAAAATCTCCTTTTCACAAAGATTAAGCACTCTGGTGAGAAGTTGGTTTCAGATGATGTGTAGCAACCATAGACCTTACACAGCCAACAGTACCATGTCAAAACATACAATTTGCCCATGGAGTTAAATTGGAAGAGTGTTACAACAGCAAAGCTGTTCTGACAAGTCAGAAGAAAGATTATGCTGCAGAGATGGTGTATTTACGACAGAGACTTGCAGCAGCACAGCCATGTTAGAAGACAGGCACCTACAGCTACACAAACCTCCAAGTCATTCAAGACCCTCTGGGTCAACTAGAAGGTTGATTTCACAGAATCACAGAATATTAGGGGCTGGAAGGGTCCTCGAAAGATCACCTAGTCCAAACCCCTCGCCAGAGCAGGACCACCTAGATTAGGTCTCACTGGAATGCATCCAGGTGGGTTTTGAATGTCTCCAGAGGAGATCCCACAACCTCCTCGGGCAGCCTGTTCCAGTGATCTGTCACCCTCACCATGAAAAAGTTTCTCCTTCTGTTTACACGGAACCTCCTACGTTCCAGCTTGCATCCATTGCTGCTTGTCCTATCATTGGACATCACTGAGAAGAGCCTGGCTTCATCCTCCTGACACTCACGCTTCACATATTTATAAACATTAATGAGGTCACCCCTCAGTCTCCTCCAAGTTGAAGAGACCAAGCTCCCTCAGCCTTTCCTCATATAGGAGATGTTCCAGTCCCTTAATCATCTTTGTGGCTCTGTGCTGGACTCTCTCAAGCAGTTCCCTGTCCTTCTTGAGCTGAGAGGCCCAGAAGTGAACACAATATTCCAGATGCGGCCTCACCAGGGAAGAGTAGAGGGGGAGGAGAACTTCTCTCAACCTACTAACCACACCCCTTCTAATACACCCTGGAATGACATTGGGCTTCCTGGCCACAAGGGCACATTTCTGGCTCATGGTCATCCTGCTGATTTCTAACACTGGTTTTCAAAAAGAAACAAAAAAACCAGATAAATTAAGTTTGTACAACTTCTACAGCATGAAGATTAAGCTGAACATTGAAGTAACTCATTAAATAAAGGACTTTCAGAAGGCAAAGTTTATGAGATCTAGAAAGAAATCCATTCAGTTTACATATTCCCATTGAGATGCGAGTAACATTTTGCAAGAAAACGTAAATATTGCTTTCAACTTGATACAGAATCACAGGAGGGAAGGGGAAAAAAAAAAGAAAAAAAAAAGAAAGAAAAAAAAAAAAGAAAAAGAAAAAGGTTGGAAGGTATCTCTGGAAGCAAATTCGTGTTTAACACAGAGCTAAGTTTTAAGTTCAATCATGTTGCTCAGGGCCTTGCCAAAGCAAAGTTTGAAAGTCTTGAAGGATGGAGACCCACAACTTCTGGGCAACCAGTTCCAGGGCTCAAAACCCATTCTCATGATGAAGAATTTTCTCTTACTAAATTAACTTCAAGCTATCTGTGATACTGCCTCTTCCCCTTGGCCCTCTCTTCAGGTTGCAGGAGCCTGCAGATTCCTCCTTAGCCTGCTCCTTGCCATGCTAAACACCACTGCCTGCCTGAATCCACGGGCAGCCACCTTGTCCCAGGTGCCCGATGCTGTGTTTGACTTTGTCGTCGTGCTGCTTCTTGTCATGAGGCTTCTGTTCTTCAGCTCCTCCAGCTTGTTTATCAGTTGCCAAAAATAGGATAACGTGCATTATCCTCAACAAATTTATTTGTTTGCTGTATCACTACAGGGCTCCCAATTTAGTGTGAATTTACAGTATTACACAAAGTTGAAAAGCTGACTATTACATTTAAATTGGCATGTTTTCAATCTACGCATATTTCTACAGCTATCTAAAATAGAAGAAATAGTGGATTTTAATCATATTGCCTATCAGTACATATGCATACCATACAATACAGTCTCATACATGTGAGAATACTCCTGTATTTCAACTTTCAGCTAAGTAAAATGTATGAAGGCCTGGTGAGCTGCCAAGCCCATCTAAAGCATTAGAAGCTACCATGTTTACAGGCAATGTACATACACACCATAATACAGCCGCTGCGCACTCAGGGGCAGCAGAGCTGAAGTTACTTACTGAACGTTGCAACCTATTGACAAAATAAAACCCGGCCTTAGAAATCAACAGAATTCGCACGACGTTATACACATGTGCCAACAGAGATCTGTTGACAAGGCAGGCAGGCAGTTGGGATTGAGCAGTCAGCGCAAGGCGCCCAAGACGGAAGGGCCCGCTGCCCCCATTGCTGCACAAGGCCCACGGAGCCTGGCCAGGCTGGGGAAGAGACCCCACCTTGTCACCCCCCTCCCACATGGGTCTGCGGGCTGCTGCCAAGATCCCCCGCTGCCAGGGGGTGTTTGTCTATAGAGATTAAAAAAAAAAACAAAAAACAAGTGGAGCAAAGCACCCAATTCCGATGGTTCCTGAAAGCTAAAATGCAGAAGGGAATAGGAAAGAGCAAAGGGAACAAATGAGGGGTGGGGACACAACAACAGGGGAGAGGGAAGGACCAGAGACAGGAGGCTGTGCAGAGGGGACAGACAGTTGTGCAGGGGGGCAACGGGCTGCACAGCCCAAGCCTGGAAGGGATCAGGGGAAGTAACTGGGGAGCTGCTTGGGATGGTTGGGGCAGGAGAGCATTCCAGCACTTGAAAGGGGCTTATAAGAAAGATTGGGCCTGTAGCGACGGGACAAGGTGTGATGGTTTTAAACTAGAAGAGGGAAGATTTAGCCTAGTATAAGAAATATATTTTTTTACAATGAGGGTGGTGAGACACTGGCACAGGTTTCCCAGAGGGGTGGTAGATGTCCAATCCGTGGAAACGTTCCAGGTCAGGCTGGATGGGACTCCAAGCAACCTGATCTAGCTGAAGATGGCCCTGCTTACTGCAGGACTAGATGACCTTTCCAACCCAAAGCTTTGTATGATTCTATGATTTGCTGAAAAATATGTGTATTTTTGTATTACATATTAATTATATTTGAAATTTGCTTTCTTGGTCCCTAAATAGGCTATACACTCTAGTAATAACACATAGGGAAACAAAAAAGGAACAAATGAAATTTTTTTTTTTTAAATTAATTTGGGAAAAAAACAAGTAGCAAAACACGGTTTGTCCTCCTCCCTGCTCCCTACCACATCTGGTTAGAACCCTAGTCTAAATTCAAGCAGACCAATTCATTTCACCATTCTCTCTCCCTCCTTCAATTTTCACAGAAACACAAAATGTTGGGGGTTGGAAGGGACCTCAAAAGATCATCTAGTCCAACCCTCCTGCCAGAGCAGGATCACCTAGATTAGGGCACATAGGAAGGCATTCAGGTGGGTTTTGAAAGTCTCCAGAGAAGGAGAACCCACAACCTCCTTAGGTAGTATCCACACATTGCAAGACTCCTAAAAGCCTAAACTACACCTTCCTGGTCTTGGAAATTGAGATTGTTTCTATTTAAAAGATGTCTGACCTTTCAGGCTGTTGATCAAATGCAAATCCCACTAAGTTAAACGCGAGCTGAAGATAGACAGTAACATACGTCAGGATTGCTTCATTTAGTAAGACTCCTAAATCTGTGCTTAGTCTAACTTTAGACACTCCAGTTTTGGTCCAACATATTCGATAACATCTGTTAGGAGCACGATAAAAATAAATCTGAGTTTCCCGAGAACCGCCACGTTTCCTTGTGCCTGTCTCCAGAGTTAGCATTTTTCTGGAATCCCACAAACAGACCGAAACAACCTGAAATTCAGCACTAAGGTCCACTTCAGACTTAGCTCAGCAAAGAGGTAATCTTCTTTAATTAATTAATTTGTTCTCCTGTGTGGATTCTTCAGATATACAGGGATAAGGAAAGAAATTCAACAGCCAAACTCTCAAAAATGACAACAGCAAGGCCTCTGAAGAAAATAGCCCAGGAAAAGGGAAAGCTAGGGAAAAAAAAAAAACCACCACAGAAAACCAAAACCAAGCACAGTAGTTGGGAAGAAACATACCTCTACCTCCACAACTCCTATTTTAAATTGCTTCCAAGAGTAAGAGTAGGAAAGAGGATGATTCCTTCAAGACAAATCTAGAACACTGACTGAGTTTTAAAACCTATTTTGATTCCACTATTATTCTACATATGCACGTGTATAGTTTTATTTTGTGTGGAGTCTGAATAAAAACATGCAGGCATCTTACTATGGTACGGTTAACCGAAGTACCCTACAGGTCCAGGATGCAACTCCACACCATGAGAAGACTATTTATTTATATGTGAGTGGGCTAATGCTGTTCATTTAAGTTCTCAGAGATGAAGTGTTCACAAATAATACTGTACATGTAACTATGAGTCAAGGACACACAATGCATTTTGGAAGTTGTAAATAAGTAAGGCCTCTGAACTCTGAATTAAGAGTCTACAAAGGCTAACAAATCTGATTAAGTCATTTAAGCACAATGTCTCCTTTCCAAGTTTGAGCTGATTGCTTTGGGCCAGTATGGATCTGTGCAAGCCATTTCAATTTGTAAACAAACAGCATTTGTTGCCAATGCTAAGTTGAAATACACAGATCGTTTTTCTCCTTTCCCTAACCTAGGTTATCCTTTTCATCAGTATTTTGCTGATGGAGACAAAAAAAAAAAAGGAAAAAAAAAATAATTGATGGTCATTATAGAAGAATATGCAATTGCATATTTTAACCATTTTTGCTAACTGAATCCCAGCTCTTCCTGGTAGCATAATATTAGACTTCTCTGCAGTAAAGACTTCCAATATTTACAACGCTTAGACAAACTCTTCAGAAAAGGGTTTTTCCACAGTGAATCACAAACTGTATTTTGGGAAATAGCAGTTCAAGGACAGCTATAACGCACTAAGAAATTATGTGGGAAGACAAAAATCATTGATGTTTTTGGCTGCTCTGATGCAGAGTGCTTTCTAAAGTGTGCTAAAACCTACTGAGGAGCTCCTGCAGCCTCTTTTTCCAGAAGAAAAAAATGCTATTAGTGATATTTCTGTATCTACAGAGACAAGCAGTTATTTCAAATATTTGCCAGTGACTTCCAGGGGCTTGTTAGATCTGAGATACGTGCTCACACATAGGGGATGAAAGAAGTCAAGAAGTAGAATAACCTAAGAGAGAATTGTAGCTACAAGCCATTTTTAGATTTTTAATACAACCATTGCTTACTACATTTATTATTCTTCCAGTCAGAACAAACAGCAAAGTTTTTCTTGTAATCACATTAGAAAACACTGATAAGATTCCCACAGCTATTACTAATTATAACAATTAGAAGAAAATTGTGTGGCTAATGACAAGTGGTTTTTTTCCTTTCTTCTGTTCATTCGGAAGTGTTTCTACAGCTTTGGTCTCTTTCTTCAGCCCCTACTTTCCTGCCCTGAGACAAGAGAGACAAGCTCCCTGTCCCTCTCCAGCTTCACACTACATTTTCCATTCCAGGCAGCTGCAAACAAAATAGCCCACCCAGGCTTGTAGGCCCCACACCCCACTCTCTGCAGTCACCTTCAGACCGTCAACAGAGGAGTGATGGATCGAGGCAGGGAGATACCCCTGAATCCAAGTACTCTCTCTTGCAGAAATAATTAAATATAAGCTGAATTCAACATAGCACACATCAATCACTTCCAGTATTTCAAGAAATCCATTCCTCTTTCATAGTCAATTGATGAATCCTGAAATGATGGCTGCAACAATAGCTGTCAGTTTTAAAGTTCTTTTGATGCAAAACACGTTGAACACCCCTAGAATTAAAAAACAGTCTGCCACAAAAAGACCTGTTCTGTCTTCTTACTCTCAGATGAGCACAGAAACAAAAGCTTGTTAGCTTCTATTTTCTTGAGTGACTGTAACTAAGGCACAAATTCCTTCTCATTTTTAAATGAGGTCTGTGTTTCATATTCAATGCACAAATAACTTTACTACATAATTTTCCTGCATCCCTTCAATGCTCAACTTTCAGAATTTATTTTCTTGTTCAGTTCTTCAGCTTTTCTTTGTGTACTTCCACTCCTACAGCTCCTTCCTTTCCTCTTTTAATTCAAAAGCAATTTTGTCAACAGGCTAAACCACAACTTTCCTTGACAGCAATATGGAAGCAGCTCCAGCACAGGCCAGGAACCAGCACAAGGGGTGCTGTAAGTTCTGTGAATGTGAGCAGTTAGTAAGATGTGTAAGAAACAAAGGCTATCGAGCACTGGAACGGGCTGCCCAGGGGAGTGATTGAGTCACCATCTCTGGAGAGATTTAAAAGATGTGCAGATGTGGCACTTAAGAACATGGTTTAGTAGTGGACCTGGCAGTGTTAGGTTTGCACTTGAACTTGATGATCTCAAAGGTCTTTTCCAACCCAAATTACTCCACGATATAAAGCCAGACAGGAGTACAAAAGAACCGAACAAATCCTATTGTACTGAACCTCTACACACTAGAAGAAGGATGGAAAGCTGTCAGGCTTTTCATAGGTATATAAAAAGCCACGGTTTTGCAGAAGGCATTGCATCGACGAACTAGATGTTTGCAGCAGTGAAAGGCAACACGGGTGAAAGCAAAAGCCCTCATTTGCAAGTACTTACCTAGCAGTTAGCTTTGGTTAATCCCAACTTTTGCTAAGAGAAACAGACAACATGCTTGCTGATAGTGCTCAAGGATCAACAGGCACAATCTAAAGATGTTTTTTTGGAAGAGATAAGAGCCCAGAACAGTGGAAAGAAACAAAGGGAAGGGTGATACCATCCAAGTAACAGACTAGGCTCTGTACATACAGAGTTTGTTACCGCTAACAGATGTCAGACAGGCAAGTTATCTATTGAACCACCTAAGCTACTGATGTGTGTTCTACATACTCTCAACCTACTCATCTTTCTTAGTTCCACATTTCCTGGAAGCAGATGTTTTCTTCCACAATTTATCACACTATATTCAGAGCTTTTTACACACAGCTTTGTCCTTTCATGTTGCAACCAGGGTTGTCCTGGCCCTTTTTCTGACAGGTGGAGGAATAAAGAAAGCAAAAACTTCAGCTCCAGCAGCGACAAGTTAGATTTCGGTAAACTGCTGCCAAATAAATTCTGACAATAGGAGTAACCACTGATCTTGACCAAGACAAATGCAGTCAAAAAGGTGGAAAAGCACAGAAAGTACACAGTAAACAACTGCTGCTGGGCTGAAATGAGCAGTCAAGGGTAAACAGTAATCTTGCTTCTCACTGTATCAGGCATTCTGCAATTTATTTCTTCTTTTTCTTTCCCTCACACTTTATTTCTACCACAGGAAATCTACACGCTGAACAAATGACAGGTTTGCAGCATTTAACCCTCTTCACTTCAATCAATCCATCAAAGATAATTTAATCTAAGATAATAACCATCCAAACAGAAAGTTCCTCTCCTCTCTAACCCCATTTGCTAGGTTCTTGGCTTACTGCTGCAAGCTCTTCCCCTTCCCTAACCTTAACCACAGCTTTGGGGCTCACTGGACCATATCAGGACAAGTTCAGTCTACCAACTGGATGGCAAACTAACCCAACAAAACCAGAACATTCTCCTTCCAGGTTAGCAATTGGAAGTAGCTTGGCCACTACTAGCACTGCAAATACCTGCATAAAGGAAGCGGAGGAACCACACAGCAAAGAGCTAGGAAAAACAAGAGTTTTCATTTCAATTATGGTGGGCTCCTTTCACAGGACTCACCATCTCATGGGATAATTCAACTCAAAATGCAGAATTCCAGTCACTTCCACCTTCCTCCCAGCGGCTTACTGCTCCCTAGCCAGTATCACCACTATTTGTCTCAAGACTCTCTTCATGATCCAGCACAACTCACTGCACCAGATTAACACCCTGCCATGTCTTGCAGGGCTTCCCAACCATGTTGATAAAGCCAGAGTTGCAGTTTCACCTCAGCAGCATGTGGAACCACTGAGCTTGCAAATCTACTTTATGCTTCATGGTTTTGTAGTCCCCAACTACTTCAGACTTGACATACTCTTTACACTATTGTAAATCATGTCTTAGTGCACATTGATGACTGCAAGTGCTGTCTTCCCTATCAATTAACTACAGAATAATCAAAAAGTTCCCAGTGTAGGGATCTCAGTATTAATTCAGACACAACCAAGTGACAAATGGCTGTAATGAATTAACAATTTCACTACCTGAAATCCAGACTTCGTACAAGTTAAGCTCATTGTTATTGCAATTAGATATACAATCTAAAGAAACCAACATACATGTGGAATATTAAATCCAGACATATGGAATGAACCGGTTCATGTGAAAACAGAGGTGTGTTTATTTACCACTGAGAGGTTAAAACAGTGATTAGCACTCCTTCGATACTCCCATTTCACATAAGCAATAAGTAAAGCAACTGTAGAAGGCCTCATTTGACCTTAACTGTTAAGGACATTATGCCAACATTTGTATAACCAAGCTAGCGCCTTACTCTGACATATTAAGATAAAAGTTAGAAGTACCTCAAATAATGAGATCTTTATTTTTAATTACCCAGTGCCTTTAGGCAGCAATTACAATTAAAAAGACTACAAAAGAAATCTGGTTGACCTCCAGTTATTTCAATACTTGAGAAAAAAAATCAAGAAAAGGGCAAGGCTTGGAGCAAGTGATACCCATTTAATTCCTAACAGACATAACTTATGCATGCAGTCCTTTTTTATGCTCGTAACAGTCCTATGTCAATGCAACTTCATGAATCTGGAGTGATGAAAGAATACAGAAATTTCATTTGTAGTTAGCTAACAAATTAAAAATAATACTCCACCCTACAATTCTATGTGTTTCTTTAAGAAGTTCCCTTCTACTAACATCATTTTTCGGATTCTACATGATTATTTTTTCAAGAGAAAAAAGTGAAGTCAACTGTGTTAAAAGTAATGTTAGTCTTATAAGATGCTTTCATGTGTATATATTTGCTTTTAATAACAGACCATGCCATTTTCTATTATACATACACAGTCTTCCCCGCCCCTCATCTCCCAAAAGGGATGCTTTACATTTCAGTTGCACCAACCTAACTGTTAAACCACACTACTGATCATCCCCTACTTATGTGTATCAGGAGTTCCATACAGTTCCTTTTTATCTCCAGGGAAAGAGTTAAGTTTCTAATACACAAGGAGAACATTCTCTCCAATGACAGGTATCCTCAGTTTTAACATAAGATACTTTATATAAGATGAAGATAACACACCATTAATCCAAGAACATTTGTTTCAACGTAAACTTACCTCTAAATATATCGAAGGTGGGTTATGTTCTCCTCCAAATTTGTCTAGCAGTGCCTCTATGTGTTCTTGTGTTAATTTAATCATCTGTTTGATGTTCCATACCTGAAACAGAAAAATTTTATAATCAGCAGGAGCCTAGAGAATCTGTTCTAAAACAAAACAAAAAATGTCATGATATTTAATAACAGAAGTCCATATTAGAAATATTTTAATTATCAGCAAAAGAGTGTACAAAGCTGTCCCTTTCATCCACTGTCAGTAATATACAGCTCGCTTCTGAGATAGTGAAAAATTAAATTTGGGTTTAAAACTTGGGAACTACTAAAGGAACAACTTCTAAGAACAGTTTATTTTCTATGTTTATCAACATCATATTAAATATTTTCCTTGCAACACTTAGCAACTCAATTTCTGCAGCACTACAAAGTTTAGTGAGGGAGTTGTATCAAACCTTACCTGTGCAAAACCTACTGACAAAACCTAGACCTAGCGTTCTAGTTGCATGGGAAGAGGATGTCTTGATCCTGAAGAGCACCTTCTACATCCTACCTTGTATTCTGCCTACCCTGCAAGTGTTCTTACAGACCTTGGACATGATCTGAAAAAGACATTTACCCCTACTGCACAGAGAAGACTTAGGGCACTGTACCATGAACTTAAGTTGTTACTCAAGTTTCACAACATCTTCAAAGAGTTAAGTTTAAGACTTGGAGACTATTGTAGCTGAACAGTATTATGAATTCTAATTTATACCTAAAAAGGCAGCAAAGCACAACCCCAAATGTTTAAAGCAATAATGCTACACTTATTTTAAAAGCTACTTCAGTCCAACCAAAGTCACAAAATTACAGGAGGGGAAGAGGGAGGAAGAGAGGAGAACCTCTTATTCACAGGTACTGTTACTCAGACTATTTATCGGGAAAAAATTATTACATCAGTTATTAGACCCAGGGTGGAAGAAAGATAATATAAACGGTGCTTTTTCCAAAGGAATTTTAAAGATTCCTGTTACCTTTTTCACAGATTATAATATATATTCACAGATTATAATATATACAGCCTCGAGACGATGTCTGGATTGACAATGTGACAACCTACCTCTTTAAAAAGATGGCAATAACTTCATATCCTAAAGCAGGCACCAATTATACAATCCAATCCAAGCTGGATCAAAACAAGCTTTACTATGTAACTTGAGATGTTCACAAAGAAACAAACTCTACAATACAGAACTGGCATTTTGCACACCACCTTGTTTAGCCCTTCTAATTCTAGACACCAGTTATTTGCCAGCCATTTCCTAACTTAATAATTGATTGACTTCTACCCCAACTTTCAGAACACATACCAGAACAAAGATTTCATCAAGAAGCTACAGTCAAGCAAAAATAGTTTGCTGAGGAACAAGCAACCCAAACTCCAAAGAGCGAGGGGAGTGGGGGGACACCAAACTCAAGGGCATACTGTTCAAGTATTTCGTATGTGAACTCCCTGCAGGCAACCCTGGAAGTCAGCTTGTTTCTCAACTTGCAATCAGTTTCAGTTTTTCCCAGCCAGCAAGGGCTGGTTGTATGCTTGGTGAAAAGAACAAGCTTGAATCAACACTAGTACAATTACCTTGTTGCATAGAAGAGTTTAGAACTTTTAGTAACTGTGTAACTGGTAAAGTTCTGTTAACCTGGGTGTGTATACAGAAATCTCCTGGCAGGCTAATGAATCATTTCAGGACTAAGTTCAGAAACAGGCTGCATTAGTACTTCATGGAACTTCTACTGTCTGGTCATTCTGGCAATCTCATTCATTGCAAGTTTTCCTCACCATGTCCTGTACCACAATCAATATCAACAATTTACTATAATTCAATGCCTGGCAACGGGGAAGGTGGGGAGGGAAGAGGCTTCACTAGCAAAGGAACCTAGAATTGCAGAAGGGTTGAGGTTAGAAGGGACATTTTCTGGTCCAATCCCTTCTTCAAGCAGATTGCCCAGGACCACGTCCAGATCGCTTCCGAGTATCTCCAGGGATGGAGACCCCATAACCTCCCCAAGCAACCTGTGCCAGTGCTTATGTCACCCTCACATTAAAGAAGTGTTTCCTGATGTTCAGAGGAAACATCCTGACTTTTAGTTTGTGCCCATCCTGTCACTGGGAACTGTTGAAAAGAGCCTGTCTCCGTCTTCCTCTCTCCAACCCTTAATGGTCTTTGTAGTCCTTCACTAAACTCTCTCCAGTATAGCCATGTCTTTTGTACTGGGGATCCCAGAACCGGACACAGCACTCCAGATGTGGCCTCACCAGTGTTAAGAAGAATGAATCTTTGTCAGATGAATTTCCAAATACTTTTTTTGAAGACTGATAATAAGTAACTTCCTTGCTCATACATGATTTTCTATTTTGTGTCCATAACCACAGCCTTACTTCTCTCTTCTTACAGTAAAGACACAGAATAACAAATCTAACTGAGCATCAGCAATACGCACAATGGAAGCATGTTATTTAGGAGATGTTGGCAAGAGAATCAAGCAGCCTCTAACAAGGGCAGAAATCCTCCTGGTAAGTTAGTATCATGACAAGAGCAAAACCAAACTAATAAATACAATTAAACTTGCTGCCAGGTTATGATAAAAATAGTCTTTACCTGAAGAAGCTGAAATTCAAGTCTAATGGAAAACAACATTGCTCAGAGAAGCCAAAAATGGTGCCCTGAATAACATGCTATACGTCTGTGCACTAAACCAAGAGCCTTTCCACAAGTGAATCTTACAGGCACATTCCGTATGGATTTCTTTCATCTTCGAAAGGCTATTCACAGAGTTAAAAGTATGCTGAAGGCAGAAGGAAATTTATCAAAGTCAACCATAGCAACAAATCATTACTTGTTGCTCAGAGAAATGGAAAACCTATTTTGTGTGCCATATTCATCAAAAGTCTTCTGACAAGCTGAAAAATGTTCACCAATCTAGTATTGACTAGCATATTCTATCCCTATTCAAGTACACACAAGAACTCATATGCCATGGCAAATTTCCAAGCTTCAAAATTTCCCTTTAAGTTGCAACTTCTACTTACTTTTTTCATATTGAAAAGTCACTTTCTGGCTTCCCATATCAGTGCATATGCTCCTACCCAGTTTTTGTAGTCCAGACCAACCCTTAACTAGCTAGCTCCTTGAGAATCAATCCCTGTGCAAGTACATAGCATCCTGCCATGAAGGATCTATGAGTACTTCAATTCAACTGAAGGAACTCAAGCCTTTTCCTAAATGGAATTTGGAACTGGTGTTCTCTGCAACCGACCTCACGTAACTCAAAAACGTCTCCTTCTGCACACCCCAGTACCCAGAGCTTCCGCCTCACAAAGATACCCCATACCTGTTGCACTTAGGTGCACACATAGCCAGCAGAGCCAGCAACTTCAGCCCCTTTTCTCCTTACAGACTTGCTCGTCATCTCACCCGAGTTTGATCATGCGCACCAGCCAACACAAGCCAAAACATGTCCCCACCACCTCTGTGGAAAAAATCTGAAACACTAGGTTCTGAAGAATTAAATCTCTTGAGTTCAGTAGCACTAACAGATTTACAGGTTTCTTTACATTCTAGGACAGCAACGGAGAACTACCTAACAACAGGGAGAGCAAAACCATGAAATACAGAATCCTTTTAGCCATCACTTCTGGACCAAAGAGCCTGTTCCTAGACAACGGAAAAAAAACCCAAGTTTTTCAAGCTAAATGCATATACACTAGTATCATTCCTTCTTTACACAGTAATCCCTTTATCCACACTTTATTCACACTTTCTCGAGAAGTAAAAGCAAACTGCAGAAGCCTGATGGTCATGAAGAAAGAACAGACCTATGTTTTGTTACTTTTACGAGCTCTCCGGTCCATTTATAAACTCCACACCTGTAGGAAACCATGAAACCACAACTGTCAAATACCCTGCAAAAAATGAAAATATCAATGTCAGATTAAGAGACATTTGCTAGAAATCTTCATGTATTCTGAGGTAAATCTGCAGTGCACCCAGCAACTAGTACTGTCCAGATGCAAGTCCAGGCCCTTCCCACAGGAAGCAGCACGATTATTTGAGACACGTTGCTTCAGCGTAGTTCCACGAAAAAGTAATGACTCCTTTACAGCTTGGATAACCTTATCATTTTTCCAAAAAAAGCTTCAAATACATTTTTCTGTCCTATCTGGTAGCATTAGGTTAAGGTTATTCTCTATCACAAGAGATTAGATTTGATTCTCCTTAGTGCTGCTGACATAAGGAAGCTGACGCAAGCTAACACGGACACAGGCAGCCAGACTGGAAATACTCCAGATACACTGGAATATATCAACTTCTATCTGCCTATTGTGGATAATTGTGCATTAATTTTGCAAATAAGCACTCCCTTGCAATGCAATAAAGATGATGACCTATTTCAAGCCAGAGGCAAGCCAGATACAGTAGAAGCCTATATCCAAGCTATTCAGGGAAGACTGTGCCTCCACAAATGTGAGGCTGTAAGCCACAAAGCTATTTCTGCATCCTTTGCTGCTTGTCAAAATACGCAGTGCCCGAGACAGCACAACGCAAACCATCTTCTCTACTTTTTGCACCTGGCGTCACTACTCAAATCTTCCAGCACATCCCAACTCTAAGGTGTATGATTCACATTCCATAGAAGACATTCAAGAGTTCAAATCTATTCTGTAAAGAAAGAAAAGCCATTACTTGCCCAGGCACAGTATGTCCTGCATTTGGATTATCACATCTGGTGATGAAGGAGAATATTTTGACAGAACCAACACCACACAACACCCACCACACAACACCAAAAAAAATCACAACCAAACCCTACCCAAACCTCCCCCATTTGGTTTTGAAACTGTTTTAAAAGGAGGACAAAATCATCAATAACTATGCAATACTATTCTAATTAGTCCCTTCAGGCTTCTTTCTTACACAATCAATTTAATTGTTTGGTCCGCTGAGCTAGGATCCACTTTGTCAGAAAATCTTTTAGAAAGCTGTCATGTACAAGATCGTTCTTAGTTGGACTGACATCTTAACCTGAAAGTCAAGCGTTAAAGAGGGGCAAGAGGACATACGAATGGGGCTAAAACCTCAGCACCTCTCCTCAGCATTCGCATGTCAAGAGGCAGAGTTGGCATCTTCCATTTTCTTGGCTGAAAGTCACCGTTACCTCTTCCTCACTTTTAGGTAACTTTTCTTGACATGCTTTTCCCTCTCATCAACCTTGAACGGTGTTAGTCCTCTTCTTGCCTCTTACAAAGCTTGCTTTTCATTTTCTGCAGTCATCCACTGGAACATGCACATACCATGGGAAGGACAGCCCTTGGCTTCTTCCCATACTTCCAGCTTTAGCTCTTCTCCAGCTCTCAGTGGAAGCTTCTTCAACTCACATATCCACTGGGTTAGTTTTTGCATTTTTCCTACTCTGTTGGCTCTTCATGCTTACCACATTTTCAACAGTGTAAGTTTTTTATTAACCAAGTATGAAGAATACTAGCAGCTGAAAAACTTTACTGAATTGAAAACCAGCATGCAATGGGTTTCACGTTAAGAATTTCATCAGCATTGAGGCTGCCTTTCCTAGTTTATCTTTCCCAACTTTTGATTAATGTTGGTGAATCATTTTTATCACAGCTCCTTTACACTGTCTGAGATATGAACTTTGACAGTGTATTTTCATTGCTGGCTAGCTAGACAATTCAGAACGAGTCTGGTAAAATTTACAATCCCAGAATAGTAAAGAAGTTACAGACAGCAATATCTACAGAAGTTACTATAGGCAAGAGAAAAAGGGTCCAGTATCTCTTTTTCCACGGGAGTCTGTAAACATGTCTTTCTAGAGTGATGAAGAATGGCCCTGGTGAAGATGAATACCACGTTCAAGAAGGAAAGTCCTCAAGAAGAGGTACAACATTTTTTGTACCACCCTGTCTGATCATTCGGATCATAACTAGGTCAGCTAATACAGTAATGTGATCAGCAGGCACCTGCTGCAAGCACAGCAGTTAGTAAAATATTTAAAAGGCTTCAAAAAGAAAACTGTTTTCCATTTAACATGGAACATCTTTTAAGGAAGGAGGGGCCAATTCTTAACCCCCCACAATGAGTAATTCAGGTTTTCAACTGTGCTGTGACGCTGTTCACATTAAGCAAACAAAACCACCCATGAAAACCAAGCACCCAACAACTCCCTCCTTACTCCAAAAAAGCTAGGAAACACAGCTGAGCAAGTTAATGCTCAAGTACCAGAGTATAATCTTAGAGGCGTTAGCAGCAGAAACTCTTGAAAGAAAAACTAAGTGGAAGAAAAACACATTCAATGAAAACTTGCTTTCTTTAACAGGGAACTTCCACCACACAAACTCCCGGTATTCGCAACCGTTTTCCCTTAATATTCTTGCATTTTCCATTTATTTGCAAGCCATCAGTTGCAACAGAGTAATCTATGTCTTTTTCTCTGTTTAACTCTACACGCAAATTGAATTGCTTTAGTTTCTCTCTAAGAACCGCCAACAACGCTTTAGGCAGCGGCTGCTTTGCAGCTTACACCAGTGGAGAAGGTGGGTGCAATTATCCTACTGTCCTTAGCTGCTTACCCCTACTCCCTTCCTTACTCTTTCTCCAGAACTTAAACCTTTGGCTGAATCATTTCAGCATGGTAAACAAACAGAAAACCGTTCTGTTTTTCCAGGTTAGTTTTCTGCCAGTCTAGTGAGCCGAAAGAGCTCGGCAAAAGACCCAGTGACCACCTGAGCCGGTGCAAGAAGTCACCTTGCCTCTGACAGCCCAGCTGGATGGATTCAGGCTACCACGAAGCAGCAGCCTTCCTGTTTCAGTTTCAAGTCTCTTTCATTCCCCTACTTTTTCCATCACATGCGATCTTTGGTGCTTGCTGCTAAGCAGAATTTGCCTCCAAGCGCTATAAAAAGGAAAGGTAACAAATGTTTTTTACCGCAGTAGAACAGCAGAGCGTGAAAAATAAGATGTGTCTGTATCCTTCATTTAAATCATTAACCACCAGTTGCATGGCTTTCTTTGATCTAACTAAATCTTTAATTCCACATTCCTCGAGGCTTTTGCTTTGCATTACTACTAGTCTCCTATTCACTCTGGGACTAATTCAGTAGTCATGAGGATCACGTAGAGATCAAGTTCTTGTACAACTCACTGTATTTACATTTAATGAATTTAACAAGCTCTCTCTAGACTGTAACAAGTGTAAAAAAAAAAAATAAAAGAAAAAAAGAAAAAGAAAAAGAAAAAAACCCTATCCAGATTTCCTAACTTACTTAAGAATGCAGCTTTGCTTTAGAGAGGTAACTACCACAAACCAAACTACCAACTACCAAAAAATGTGTTAAATCCACACAGCAGTGAAATTTTTCAAATAGACTATCTTGCATAAAGCAGAGTATTTCTCTGCACACTTTAATGTGAAGACAAGTCATATCTGTGATGGAAAGCTAGTAGCCAACCAGCTAATTACAATAATTGCCTAAAAGAAGCAAATGGTAGTCAAGCAGAGCTCTTTACACCGCTTGGGTCATATTAATTAAAATGACAAAACAAACTCAGTCTCAGCTGAATTACAGAACTTATTCTGCTCTCTCCTTGCCAAAGCACACAAATAATTACACTATCGAGAAAAGATAATCAGCCCCTACTTAAAAGCCCATGTTATCAATCCATAAAATGGTTTGTTAGACACTTGACAATATTCCACCACTAAACTCTTACTACACTATGCGCTTCCTACCAACTCGACAGAAAATGTAAGAGACAGATGGACTTGTTAGTCAAGTATAAATAGATTCTGTTTGTTCAGAAATATCTATGGTCCAGTAAAGTAACTAAGGTGTCCCATTCTTTATCACAAACAGGTTTGAAAACCTGAAACAAAGCAAGCGTACTTGTTGGTTTTTTCTTACCCGTAAAACACAAGTAATTTGCTCCCGATCACAGAAAACAGTCACAAATAGAAACTGCCACAGAAACCACACTCTCTTATATGGCATTCTACGTTCTACTCAGCAGACCATGCTGCTTTAGTAACCCTAATACCATCATGAAAAATGAAATAATTTCAAAGGCAGAACTGGCTCCTTGCCACTCATTGTAGAGTTAGCAGAGTTTAAAAAAAAAAAATCCACACCAAGATCCAACAGCTATCATGGTAGGATGCTGAAAACAACCAACTAAAACTGAAAAAATAAAACCAAAAAAACCCAAATGCAACAAACACCAAAAAAAAAACCCACTAAAAAAGGTATTTTCATTTGACTCAGTCAAACTTCAGCTGATCAAATTGGAGAACTATTTAGTACATAAAACCTCCTGCAAGACTTCAAACCTGTAACTACTGAATTGAGAGACTGGAAAAAGTGACTTCAATTTTCAAGGATGTACGTAAAATTAAAAATGTCACAAAGGACTTTATTAGCACTTACAAATTGTATTCTAGCAAAATTATGAGAATACTTAAAGAAATCCTTTCTGAAAGCTACCTCAGATGACACTACAGACTCACATTTAAATCTACACTACTTAAAACTAATTAGAGAGAATGTTTGACCTGTTAAGATTTAATGAATAGATTTACAAAATCAGTTCAAAGATTGAGGCACCTATATACAACCAGTTTCAAACACCTAGATACTAAAAACTTCTTAAACTCATAATTTTATTTCATTTCATGTTGGATTTATAGTGCTTTTCAAATACCACTAGTGAACAACTAGAGTATGAGAGGGATTAAAAAACTAGAGTGTCACAGTGGGATGATAGCTGGCAGCACTTTTCCCCAAAAAAATCCCCGCCTGAATCAACAGCACCTTCAGACAATGGGAATAAGTAAAAATTAGACCTCTGCCTGTTTCACCCCTTTTTGCTAGGGTCCACATTCACAGAACGTCACCAGAACCAGAATAATGAAAGGCGCCGTTGCTGCTCCTTCAAAACACACAAACACTCAAGAGGTGGACTAACAAAGCTAAACGCAGCAAGGGGTTTAAACAGGAAAAAGGGAAGAAAAGGCACGTAATTCTGTATCAGACAGCCTTATTTAACTTTAGCACTGGCCACAGAAGAGGAAATCAGTTGCATAAAGACATATTTCATCGCTGTAGAAAGAAGCTGTGTGCAGGAGGGAAAATTAGGAGGATTCTGTTGTATGTCCAAAACCCATCAAGAGCGACTGGAAGAAAAAAAAGCTGAAGCAAAGAAACACTTATGTTGCATACTGACTTCTGTATCCTGCACCAGATATGAGAAAGTAGCTGTGTTCACACACACAGATGTGTGAACAGTTGAAAATGCCGAAAACCATCTCACACCTCAAAAAACTAAATACTGTACCTCAAAGTTTCACATGGTCAAAGCCGTTGGAAAAGTATACTTACTATACACGCAGCTCATAGAGAACCTTCACATCCCTGGCACACTAGCAAAACTATAGCATGCAATCCTATTTCTGTGAAAGGTATGCTCAGAAGTAATTCAGAGAGATCAAGTAAGATTCTTACAAACTAGCACAGGAAGCTCAAGACCATAAAGACCTAACCTGTCAGGATCTAAACCTGGCAAGTGCACCTAAGGAGGCCTCAGCTGAACAAGACTTCTCATTCAAATACAAAAATACGCAGGCCAGTGCACCCCCACCACTATATTACCTCTGTTCTCCCTAACCACATTCCTTTATCTAAGAGACAATCCTGCATTGCATGGGTTTTGGAGCAAACTCGGTGTCACGTTGAGATTCAGCTCACTAAAGCTTGCAGAAAACTAACCCAGCGAAAGTGATGCAAATCTTCAGCATGCATGGAATCATCTGCAGACAGCACCTATGTGGTACTAAGTTGGCACAAGGGGATAGATCTGGCTGAGTGGCCTGAGGCAGGCACAGGAGACAGCAAAACATCCTGCTCTGGGTGACGGAGCACCATTTGATTGACTTGAGGGTAACTGCAGTGAGAGGAAGCTGCATCAACTGTTCGGGACTATGGCTATGAGAGTGCATCTCTGCTATACTGCACACTACACTACCCTTCAAAAGGGAGCCCTTCAAACCCAAAACGTAACTTACATAAAATTTACACCTGTTCAAAAAATGTCTCCAAAAAACCTCTTAAACCTGAAGCAGCTTCTATGTAAGGCTGGACTGGAAGAGAATTAACAATTTCATGACCATCTGAAATCATCTTCCGTTTCCCTTTGAAGTACAAATGAAATGATACTTCCTTCTAATTGAAATTCCCTCCAAAATATTTCACGCAGTCAAATTTTCTATAGGTCACAGAACTTCCTAGATTAGAAGAGACCTTTAAGATCACCAAGTCAAATCACTAACACTGACAATCATATCCCTCAGCACTATGCCTACACAACTGTTCAATACCTCCAGGGATGGGGACTCCACCGCTGCCCCTGATAACCCGTTCAGGAAAGAAATTCCTCCTAACACCCAGTCTAAACTTCCCTTGGCACAACCTGATAGTAACCCTAACAATGAATGAAACTGAACTACAGATTTGTTACAAAATAACCAAACAAAGCGGAATATTGAAGCTTTAGGGAAATCAGTTTGTTGGGGTCTTTGCCTTTTGTTTCAGTAACGGCTACCATCAAAAAGCATCTCCATAAAAAAAACCACAATCTTGTTTGGTCTACAGTATTTTTAACTGCATGCAACAGAAGAATTACCTTTTCTGGCTAGACAAGGGTCAGGAAGGATATCATTAGAGCTTTGACTTGAACAGCTACAACAAATGCAAATGGGAATAGTACTAGTGGCTTAAGTAACAACATAAATTAACAAAAAACTCAATGCTAAACACTGTGTTTTGTATCCAGTTTATGAATATCCAGGGCGACGAGAAACAAGCCTCCTGAGACAACACAACTTTTCAGAAGAAGCTACTATTCTATCAAGCAAGTTTTGTGTAATCGAACAAGCTACTACAAGAAAGAGCTGTTAACCTTGGGGAAAACATCAAAAGCAGAAATCTCTTGAACATCCCCACTAAACTCAAATATTTCAAAGTTCTGTTCTAATATCTGATCTACCTTGCCACAAATAAATCACAAAATGCCTAAGGAAAAAAAAAAAAAAGAGAGGTTATCAAAATCGTTGCCTTTTCTACACCTGGATCAACTTTCCCCCATCCCTCCTGATATGTGTTTGCCTGCAGAGATGATGGAATTTATTAATGGACATTTTATAGATATGAAAGTCTATTTTCACGCTTCAGTATCCTTAGCCATGAAGAAACAGGCCTCATAGTAGTATGAAAACACCTCCCTTGCTACCATTTAAATTTTCTACTTCTGGTAGCAATTGCCACAAGCCTCAAGAACAAGTTATTTGCATTCTTCTTTGCATTAGATTTGACAACTTCAATTTCTTTCTTAATTAACCTGAATTTTTTTCAGTCTTTCCTTAAAGCTCTGCTCTTTCTAGACTTCAGATCACTTCTATTATTCTTCTCTAGATTCCCACCTGCTAGACTATGTATCTCTTGAAGCTGTGACCAGAAGTCAGAGAGAGCATTCAGCTGAGCCCTTTCCTCTGCTGTGCAAAACAAAAGAATTATTTCACTTATCTTTTGAGATATAGTCCTGCAGAATATTAGCTGGATGTGAAGCATCTTGTAGTTAAAATTTAACTTGTCCTCTCAATTAAACAGGATGTCATTCACAGACTATAAAGTTAGCTCAATCACTGAACACAAGTGCAATGAAACATAATTGAGATTCAACATAAAACGTATTCCCAAAACTACAAAAGCAATTAAGTAAAAAAAAAAAAAAGTCATATCGTTTCAACTTTCCAAATAAGTAGCACTTTTAATTGTAAACTCTTCAGAGAAATAGAAACTTGAAAGGAAACTAATTCCCAGCATGAAAGGTTCCCTAAAAGTTACTGCAACAAAAACAACCCCGGTTTTTCTTGGTGTACCTGTGCTACTTAATGAGAATCCACCACTTACTTCATGTTACAATGTTAAAGGTGCCTTTTCATTCATGGCACTTCATTCTTCTTAAATCTATTTTATAAGATTATGGTTTCCAAGTATATAATTAATATTCATGCAGGATAAACTCTAGTATGGCCGCCTAGAAAAAGATCGACTGTCCAACAGCTCAGGCCCTCACTTCACAACCTTCAAAGTCATTTTTGTCTTCCAAAGAGCAGTTCAGGGCACAAAGCTCCAAGTACAGAAAATCCCATTTGAATTATTTAATATTGGTGCAAATAATCTCTAGCAACAAGAACAGAGCCTTTCCTCACAGCTGTCACACACTCCTTACTATATCAACAACCCCGTAATGCTCTGAAAACCTTCCATCCAAACAATCTCTTGTCCCGAGAATTCATCCTGGGGAAGAAGCCAATTTCCATGCCTCTGAACAGCAGCACTCATCCTCGGTCACTCAGCACCAGCAACAGAACAGAGAGCCAAAGAGGAAAAATTCTGCTAAATTCATGTGCCCCTACCCTTTTCAAATCCTCATGCCTCCAAGTACCTACTTCCTAGATGTACTACATGAGTGCATGTTCAGCTACTCTTACCAATCTCAAATTTTAATACAGAAAAAAAAATGCTTTAGCAATTATTATACTCTTATGTAATGACTTTATTATTAGAAGATTTTTAACATCAGCAGTTAGGCTACTAAGGCAAATTCTGAAGAGCTAAACTCATCATGTGACTAAAAACAGGCCATGAGTTGAATGATGGGGCTTAAACTTGTTACTCCAACAACACCTGAATTTGTAAGTGATGTTGATGTAGTTTGAACCAACACAGAAGCACTCAATTAGTATCTTGGTACAGAATATCTCCCTTAGCAGTGGGCTCCAACTTACAAGTTGGTGTAAGACTACTTCAGGGTCTGTCAGAGATTCGTGTTGTCTGCAACTCGTTCAGAATTGGAAATTGAGTATAGAAGTGAAGGTTTGCCTTCTGGAAAACAGGACGGCACTTCCCTAAAGACTATACGGAACTAAAACCTTCCCAGGTATCTCCTCAGAATACGTGAGGTTATGCTCCTTAATGAGCTTCCACAGCAAGGTTACTTTTAAAGCTTAGCTTTACCTCGTCTTGAAGAAACAAAACACTAGAACATGTACTTGCGTTAGAGCCATGAGTCAGTTAGAAGCACTTCAGTATTTTTCTGACTTATGTCACTTTGAATTTGCATTACACTTTATACTGGCTTGTTTTAGTATTAAGGAGTTTCTATTTTAACTGCATCAGCAATTTTTTTGTCTTGAATTTTATTAAATGTACATGTTTAGACCAAGTAATAGGTGTACTTACAGAGTACAGAAATTTTAATTGCTGACAACTTGAGGAAGAGCTAGCTAACTAAAGAACAAAACCACGTCGGAAAATAAAAACTTCTGGCACCAGCTCTAGCTTAGACCTGTGTGTTTCACTCTTTCCAATGAAGAACAAGTCTGGTTTTAAATAATACAAGAATACCCCCACACACCTTCTAAACCTGTGAACACACACACCCTACTTGCACTGTACCAACTTCTCTGCTCAGCAGGTGTTCCAGATCCCAGCCTGCTTCTCTCTCTCATGTAGAGGTGCAAGATGTTCAGGGCAAGGGCAAAAGCAACCATACTATGTAATTTAGCATTTGGAGCCAAATCTAATGACTGACAGAGGCTAAAACATTTTTGAAGTTCAAGTGACTGACAACAGTTTCACAAACACTCGCCTTGGTATGAAAATTCATTTTTGAAGTTCTTGCCTCCTGCCACTGTTTTCCTCCCTCTTCTCTCTTGCACTGCAGCTTATTTACCCAACCCAGCTGTATAGCTATTACTGTTTCTAGGGGCACAGTATAAACCAGTTATTGAAACAAGTCCACAGAGATTTTTTTTTTTTTCCTATGGCAGAAATAATTGAGAAATTCAGTTCCATACACAGCTATACCAGCAAAATCTGGGCAACAGAAGTCAGCAAGAAGCTTTTTAAACTTATTTTGCTGCTGACAGAAAGCATTTATTAAACACCACTCGAGGTATTTAGGTTTCTCAACCAGTTGAGAGTTCTCCTTACTCAGGAAAGTTAAGACTGGACTTGCATTACTCAAAGCATTTAATCACCCTGCTGGGTTAGGTGCAAAATACATGTACGCTGCTGAGTTTTGTCTGCCTTCAGCACGTAAGCCAGTAGAGCTCCTTAAGAAGAGGGAATCAATCTCATCTCCGCACCATCAACAGAGACTGACTCCTTCCCTATTTTCCCTTCTGGCTGTCTACCCAGCATGAGCTGCAGTACTTGTTGAATTTCTCAACTTATTAATTCCACTATAATCCATTATGCTATTAGTAAATAAAATGGATAAAAAGGTACTCTTTTCCTCATGAGTTAGGTATCAAACTGGACTCCTCTGTGAGCTGATGATCCAAGTCAGCTCGTTTTCCCTGCTGGAGGCTCTTCTCTCCCAGAGCAGCAAGGAGCCAGTTCCTGGTGGGCTCAGCACCTCACAGGGCCACAAGACTCTGCTCACAGATGAGAAGTCCTGTACTGATCACACAGACACGCTCAGGAAAGCTGATCTGAAACAATCTTCAGCAACTAATGCTTAGAACAAAGCAGCAGAGCTTCTGACACCTGCATTCACCTCCAGAACAGGCTCAATAGATGGCATTTGGCAATTTGTCCCAATTTCGATGCCTACAGCGTTCAAATCTGCAAAATACCTTGTGTTGTTACAACACTTTTTATTCCACTTTCTGAAAACACTTCAGAAGTGCTAGCAACTTACACTTCAACCCTAGCAAAACAGGTAGCACCGCTCACTCTCTGTGGGATTGGGAAGTTAAGTAATATGCCCCAAAACACAGGAAGTATGTAAGAGAGACACAAACCAGAGGCCTGACATCCTCAACGTCTGCACAGTGCCCTGTCCGTTAACATTTCCCCAGACCTCTCCTGCAGAAACGGTGAGCCAGGCTGACAGCCACGACAGGAACTGTACCCAACCCTGGTTCTAAAGCGTATTTCGAGTGTTTCAAAATCACCGGGGGAAACCGATTACAACACTCCCCTCGCCCCCCCGCCAGCCCTGCCGGCCGCAGCCGCCAGGTAACATCAAGCGTGATAGCGGGGGCTCGCTCGAGACGACACCGTGACCGCCACCCCTCCCCAGCCAGGGGGCGGAGGGGGAAACCCCGGCCCCCGGTCCCCAGCCCCCGCGGGCCCGGGCACGCCGCCTCCTCACGGCTGCAGCGGCCGCCCCCGGGACAGAGCGGGGCCGGGCCCCGGGCGCTGCCTGCGTGCGCCGAGGGGTCGGCGGCGGGAGCGAGGCCGCAGCGAGGCGCGGAGCCTCCCCGCCTCGACACC
>WUAM01000143.1:37894673-37925517 GCA_024336885.1 Actenoides hombroni | reverse complement strand
GAAACACCCTGACCGCACCGCGCGGCCGCCCGTCGCCCTGGGAACTGGAACGGGGGCGCCGGGCACGCCCCCCCCGCCGCGGCCCCGCCCCGCCGCCGCCGCAGCGCCTCCTGGCGGCGGGGAAGAGGAGCCGGCGGCGCGGGGTGGCCCGCCGGGGGCGGGCGGAGAGCCGGCCTGCGCAGGGGGCGGGGAGCGGCAGGGTCCCAACGGCGCCCCGGCCTGCGGGGCCTTCCCGGCAGCACGGGCAGCCCTGCAGGCTGCGGGCGGAAGAAAAACTGGGCTAAAGTGCCGGCGGGCTTAAGATTACACGCTGCGTGAGCTAATCGTGTGCTGGGGCAGGAGCGGTGGAAAACCAGGGGAGGGGAGGGGCCGCCTCGACCTGCTCTGACATCATTTGACAACAGTGGCATAGCTCTGAGGTGTAGCTTTGTAAACTCGTTCCATACGACAGTGACAGAGATGCTTTAAAAAAATTACATTTTCATCTGAAAATGTCGTGCCTTACTCTAGTTGTCACTGAAACAATTGACTGCTAGGATTGATAGAACATTCTTCCCATTGATGGCATTGAGCTGCCGCAAGTTGGTGCTTTTCCCGGCCTGTATCAAAACCAGTGCGCCCAGCAGGAGCAGAGAAGCGTTGGTGCCCCTGTACTTGGCAGTGGTGAAGCTGCACCTCGAGTACTGTGTTCAGTTCTGGGTGCTGCAGTATAAGAAAGACAGTGAGGCACTTGAACAGGTCCAGAGAAGGGGCAACGAAGCTGGTGAAGGGTCTGGAGAACAGAATCAGAACGTCTTTGGTTGGAAGAGACCTTCAAGATCATCTAGTCCAACCTTTGACCCAACACTGCAACCTCAGCACTAAACCATACCCCTAAGAACCAGGTCCACACGTCATTTAAATGCCTCCAAGGATGGCAACTCCACCACTGCCCTGGGCAGACCATTCCAAAGTTTGATAACCCTTTCAGTGAAGAAATGTTTCCAATATCCAGCCTAAACCTCCCCTGGTGTGGCTTGCATCCATTGCCTCTGGTCTCGTGAGGAGCTGCTGAGGGAACTGGGATTGTTTAGTCCATAGAAGAGGGGGCTGAGGGGAGACCTTATTGATCTCTACACCTACCTGAAAGGAGGCTTTAGTGAGGTGGGTGTTGGTGTCTTCTCCCAAATAGCTAGCAATAGGACAAGAGGAAATGGGCTTAAATTCTACCAGGGAAGGTTTAGATTGGATATTAGGAAAAACTTCTATACTGAAAGAATAGTGAGGCATTGGAACAGGCTGCCCAGGGAAGTGGTGGAGTCACCATCCCTGGAGGAGTTCAAAAACCAGGTAGATGTGGCACTTCAGGGCATGGTTTAGTGGTCATGACGGGTTGATGGGTGATCTTAGAGGTCTTGTCCAACCTTAATGATTCTATGATTTATTTACATAGGGTGCTTCAGGCGAGAGGGAAGGGCCTGGTCGTGAGCTCATCAGAAATCAGGATCCCTTTCTTCTCATAACACCTCCTATCCTTCAGCCACCTTTGTCCAATCTGGAGGTCTGAGAGAAGATCCCAGTTTGTGAACATGCCTGCGCCTTGTCTGCATGATGGAACATGCACCCTCTTCCCTGACAGCCTGGCTTACCCCAGGAAAAGGTGGGCTCACACAGCAGGACCTGCCACCGGGCTTCAGTCCTCTGGTGCGAATGACAGAGGAACCAAGGTGGTGGGTAGGGTGCATTGGGAAATGCTGCTCCCTCCAGCTCAGAAACGAGGAGGAGCCAACAGCCACCGCTGCCCCCCAAAAGCCTGCTTCCCCTGTGCCACCAGTGCCCATGGCCATCTTCCCTTAAAGCAGCAGAGCGCTCCCACTTAAAAAATTGACCCCTGTTGTATCCCTGTATGCCACACCCATTGAGATGCTGCTTACACACATAAAGCATTCACTAAATCAGGTATTTTATGGTGCTTTCTTGCTGAAAAGGTTTTGATGGTAAATGCCAAATTGGTGACAGTGTTGTAATGCATTGCAAAGAAAAGCTAATGTATCAAAACAGCAGCAGGATTCCAGAGAAGAAAGCAGCTGTTCTATCACAACCTCATCTATTTTATGGTAGTCAATTAAAATACTCTGTGGGAACATGCAAGTGCAAACATCCTCATCTTTGTCTCACTTCAGTTGTGAAAAGTAACCATACAACCTCTGAATGTAATAATCCCAATGATAGACTGGAGGTTTGTATTTTGCCTTTCACACAGGGGCCCTTGGTGTGTAAAAGCATTCCAAATTCAGTTTGATACTGGCAGTGCTGTGACTGGTCAATGAATTCCACACCTATTTACTGCGTGGACACACCAGAAACATGATGGAGTCAAGAATACCAGACCTTGTGCTATGGAGGGGAGGAACACTGGGAACAAATCGAGCTGAGGTTCTTTCCTGTAGAGAGCTACGGAACACCTCCTGAACACAGAAATAAGAAAAATAGTCTAGTTAACAATATCTAAATGGATTTGAAGTGATTATCTGACAGTCTATGCTTTCCTGAGATAGAAGCTCAGGTTTTCATATCACTGGTGGCCTGCAGTGCAGTCAAGAAAAAGGCTGCACAAATGTATAGGAAACAAATGTGCAAACTTAGCAGCTCACCAAGTTTAAAGATTTCACTCTAATAGCCACATTAATGAAGAGGATAATTATCAGCAATTCCTGCTGTGTGATGGGAATGTGTAGTGGTAGTGAAGAACGCATACAGACTCTGGAAAATAACAGACATGCTGAGGACTAAATTCTGGGACAAATTTCTCTGCTCTCTGAAGGAAAAGGCTGCTGGGGCAATGAGATGGCTCTCCCAGCACACAGCCTGTTGTGGGAAGATTAACACGAGTTAACTGAGCAAGTCCATTCATTCATTTCAATGAAATTTATACCAAGGGATAATTTAGTCTCAGTGTAGAGAAGGTTGTCATTGCCATTGTTTTATTCCCCGAGCAATTTACATCCAGGGCATAACTCTAGCTGTGGAATTAGTAGACTACGATAAATCTGTAACTTGTAATACCTTTCCCGATGCTTTTAGTAATATTGCATGCCTTTGTTCCTGAGCTTCTGATTTATTCAGAAGATTTGCATTCACATAAAATATATTTGCTAGACTTTCTTACTACAACTGATGTACCACCTGAGAAGTTGCAATTCTAAACCCTAATATTGACAGCTGATGTCCGAAACTGGGAACACAGCAAAGTTACCACCTGAAATACCTAAGATAAAAAAATAGTGTTACACCAAAAATAAAGAACAGAATGGTATTTTAAAAGATGGTTGTGTAGGAAGGAGACAGAAATCTACATTTATGCTATACTTTCCTTTTGTTCGGGGGAGTCCACACATAGGGATAAATGGAATTTCCTACTTCTTCACATCGTTGGTCTCTCTGCTTAGTCCGTCATGATGGAAGATAAATCATTAATCACTGTAAGTATTTCTTGGTAATATGAAATCCTATTTACTGATAATTGATATCATCAACCTCTTCTACAGAGACTAGCTTTCATTATCAACGCAGGTCAAAATCAAACTTCTAACCTAGATGTGAAAGGCTGGCTTCTGCTATCAAATCTGTAGGCCACTCAGGGCACTGGCTGGTTGATTCCTACAATGCAGCACAGCCAGTTTATCTGGTGGTGCAGCAGGTAATGCATATTTGTAAATACAAAGCCTGCCACCTCCCATCAAGCTCGTAGTTATGCAGTGGGGTTTGATCCTACTCAGATTTTTTTTTATTTTTTTTTTTTTAATTCAGATTAGAAAACAAGACAAAGACTCTTCAGGCAAGGTTGTGCACCATCAGAACATTTGTCTGAACTAATCAACACCTGAACTTCCAGAGGACAATGTTTTAATGAGTCAGTACAAAAATTATATGTCTACCTGACAGCAACTGTCTGGTTGTGAGCATTTGAACACACCTTTATGCTTTCCATCCAAAAAAGAATTAATCTTAATGAGGTGCTCCAGAATAAGAATGTCCAAAAGAGATGCTAGGTGAAACCTGACATTTGTCTCGTTTATAATGTTCTTTCAGCAGAAGACAGTATCTCAAAAAAACCCCAGCTTTCCAGTTTCTTAATCAAAAAATTTGTCCCATGCTGTGTCGCATATGCGCTTGGCCCATGTATGCTTGAAAATGCTGGATTAAATTCTGCACCAGGAGAAAATAATTACAGATCTTCTAAAGTTTGTTGAAATACATATCTCACTTTTAAATGCTGTAGGATGAAGTGAAAGTGCACAACTTCATGTATCTAAGGCAATGGTTCTGTTTATATACCAGATTAATCCTCAGCATCTTAACAGTGGAAATACAGCTACAGATACAGAACACAGATACTAACAGATACAACAGTCATGTTCCCTGTTATCTTGGCCAGGAAATGTGAAGCAGAATAAAAATTAGGCTATTTTCCAGAGTTCAGTCATCTTTTGATTACTAGTCAGAATAATACATGCTTAAGAAAATTACTTTGCTCTCCAGGAAACGAAAGTTGAAGACATTTTTTGAAGAAAGAACCAAGATTTTTGATTTTTTTTTCACTTCTCTTTAGCATCTATATAGGTATATTTTCCCCACTCACTTTAAGATGTACTATACATCTCTTCATATTTCTAGGGATTGCTGTCTGATCGCTCCAATGTGAGGCAATAAAGAAAAAAACAATGCTGCTTTTTTTTTTTAATTTTTTTTTTTTTTTAAATTCCTGCACAGACCATACATATTTTTTCTTTAGGTAGCTTCTTGAGAACTTCTGATCTAGGAGATTTAAAATTCTTTGACACTGCTGAACCTGAAACATCCCTAACTTCAGTGAGAAATTAGGTAATATTCAGGTGGTGATTTGAACTTAGTGGTTGAACAATCTCATTTATATTTTTTTTTCAGTTGATGAAGACTTCATAGCTCTTTGCCTCTCAGTTAAATACATGAGCAGAAGTGATAAGGATGTGCAGAGACTAGGAGAAAGAAGGAGGTAGGGAAAAAAAGAAGAAAATGTGAATTCGCCAGGTTCTTAACTTAGTTTTCATTCTACCATTAAAAAGCTAACAAGTTTTATGTATAAATAATAACATATTCTGGATTTTCTTGTAATGATATTGAAAATATTTACATAGTTCTCATCTGACTCAGTCATAATTTATTTTAAAGTCATTATTTACATCCCTATTGCTTTTTTCTCCCTAAACCACAGCCCAAACCTTCAGAAAATAAAAAGAAACAATTTTGCTTTGGAGGCAATGCGTGGGAGTCAGGGAACAGGAAAGGTGATGGGGCTGCGACATGGGAGTGACTTTGCCTATAGGCCGTTTCCATACCCTACACGTTGCTCAGCATCACAAGAACAAAATGCTAACCTGCTTCCTTCCTTATCCATGTAGTGACTTCAGGGACAAGCAATGTGTGTGCTGCATTGCAGTGCTCTGCCTCTCCCGCTGCTGCCTTCCTGACTTAATTTGCATACTAGGATTGGGAAGCTGAGAAAACTACATGTTTTACTGACCAGTAGTCTAAGTACTCATGGATGTGGACCATCAAGAGAGCATGAGCCCTGAAACCACTATTAAGAGAACAGCCAGTGGAAGAGGGAGAGGGATGAGGCAAAAGATTAGACAGAGAGAGAATGTAGTAAAAGGAGCCACTGTAGGAGAAGATGTGGTTCTCCGAGGAAAAGGCAGATAATGAAAAAGGGGAAACAGAGGAATAAGGAGCACGGGTCTTCCTGCCTGATGTACTTTACTGAAACTGGGACTGAATCTCATGTTTGAGAAGATTAGCCGAGACCATCCTATTAGTATCCCTTGTCATTTCTTTAAAGCATTGAGCTTGTTCAGATATCTGATTTCTAAGGCCTTTGTGTTGAACAGTGATAAGCTGATCAGCTTTAAGGACTAAGTAGTTTTAGATTCCTCACGTTATTATTTCACTGTGAACAATCACATTTCATAACTCAAACCCATTCCATTTAGGCACAAAAAATTGCTAACACAATTGAGTGAGCTGCAAGAAAGGGCAGGAAAGGATACTGTCTCAAGTTATTTTGCCATTCAGAAAATTACTGTTCAATTATGTTACAGTCTTAGGATTTTCCTTCATAATACCCAGGCTAGCTGAGCTTCTCCTGGCCTGAATACCTGCTGTAATTTGATTCTCCAGCACTTTACAGCAGAGTTGGTAACTCTACATCTCTGATCCAATAACAGCTTAGACAGTAACTGCACCTTTTGGTTTCTAGCCTCTTCACCAAGCAGAAAAGGTCCATTAGGGTTAGTATTGGCCTGAAGTAAGGAAACTATAGGAGTCCAGAAAGGCTAAATTGATAGTATGAATCAAGTACAGTAACCGCAGCTTTGACGTAGGACAGAGTCAAGATAGTAACCAATCATGGTTTTTCAGGGCAATACCCCACGTTGCTGGGTTCTTCAGTGATAGGTTAAATAGGATGGATAACCTTTTAAAATGATTTTGTGTATTGTAATATACATATATACATCTGACGTGTTTAAACAGAAGCACCTTCTGCTGACAGAGTCGGTATCACAGTTCATAATCCATCCTTGTCTTTTAATCCCCACTACCACCGAGACAACACAAGCTTCACAGACATTTTGTCTCTCCTATAAAGTCCAGCAGCCTGCCAAGCATGTGGGAATTAGGGCAGCCTCTGAACCACGTAGCTATATTCTCATCATTCCTGGAAGTACGTGCCTGGCCACAGGCAAAATTTCTGGGGCAGTGGTCAATGACCTCTCACCGTTTTTGATGCTGTGGATTGCTTGAAGCTTGTGGTTATGCTAAAGGCCCTTGGATGTGGTTATTCCTTTTAAACATGACTTCTCTCTCCGGAAGACACATTTGTTTTGGCAAATGAACACAATTTCTGTTTCCTTCTGGAGGAATTCTGCAAGGCTCGAGCTTAGAACTTTGCTTTATCTTATTTTTAAGTGGCTTGTGTGCCTAGATGATACCCTACTATCTGCCCTCAGAGGGTGTTAATGTTTATTAATAAACTTAACAATGCTATCAAACAACGTGAGTTTGAAAATACTGAGACACATGACACTGTTGGCTGTATCGGTGTCAGGCAGCGGACCAGTATTTTGGCAAACATCACAGCTTGTAAGCAGAATAAATAAACAGCAAAAGCAGAGAAATACAGAGGCTGCAGTGTTACTTTGTAGTTGTCAGTAACAACTCTGACATTGCTTAGACTAATTGATAACTTTTTGGTTTACGCTGTTCATTCAAAAAGCATTTGTGAAGTTCAGAGCCTGTGAACACCGCTTACCTGCACATCAGTTGCACCAAACAGACCAAGGACAGACAGCCAAGAAGTAACAAATGCTGCCTCACATGCAGCCCACGCATCATTTGTCTCCCGCCCACTCCCACAAGAAATGTCATCTCTCTAGGAGGGATCTGCGCTGCCTCATTCACAGGCTCCTCTCCAATATAAACGTGTCAGTGTGGACAAGCCAGCTGAAGACTGCTTTAGGTTGGAGCCATCATGTAAATGCTCCTAGGCCTAAAAACTAAGCGTAATACTAAGTAACATCAGCTGAAACATCAATCGTATCTCTTTTACTTAAATAAAGTCTGACATCTTCGAAATATTTTTTAAAAATAAAAACCCAAAGTCTAATAAACTTCAACTAGCCAGCTCAATACTGAACGCAATACCCTCACACCTTTCAGATCACCTCTGTCACTGCCTGCTGCGCCCCTAGAAATACCCTGAGCAGCAGCTTCATGCTGTCTGTCACACACAGGCTCTTTCACATTCAAGTATAGAAATCAGAAATATTGTACTTTGTCCATAATAGTTGCTGGCTGTAAATAAACCAGCATCACCCAGATGTTAGCACAGCACACTTCAGCTGGACCGCTCCAGTGGATGAGGCTTTCTTTAGACCACCTGCAGCTCCCTTCTCCACAGAAACAATGCATGGTACTAGACAGCCTAATATTTTTCTGATTAGTATTGAGTATCACTGGGGAAGCAGCTATTGCATGCATAGGCATGACAAGAGTGTCTAGAGAGATGCTGTTTATTTGTCCTGTCCTGAAGAGACCACTATTGGTGAAAGACTCAAGGGAACTACAACTTCGCATGCTGGCATGGGACTGACTTAGCCATTATGCAAAGGTAAATCACATTGATGCCAGTTGGAGATACTCAATATTCACACAGCTTCTAAAGTTAGACCACTTCCGTAAATGGTTGAATATGGAATCATGTTTTAGATAATCCCCTTCTGAAAGCTGTGGGCCAAGTGACCCTACTCATTTTTACCCAAACATGACGGTAGTGGAAAGAGAACAGGATGTATTTGCAGTTATATATCTGCAGTGATTCTCCATTGCATGTGGCAGTAGAACATTCTTTAGATTTTCTGGACCTCAGGTGGTTTATGCTTCTAGTACCATTAAAAGCCTATTTACTGAAACAGCCCATAATGCAAACATCAGACCCACGGAAACAACAACTGAAGTGGGAGAGACCCTCTGAACTCCATGAAATATTTACAAACAGCTTTAGGAGCCCTGGGATGAAGTAAAGTACTCTCAAGCATAGACAGAAAACCAAAGGGATATAAAAATCCTTTCTTAGCTCTTGGTGAGATTTGTTTTCACAGACCCAGCTACGATACGAGAAAATGTATGAGATCATTCAGTCTGTCTTCCCTTCTTCCAGGAGAGAAGTGGTCCCTGTGCTCTGTTTTATAACATTTGGCTCAGCCTAGCTCTGCCTCACTCAGACACCAGAAGCCAAACCCACTTCTCGGGAATCTTCTCAGTTTTTCTAAGCATTTTACTTTGTGGAATTTTCCTCAGTATTCCACCCAGACAAATTCAACACAGTACCTTTAAACACACTTTTGATGTCATGATCAGTATCCTGTTGGTTTCATGTTTTTTCTCCTCAGAACAACCCTTCTCTGCCAGCGTGGTGGGGACGTCTCTCTAACATCTGTCTACAGTCACACTCCTCACCCTTGGGACACTAGAGCTGTGCTGTGACTGAACCTTCACAAGCAAATTCTTTGACATGTTTTCATGTCTGTTCTTTCATCTCTGTACTCCAGACATATTATTACTACACTTCAGGAAAAGGTTAAGGAAAAGTTAGGATAAAGACGACAAAAGTACCTTTCCTGATGCTACCCCAGCTGCATGGGCACAGAAAGATCCATCCTAAATATCTGGCCCCCACACATCATTTAAATTGACCTCTAGGATTTGTGATAAGGGCACTGTTTTCTGCTTCCTCTTAGATGCCTACTAAATCCTTCAAAAAAAAAAAATTATTAGAACCTTTTGAGTTTTCCACTGTTGTTTGGGCAGTTGAGAAAAAAAGATGCTGCCCCTAAAAGTAGTTGAGAGGTTAAGTTTCTGTTCTCAATCATCTAAATAACAAGATGACAAACAGAGAATGTCCCCTTGAAGGATTTTGTTTCCAGGATCTACTCCCAAGGGATTGTAAAAAAGTGCCACAACTGAGCAGTTACAGAGGAGAATGAAGTTGAAACGAAGCTGAGATCCCCATAGCACTAGTGTTCTCTGCATATTAAGAAAAAAAAAAAGCCAAACCATACAAAACTGTCATACCCTCATCAAAGCAGCCTTTCAGATTCACCAAGCTTTTCCAGAACTTAGTTGTTGTTTCTTAAAATGATCCTACAAAGGCCTTCAAACTCAAACTGGCAGAGCAATATGTATCCAGATATTTCTGAAATTTCAAAAATATTTACAGCTGAAGAAGCAGCTGTTTGGGTTTTTGTAATTTTTACTTTCTGACCAAATCAAGATTTACTTTTTTTTTATTTTAGCACTTGAGGTCTCTAACATCTAAAGAGAACCATGAACACAGTAACTTACCACAGCTTATTTAGTGTTAAAAAACTTCAACAGCTGTTGAATTGCTCTGACATAAATGTCTGAAATACACAGAGGTACAAGTCCTACCATAACCAGGCTAAGCTACTCTGTACACAAGTTCCCCTGGGGTAAATTCCCATCCTAGAAGCAGATCACCCTCACAACACTCTTCACATTGATCATTAATTTTATTCAAGACAAAGCATTTATCTAAAACCATAAAGGATCTCAGGTGTATTTTGCCAACCTGTGAACTCAGCACATTGCTTTAGCAAGTAGAATAAACTCTTACCACATTGGGAGAAACTTTGCTCAAGTTAATACTTTTCCAAGCAGAGAACATAAAATTTAATTATTAAGGGGAGGTCTCAAATGGGAAAACAGTCTGAGCCTTCATATTTCAGCCTCTTCTGCTGCAGTACCTAAATGCTCAGGGTACAACAAGAACGCCATGGGTAGTGCTCAACAACAGCCCATGAAGCACAGTCCAGTATAAAACGCAAAACACTACATTCTAACAGCAACTTAAAAAAATAAAATGAAAAACAAAACCAAAACCCTAAAGCTACCTGAAGTGAAACTCATTTTACTAGGCAAGATCACAAGCAGTAGCAGAAGCAGGACACTTTTTTTTTGTGGCCACATGCAAAGCAATACTAATACTAATACTAATCCATGAAAGTAAAACAGAGAATGAACGACAGGCAAATTTTCCACATCCAGAAAAACTGAAAAAGCAACAGGCATTTGCAAGAAAAACACTGAGCACTTTTATCTTTATCACCGTTTTTACTACTTGGGTAAGAGAGGGCTCTGACAAACTGATGTGCTACAATATACAATGTATTTAAAACTGCAGGTATTCAAAACAAAACCAAAGACCCAAGTGCACTCCCAAGGTACACTCCAGTACTTCACAGCGTGTTTCTTGTGCCTCGCACACAGCTCACATGCCCAGCCCTCTCCATCTGGAAACAGAAAGCCTGGGTTACATCTGTGCTCCAGCGTTTCCACAGTAGTTCGTTATATTGTCCAAGTGGCACTACTACTTCTTGAGAGCTCTCTTTCCTTCCCCCTTCTTTGGTTTTTCCTTCCCACGGAGCTTTTTCAAACGCCTCATCTCTTCCTTAAAGTCCTGATGCTCATCCCTAGATGGAGAGGAAAAAATTTAGTCCATTTCTTGGAATACCTAGACGTGAGAGACGCAAGAGGTTCTTTGAACTGTAAGACAATAAAAACCCCTTTATTTTTTTATTTTTTTTTTTTAAACAGTGAGGTTCATATTGAAGCCCACTGCAGGGTGTTCAATTGCTAGCAGTAATTTTGGACTAATAATACACAAGATTTCCTATGGTAATTTCACAACTAAGAAGGTTGTCCTTTTCAGCAACAAATGGCGTGCGCATACAGATATTATTTCCACAGCATTTATTGATCCACTCTATTTAAATGAGCAGTAAAACCTAAAAATCAGCAAGAGACAAGAATGAGAATTTCCCCCTTCTCACCAAGCTCAGCAGTCTAGCAACAGCACATTGTGTTTCTGTGCTAGGCACTAAGTTCAGGTCATTAGCTTCTAAGAAAACAGGGGCATGCTGAGCAGTAATTACAGTACATGACACTGCTCTCAGGTGACTTCAGGAATGAGTTATGAAGAAAGCATCAGCTACTGGTAGCATCTTAATAGAAGAATAAAACAGGAAGGATGAAAGGGGCCGGCAGAGAATGTATACTCAATGTTCTCATAAATTCTATTTAACCTCTGTCCCCGTATTTTTCAGTGCAAAGGTATTTTTCGAAAGTCACAACTGGCCTTAGATTGCTGCCTTGCTATCTTTAAACACAACTTCTTCTAAAAAAGACATCAAAAACCTTCATCTATTATTGGGCCTTGTTAGTCTATGACTCTTCATTATGTATTTCTGACCAGCAAACCTGGCCCTCTACAAGCTCTCTGTTTACAGAGCAGCTGGAGAAGGAACTTGAGATTAGGAGGGGAAGGAGAAGAGTAAGGAACATTACCACGTTGTTGAGGCTTTCTGTGTCAAACAGCTATTCTAGGAAGTGTTTGCACATCCACCTAAACCATGAGCATCCTGGATGCAATCCTTGATGGCTACTATTGTGATACTAGCAATACAAATTAATCAGGTTTCACTTTACAAGCCTTGCAGCCTCACTCTTAAGGGATTCCTTTAGTGATATCTGGTGGAAGTCAGCAGGATGCATTTGATTCCTGCTGATGTGCTTTAGCAGTGCAGTTTATTCTACTTAAGACTGTGGAAATTAATTTAGAAATTAACTCGTTTGGATGAAGTTGGAATTAACAAGGCTATTTAAACCACATTTGAATTTAATTTATTTTAAGGGATAAAAAGCCCCTCCAGCCTAACACAGACTTCTCTTCAAGTTTCACTTATTAGCTGTTGAATGATTGAGGAATATACGGTGAGACTAAGACTGTCTTAGTTCAATTTTTCTGTTAAAGTAACATGACCTTTTTGTAGCACATTTGCCATATTTGGAACTACAGACTCATCTGCTGTCTGCGAGAAAGTTTTCTTTCCTTCCCAAAACCCAAAGCAAGAACTATTTCCTCTATAGCTAGTTGCCCATAACTACATCTAAAGTCTCTCTCACAAAACTACTAATTATGGTGAAAGTTATTTAGTAGTCACCTACTTTACCCTCCTTGCCCTCAGTACAACAATCAAGTGGATATTTCCACATGCACCATATTCTGAACTAAACCTTCTTCTACATTTGTGTTTTCCTTCAGGGGGAAAAAAACTGTAAAAAACCCCCAAACACACCCACACCCCCCCCTCCCATCTCCAGTCCTGCCTCCATCCTATAAGGACAGGGATTACCTGTAGAGGCCAAAGTAACGGAGTTTCTTCATGAGGGCATAGTAGGTATTGTGAGGAGGGTACCAGCTGTAGACCTCCTTCCGCTTGGCCAAAGGCTGCTCACTGAATAACTTCACTACTTTCATAGATTTCGAGTCGGTCGGCCTCACAACTTCTCCAAATATCTGAGCGCTCAGCCGGGCCATTCGAAGGGCGTAACTGGAAACATTGGACATCTCCCACAGAAGAGTGGGCACACAGACACACAGACCTTCTTCCTGCAAGAAGAAGCACCAAAGAGCCGCAACTCTAAGTTGACCGAGTATTGCAAGGTAGCCCAAAATTGAGGCATAGGAAGTGACTCGCTGTACACCAATCACACATTTGCAGTTATGCATTCCTTGCATTAAATCCGTCTAATTTTAAATCAGTAATCCTGCAAACAAAGAATGTCTACACTAATTCAGGTACAATTACCTAACTAGGACACTACAGACAGAAATATGGACTATAAAACTACATACACTTTATTATATTATTTTATTATGGATGGTTGATTAGCAGATCCCACTCAGCTTGCTTAAGGCTACCTTTAAACTCCAGTCACAGGAACAGCTACGGTGTGAACTCTGCCAAAAACGGTGCCCCCTGCAACGCCTCTGACTTCTACACAAGCACATGGTAAGACAGCACTTACAACATATTGAGGAAGCCAACTGCAAGTTTTTCTCCTGAAAATTTCTCATCCTATTTAAAGCACTGTATAAACACTATTACAGTTAATTTAGAAAAAAACCCGGCCTATTACCTCCATATAAAATCGTTTTTCTCCACATGAATCACATAAATCTTTCTGATCTCAACTCCCTTCCCTTGATCATTTGCATCAGCTTTTTCTTCACTCTTTTCAGTCTCTCCTGATATCCATCTTAAAAAGAAAATAATTGTTTCCCCTTGGTAGATTCTTTTTCCACAAGAAAATTGCACGTCAGCAGGTTCTTTCAGTTATCTCTCACCTAAAGAAACTTCTGCAACAATAACGCTGAGGACAAAACCATTGTTATTAGGCCACCAGAGACAACCTCCAAGCTCTCTTAGAGGCGTGTGGAGAAAGGTTTTCTCCTAGCTTTCCTATCCCTCCCCATTTTTTCTCTTCTTTGCCTCTTTTCTTTACTCTTCCTTTACAGAGCGGGATGTAACAGACAAGAAGAAGTGTCCCATAATCCTGTATTTGAAGCAGTATGCTGCCTGGACTGTGTCTTTTTGAATAAGTGATGAAATGAGTCTCCAGAGAAATTAAGTGGGGTTCGTTCAAGTGCACTACACTTATGTTGCAATTTAAAAATCTTGTTTTAAGAAGCACTGCACAGCTGATCCCAGATGAGCATAAAAAATTAAAGAGCATGGAGCATGGACAAGACTCATCAGCAGGACAGGGCTGAGTCCATTTTAGTATGATAACAGGGAGCCTGTTGTTTAATAACACAAATCTGAAGTATTCATAACACCACTCAGATAACACCTGCCCACTGGAGGAGCTGATGTACAACCTTGTACTTTGATTTACTCCTCTTAGCAAAGCAATAGAAAGGAAGCAGGGAAAAAATAATCAAGCATGAAAATAAAACAAGTAATCTAAGGCAAAGAGAATAATGGAAAGAGTAACAGAAGGGAAGGCAAAGTGTCAGAAACCTCAAGGCAGCGGGCCTACTGTAAGGAGACAGAAGCTCTTAAATGATCAGAGGGCAGCACTTTAGTTTGAGCATCTATTACACGGGAGAACGTTCGCTAGGTTGCTAAATCATCCATTTACCAAGTCATCCAGAAGAGCCAGTCTTAATTCCTACATTCAGAGATAAAGCAACAATTTGTCCCCAGAAGTTTTCATCACTTCAACTCAAACACAAAGCTTGCTTAAACTGCAGCCTTAAAATGAAAATCCCTTCAGCTTCTAAATGATGCAAACCAGTGGTCTGAAGATAACCTGCTTTTCACTTCAGAATCACTAAAGGAAGCTAAATAGCCCAAGCCAAGGCTGGAGACCTCCTTTAATCCTTACCAGTCTAAGAGCATTTGAGAGGTAAGAAAGGCCAAAGCTACAAACTCTCAAGTGCCAGAGCTACCTAAAGCCTGTTTTCAGATGACCTTGGATTTGCTGAGATGCTACCAGAACAATTTTGCTCTTGTCACCTCCAGTGATGCTATTTTCAGCATCACTTCACTGGTAATTAACACACCTAAACCAAAAGCAAAACGACCATGCAGCCCTGCTCCTTCCCCCACTCCCCCTCCTTGCTGCTGTGTAAAGCCTAGGCTGGTTTTTCCCTTCCTGATCTGCTAGCTTGTCTCAGAACATTTCCTTCTCACTTAGCATATGCCAGCACAACTTTCTGTTTCCAGAACGACTTTCGGTTGTTCCCAGGCCCACAGGAAGCAGAGAAGGCTGCCCCGGGCCACCGCCCGGCCAGAGGGGCACTGCAGCCCGGCACGGCCCAGGGGAGCCCCCAAGCCCTGCCGCCCCAGCTCCGCGGCCTTACTTCTCCCCAGGGGCCAAGCGCGGAAACGCCGCCGCGGGCTCGGGGGTAACCGCCGCCAGCGGCAACCCACCGTACCACCGCGGCCCGGGATCCCGCCTCAGGACCCGGGAGGCGGCGCACGCTCGGCCGAACCCCGCAAGGGCCGAGCGCCCGGAACCCATTTGCCCCTATCTCTGCTCACATCTCCAGGCCCCCCTCGGCCCGCCGGGGCGGCGACAGCGGGCTGCCGTGCCACCGGCCTCCCAGCACCCCTCCGACCCCCACCAGCGCCCCGGGCTGACCCGCGGGAGGAGCGGCGCGACCGGGCCGGAGGGCGACGGGCACAGTCAGACGGAGGGCGGCGGCGCACGCGCGGTACCTTCCCCGCCGAGGCGTCGCGGCGGGTGACGTCGGGCTCGGTGAGGAGCGGGGCGGGGCCCGGGGTGGGACGGTGATAGTGGCGGTCACCGCCGCCCGCCTCTCCGGTGCCGCCGGGCCCCGCCCACCTGCGCGGAGCCGTCGCCGCATTTCCCGCACTCGGGGGCGTTTTGCCGGGCGCTCGAAGGCGGTGCGGGTCCCCAGCCCGCGCCTCCTGGTCATTCGCCGTCACTGTCCCACACCGAGACCGCGGGTGGGGACGCGGGGGAGCGGCGGGAGATCGGTGAGGCCGGGCATCGGGCCTCCAGCGCTTCCCTGCCCCTGCTGCTTTCAGCAGGGCCTCCCCCACCCAGTCGGTCCCCGGGAGCCTTCCCGGTGTTCCGTTTATGCTAATTCTTAATCAGTGCCAGGAGGTGCTAAATCAGACTCCGTACAAACATCTGAGTAAATGACAATTACCTGATTACATTTATAAACCAAATGCATAACGCCATCGAAAACTGAAACCGTGTTTGGCTGGCTGGCTGTTCTGTGGAAGAGCATTTAATGGCGGTCGTTAAAGACATTGTTAGTCCTTCCCTGAGGGATTCTCTGTCACCTTCTCCATGCTTGCCCGGAGCAGAGCAGCCGCCTGGCCTTGGCACCCCGATCACCTCGCTTGCCCTTTTTGAACATTGGATGACCTGTAATTTCCTTAATACTCCAAATTTTATTAAAAATTAAAATTCCTGGTGTTTCTTTAGCCAGTTCTCCGAAGAGCGTTATACACAAGTTCTCTAGATATACTAATTTTAAAACGTTTGTTCTGGTAGATGTTGTTTGCCATCTTCATTATGCACTGATGGACTGAAGAGTGCTGCTTTTATTTATTTATTTTTATTATCTAGGTAATAAAGTGCCTTTTCCTTAACCTTTCTGAGGAGGGAATAGTTCTGCCACTTCGTGCTATTTTACCATCTTTATCTAGTCATATACCTTGGCATTTTTGTACTCCCTGTTTTACTACCTGCAGTCTAATCACTCATGCATCTTCGGTAGTCTTCGTTTTTTGCATATTCCAGAATATTTTTCCTTTTTTTTTTTTTCCTTTCCACATTGTTCTATACTATGCTTTTAACTTCTGAGTGTTTCCATCACCCTGCTGAGCCAAAGTCGTCCTTCGGCCAAAAGAAGCCGTTTTGTTAATTATGCAATCATGACTTCCAGACTATGGAGTAGGATCATAAGAACTCTCATTTACATGTCTATCTCTATTTTTGAATCATATTTTTCTCATCATTTCTCCCATCTTGATGGAGATAGTCTTTCTGAAGCATCTGTGTGTGTGTGTATTTCCCCACTTGGGACTGTCCTTTTTTGCTTTTTATAATCGAGCTGCAATTGCTGGTTCCGAAGCAACCTCCACTTTTTTGTCCCATGATTAAATTGTTTAAATGTTAGGAGTTCCAAAACACACACTCTGTATAGACTGGAATAACTTCTATCATAGAAAATAAGTTTTAGAAAATCTAAAGAGACACCACTACTGGCTATTTGGGTTTTTTTCCTCATACCTCTCCAAACTGAGCATATTTTTTGTACGCTGGAGGAATAAGCAGCCCATCTCCACGCCATTCCACCTGTCCTCAGGGGAGTTAACTGTGACAAGTTACCGTCTCTGCACCCCTAAAATAGTGATGGCGGTTCAATGTGTAGTGTTACCTTCTCACATCTTCAGACTTCTTGTTGAAAAGGATTGTGGCAAAATATTTTAATATGCCAATTTGGTAAAACATCCTGCCTGTTTCAGTCATTTTGTCAGTTTGATCTCATTTCTCCTCATCTATGAAAATATCCAATTCTTCTTGAATGTTACCCACACTGAGGAATTTGGCATATAGACCACTGAAAAACATCTTCCTCTTTCCCTCAAAGTTTTGATTTACCTAAACATGGGCCCAGCAGCATGGCTCCGTTTCCATTTCTGGTTTTCTACAACATTACCACCCTGGGGTCTGATTGTCCAAAGTTACTCTGCTGATTTTCAGGCCAGAAAATTTAGTGGATTAGGCTGATGTGAGAATGATGGCTGTTCCTGACACACTGACTTTCTTATTTGTAGCTACACATCACTGGTCTGGATCACTATGAGAGAGTCACAATACAGAGATTTTCTCTTCAGAGACCCAGCGTTGTTGCCCATGCTTTGCAGGCGGACTGATGTATAACTGCGCACACGAGATGCTCCAGCTCAGCTTTTTTGGTGTGACGGAAGCAAACATATGAACAGGTCTGTATTAGATCATTTCTTCTGCATTTTTTTCCTTTAAAATCCATTGTTTCTCCTGCTGGCCATGGAAATAGTAAATCTGAGACCAGGGTTGAAGTGAAAATGTGCACTCACAAGAGCATATTTTTGCTGTTATGTCACTGTTACTACTGTGGTTATGAGAATTGCTTGCAAAGCACCCAGCCAGGGTTGGTGTGCTAGCCAGTAGGCAGTGTACAGCCACGGGGGAAGGAATACCCAAGTCACCACAGTCGACAAAGTGACAACACATCTGCAAATGTGCAGAGGCAGAGTATGGTCTGTTTTGCAATCCACGTAGCTATAAATGGTCTTGCGCACCTCATCTGCGGGACTGTGTGTCCCTAGATTCTGATGGGGTGGTGTGCTTCACTGTGGAGGACATTGTCCAAGTCACTCTCCCTGAGACCCGAACGGGTTAGACAGGCCAGACTGGCTGCCTAGCAGTGCTGGAACCTCAGTCCCTGGGAATAATTACCATCAGTGGTATTCTCATGGCTGCATTCCTGTTTTAGTTGCTAGTGCTTTTATATTCAGGACGTTGGCTGAACTGCTGTCCAAGCTCTTTATTATTATGCCTTTAGTTACAGAAGGTATTTCTTTGATTTTTTTTTTTTTTTTAGTTATCACTATGAGGAGGCAACAGGAGTGAAAGACATCAATGTTCCACTCCTTTGCCCTGTGAAGGTCATCCACCTTCATGCTAGTGAAGAATGATGGGGTAGTTATAGAGATGGGGTGCACAAGAGCTAGACCTTCAGTTCCTGAAGCTGGTGGTTTCTAGAATGCTACTCAGAGCCTCCTGTCTAATCAGACCAATGTAATGCTATTTAAGTAGCGCTGTAAACGTGTCTGGAGTCTTCTGGACACCTAAAGTGAACATCCCCACTCTGAGGTTTTCACAGTCCAAATTAGACTTGACATTCTCAGGCATGATAATATCAGGGAAGGGAAAGAAGCAGCAGAGACTGACAACAGGAAGGCAGTTTTGATGAGATGAACTCTATGGACATGTTGTTAAGTCCTCCTGAGCTTTTTGTTGTAAACAGAGCAAAATGTTTGGACTTGTCAGCAATCATTTAGAAGAAAATCAGAGGCAGATTGGTGAGTGAAAAAGGTAAAACCCTAGAAAGAAGTTAAAGGAGAGTGAACATAGGCATTCTGTGTTTAGGGAGTGTTGTGAAGGAAAGAAATCAAGGGAGAGAATAAATGTGTGTGGTGTACATTCAGAGCAGAAAAAAAAAAAAAAGGAAGAGACCTCATAATAAAGTACAGGGAGTACTCTTTACAAAGAGTTGGCAGTAATTTGATCTGGAATTATTTTATTTGACCAATAGTGATCTGGAATTACTTACCTGGTTAACTCCTCTTGTGTATGTATTTTAGTTACAACTGAATGTCCAATAGCCTTAAGGTAGGCTTTTGACAAAAAGCAATGCTTGAGCCATTGTGAGTTTGTCCTGAGAAGGCAAAGGTGTGCCCAAAAATAAAAAAAAAAAAAGAGGAGGATGACAGTTTGCTCATTGATTTGATTTGATCTTGGAAATGAGGCAGTTGAGTAGTTCCTGTACAACACAGTAATCAACTTGCAAGTCTTATGCTTACAGCTATCATATGCAGTAAGATGATCTCGTAACACTTTCTTGTTATAAATATTGACAGAGGGAACAAAATCATCTTCTTCTGAGTCAAGTAGAAGGACCCTCTGAGCATTTAGTAAAACTGCATTGGCTGCATATGTGTTTAGAATACATTTGTTACTCATTTTTTATGTGATCTTGATTAACTGGTGAACTTCAGTTGTATTTCGTTGCGCAGCGATTCATGCTGAGCCGTGGAGATATCTAGCAGTGCAAATCCCTCTGGATGCCCTGTATTGAGAGGCTGACATGACAGTGTTTGGGTGGGCATTTGAAGGGTATTTTGACTTTGAAATAACTCATGGAACTAAGAACTGTAGCATGTCCATTTTTAATGGCAGACGAGCTGTCCGGCATAGCAGAGGGTGCATGAAGCTGAAATGCAGGGAGGATGCTGCAGATCTCCACACATCTACATACTTGTCATTTAGGCTGACTAATTTGTAGTTCAACAATATGTCAGAACAAATAATCAGTGATTTAAATGAAGTACTTAAGACTGAAGAGAAGGAATATTTCTTCATGGTTAGCTCAAGGGATGGGGAATGAGAAGTGTTGAATCTTGTTTTTTTCATGGCTACATTACTAACTCACTGAACGACCTTAAGCAAGTTAATTAACCTATCTGCCATTTCATCCCTCTGTAAACTGGGGATAATAATGACTGCTTCAGAAATGGGTTGTGAAGAATAATTGATTCTTAGAAAATCCTTCAGCTTCCCCTGGTGAAAAACATACTACAGAAGTATTATTATTACTTTACCAAAACATGCACATAAAACTTTTAAAGGCAACAATGACAAAGATGCATCTTTCTTGGCTGGAAGTATTGCAGAGGGGAGGAAAAAAAGGGAAAAAAAATTAACATGATGGAATCAGCTGAAAAGAGAAGAAATAATGGAGACATCTGCCTCACTGCTGATAAAAGCTCTTGTAGTTTCTCATCATTCCTTGCAAAACTCATCTGAAAGGACATCCACCAAGGTTTTCAAATGGGGTCAAAGCTGCTCTCCATCCTAACTCTGTTTGACCAAGTGTAAAAATGAAGAGCGAATAAAAATGTTCCAGCAATAAAAATTTCAGGAAGGCATCCATCTCTTAAACAGAAAATACAAGGAGATTGGTCAGGTCTGTTTGAGTTCACATTTCTGTTTCTGCATGCTGAACTCTTGTCAAGCTGCAGTCTTGGATCTAGACCTCTTGGGTTTGTGAGCTGTTTTGTCCCCTGAATTTCACCAGACTTTGGTATTGTATATCCCCATTGACCTCTATGGTGCATTCCAATGGAGATTTCTCTTCATGTTTTCCTGGCTTACGTCCCTTCTTGTCTTAGGTGTCTCCACCAATGCTGACCACAGGATGGGTCATTAGGTCTTTGGGAGCACTCTAGATACCCACTCTGATTGCCTCTATTTGCAAGTCAGCAGGTTTTCCAAGATCTGCTTAGAGTCCAGGATACCCAGTCATCTCAGCAGCACTCTGGAAACCTAAACACCATTGATCAGCCTTTTCCCCTTCTGTAGTCTTTTGGAGGCAGAGCCATGGAAACAGAAAATTTTTCAGGTTTAGTTTAGAATTCTTCAGTGCTGGTGGGTGAAATGAAGCTGTCTTTTATTATGTCAGGGTAGCCCCAGGATACTCACAGCGATCTTGCACAGCACTAGCAACCAGCAGTGCTCTTTGCTTCAGAATTTGCCTATCTAGAGAAACACAATCAATCTTGCATGCACTTCCTCACTTCAGTTTCTTCAGCCTGTGGGACCATTCTTCTGTCTGGAAGGCAGGTTTTGAGGAGTACTCAGGATCTTTCTTCTTGCAGCTTGTACTTGTCTTTTTAGCTGCAAATGTTTTTTCTGATTCATCTTATTCTCTCTTGCCAGTACCCAGGCTGAACGAGCCCTGCTCCTACACGTGCTCTCTGGGCACCTGTTCCCTTTTTCCTGAGAAAAATTGCTTCTTCACTATTTATGGCGGAGAGTCCCAAATTTCCTTTTTTTTTCCTAGGTTTTGTCCTTGGGAAATTTTGTCCCTTAGTCCACTTCTCTAGAAACAATCAAGATAATTATCTTCTTGCAGGCCAGTCTCTTTAACATACCTGTGGGGCAATCAGAGTTAAAGCTTAGTACTCTCCATTGTTTCTCCTTTGGTGGGTACTTACTTGAGGCCTTTATGACAAAGGTGAATAAATGCATGTCTTTCATGGCACAGCAGTTCTCACTGGAACAACTTCAACGTGTGAGCCATGATGACTATGTTGCAGATGACTGAATACCCCAAATAATTGTCAAAAGCCTATCAAACCTCTCAATTTGCCCTGCTGTGGTGGCTCATCTGCACAAACTGCTCTCTGGAGATGTTAAGACCTTTTGCTGTCAGTTGCTTGCCCAAAGTGGCTGAGGCTCAATCCTGCTCTGTGAATGGCCCTGCAGTGTTCAGTGCTAACAAAGTATTCCAAGCAGGGCTAATTTTGTTGCCATGGTCTTAAGAGATGTCCTCCAGATGAACCACTGTTGCATTGAACTTCCTGGAAGTGCTGGAGATGCCTTGGAGTGCTCTTCTTTTATCAGTTAGTTAAGCAGACAAGCAGCTAACTACCACAGAGCTTCAAAACCCAACAGTGACCAGCCTGGCTGCCATGGCCCCCAGCCTGCCCTACTGATGGGTCAGTTAGGCTCTGACCAGGATTCCTGAAAATGGCAACAAAGGGCTATGCCTGCAGAGCTGAGCTTTCCATGAGGTCTTCACAACTGGAGTTGCTGCAGCTGGCACGCAAGTCACTGGCAAATGGTCAGCTGCCGGTGTCTCCAACCATAAATCCTCTTGAACAGAGGACTGCAGAGATTGACATGGCCCTATGTCAGATATGTGGGGAGTAAAGCAACTCATTGTCCTTACTGGCTGCTCAAAACAGGCATTTCCCTCAAAAATATTGTACCTACAGAGTTTGCTTCCATCCACTGTGCTCTGATCGTGTACATGGTTGCTATAAAGCACTTCGAGATGCCCAGCTTCTCAAAGGTGCTCCAGAAGAGAGGCATCAAGCTGTAGGTTTCTGTAAGTGCCTCATTTGGTGTATCAGATTTAGTGGTATAATATATTGGATTGCAGTTTCCAATGAAAAATAACAACAGCATGTGAAACTAACTGCTGTTGTGATTTCAACTCAGTGTTGACAGAAGAAGAATAGTCCTTAAGGAACTGCTGCCATCCCTTAGAAAATGAGCACTGGTAGCAATTCTGCTGAAATGTATAGATTTTCTTTCCTCCTCTTTCCTTTATTCTTTGTTAAGACTAACAAACCAATGGCAATTGCTTGGAAATGATGTCTTTTTGCTTAGACATTCATCTGGTCCTGCTGCAGATTTCCCACCTGGAGCTCTAATCCCCTCTTTGTGATCTAATCAATTCCTCAACAACCAATTGCGCTATCACAGTGCTAAAGTTTTCATGTGAAGGAACCAATGCCACAAATGAATGAACTCTAAAGAATCAAATACTTTATTTTCATGCAAATATTGTTGGTGATAGTAAATGATGAGAGGTAAATGCAAAACTGTTGAAGATAGCGGCATACTTATGCCTAACTAGAGCATTTATGATCCTAAATGTCAGCTGCTTTTACAGAGACACATAATGTATAGGTATATACCTTTTTTCTTTTTTTTTTGATTTTAAATTAATCTACTCTGCAAGGACTTCACAGCCAAATGAAATACACGAAAATTGAGATCTTACTTCTGAGTCATGTTCCAAAATTGAGTGGTTTTAGAGAATACAGTTTTTCTGAGGTGCTATTTTTGGTTTTGCTTACTGGTTTTCTTCCCAGTCCCTTCTGTGATGATTTCTTATGATCTATGAATTCTGATTTTTAACTAATCCCTGTTCTCATTTTGTGACTAAAAGAAACAACAAATTGAATCAGCATCTGGGAGCCAATCCCAGATGTGATACATTCATTACCAAAGACCGTGTTATTGGTCTGCAAAGACTGTGGCTCCATTGTTAAGTGGGTTATTTCACAAAATGCTGCTGTTTGGTAGAACCCACATCCAGAAATCTTTCTGGGCATGAACATTGGGCTCTGAAATCTGTCAGAAGCTATGGGAAGATTGTGCAGTGGGACTTGTCACATCAAGCAAACTTAACAGTAGTACAGATGTACCTTCATATTAGACTGCCTAGATGAACTAAATATTGACACACTACAGCAAAATCATAATTATTCAGGCTTTAATATATTGAAGATCGATGTGTTAGAGGTAGCTTTAAGAATAAAATTCTCTTCTTACAAAATGTGCTTATTATTGGCAGCCAGAATGCTGGGTTTTTGCTCCGAGGCAGTACTCTTTGGCCCCAATATCTCATCTCTGCCATCCTGGATTCTTGCTATTTCTATAAAAGTCACAAGATCTATGAATTTTAATGAGAAGTAATATCTCCTGTTTTCAGCTGAGTCCAATGATGGTGATGTTGGAGGGCCATCTTCCTTTTGTAGCTGGCTTTAGGCAGCAAGTAACCTTGCTGTATAACTCCCGCATTCAGAGTAACGTCACCTTCATCGCTGCAGCAGGCAATGGGTTTTCCCTGCAGCAGGATTTAAGGTAGGAGGCTGGGCTTGATGTATCCATAAGGTAAACTGGGAGGAGCACGAGGGAGCTTGTAGGAAACAGTAGTCCTCTTAGCAAGGCATTTGGGAAGAGAGAGTTCATGTTAAACCTCGTCCAACCAGAGGAAAGCCAGCCGTAGCATATGAAGATGTTGACTATCAGATTGGCAAGACAATAAGCAGGAGGCGTAACAGAGTGGCTGCTGTGGTCACAGAGTGCACCAGGGTGAAGCTGAATCTCTGCTTGCAAAAGGAAGGTCTGAGATGTGTTTTCTGTTGTAGGCAGATGAATTTGAAATAGTCCTGAGGGCTAAAGATTTCCCAGGTACTTTGGCTGAGTTGTCTCCTAGCCCTGCAGAACTCCCTCTATCAACAAGGAGTTATACATGTGCAATTTAGGCTTTTTCTTTTTCTTAAATTTTTTTTTTGATGCACCTCTGGCACTGCAAGACCTTGAGTGTTTACTCAGGACTGAACAGAGACAGGGACAAGGCTGCCGTTCCCGAGTCTCTGTAGCACTCACCGGTGAGCGTGATACACATGTAGACCCTACCATTTAGTTGAAAAAGCTAAAACTCATGACAAAACCTTTAAAGGCGCAGTGATAGGTTCCAAGTTATTCTGTAGTTTACCACAGTGCCCATGAACATTCAGTTGGTGTGGAGGTAATGCGGGGATAATGTCTTTAGTTGACTTAAGCTGGCCTACCAGTCCTCGTTTTCAGTAGCTTACAGCTTTGCTGAAATGTTTGGACTGACATTTTCCAAGTGTGGTGTCCGTGTTGGGTAGTTTGGGGGCAAGTTTAATTATAATTTATTTTTAAATAGTTCATCCTTGTTTCACCTGAGCTTAAAAATACTCTTGGAGATGTTTTGATGAGAAGCAGTTGTTACCATACATAGTTAGCTGTGCCCACAGTGTAGCCGTAGGTTTTCAGCAGTGATGTGGTTTTGACAGTTGACAGCTAAATAATGAAGAGTAAGTTTTCACAGGAGGAAGCAATTTAGTGGAAAGGCCCAGGTGATTATTTTTGTTTTGTCTTCGGAAAAACAACATTATATTGTGGCTCTTTTTAAGTGGGTACTGTCTTTTACCTGTCTCTGTGTGAGGCGATTTAGTGTTGGCCATTCCCTCAGCTTTATTGAAAAAGATGATATAGGACTGCTCACCTACATGTCTTCCTGCTTTCTGCCCAGCAATTCATTTTGCTTCCTCTCCAAACAAATCTGTTATTTTGGTGCTACACTCCATTCAGTTCCTGACCACCTGATTAATCCTGTTTGTCACAACTTCGGGTCACTAAAACAAGATTCAAAGAAAATATCAGAATAGAAAATGTCCATGAATTGCCATTTACTGGCGTCTTGTGTTAATGAAGTAAGATACATGACCAGATCATCTGTTCAAACAAGCTGTTCCCATTCATAGTAGATGACAGGTGAACTAGGACTCTGCAGTCCTGAGATGGCATCTGGTTGGTGAAGAGTTTGGAGGCTGTGTAGTGAGCCTAGCAAACAAATACAGATAGGAGAAACATGGTCACACGGTTAAGGCAATTGAATTGAAATTGAAAATTGGATTTTATTTCATCCTATGTGCGAGCTGCTGTTACGAAGCTAGGTGACTCAAATAAATTACATTCTTCCTAACTACTGTCCATGTTGGCTCTATTTTCTGTGTACCCAGTTTCAGTCACCCACGTACTAATTTGCAGAAATAGTGCCCACTGTCTCTAGAGCCACAGTGACTGGGAGCTGTTCTTTGAGGAAGGAAAGTGCTAAGCACTCTGAAAGTTTTGGTTCTAAGCTTCTTTAATTGAGCACCCAAAATACACTGGCATGTTTGAAAATATTGTCTTTTATCTCCGTTCCTCAGCAGGGAGCTGTGAAGATTAATTCATTGATGTTTGTAAAAAAAAAAACAACAACCCTCAACTACTACAATGAGAACACCACTATAGAAAAGCCCATGAGGAAATTAATCACTCTGTATTCAGTGTAAGATCTGGATGCTCTGCAGTAAATAGTACATGCACCACACATTGGGTGATAAGGATAGGAGAAAATGTGAATAGCGTTCATTAAGTGAGCAACATCCATCCTTTGCGCTGCAAAAAAACAGGAGACCCATGGAAACAAAAATCATGTAATTAAAGATGGTATCGTAATGTGTTTGCATAACTGGTAAATTAATGTTGCATGGGTGATCTTAAATTTGGCATTCACTAACTTGCTTAACTTGGCAACCCAAACGTTATTTTTTTAGAAAGAGCAGAAAAGTCATTTTGGTGAGTTGGTGGGGGGAGGGCAGAGGATGTCCAGCTAGGTGCTGGTGTCTGCAGCTAGATACTCATGTGTGCGCAACGAAACACCAGTGTTTACAGAGCTGCCTGCTTAATCTCTGTGTGTCTGTCTGTGTGTGTACAGCTAGCTCGTGTTTATGCAGCTGGCTGGCGTTTCCCCCTGAGCGTGCCTTTCTCTCTTAAAAAAAAAAGATTGAAGGATCATTAACAACTGGTTTAGATGCCAGGTTTTAGATGACAATCTTTTATATGGTGTTTTGTAGTCCAGATCTTCCTTTATAGAGCCTCTGGTTGGTTCTGAGTCACCTGAGCACCCCAAAATCTGCTTGATCGATGGGTCAAGTGTTTGTGGGAGTTATCGTAAGATGCTTCTAAGGGATAGGGAGCATATTAATAGAAGACTGTTAATAGAAGGGCTGGCATGCTGAGGATTCACCCACACCAGTATCCAAGGTGCTGTGGAAAGATAAAAAATATTAGTAGGTATAATTTGTTATATCTGTGTTTGGTTTGATTACTGTCTGGTGTTTGAAAGCCTGTAATTAGAGCCATGAACTGCCTCCAGAGCCAGTGCTGCTTCAAGTAATACAACACTAGTGCGAGTTCCTTTGGCTTCGGTAGGTGGCTCATTACAAAGACTGAAGGCTGGAGCCCATGTACATTCCACATCTCTTCTTGGGAAATGAAGATCACAAAGAGAGAAGAGAAATACTGAGGAACATCTCCCTGTTGAATAGCTGAGCAAGCAGTACAGATCCCTAGAACTGGGAAGCACTTTGACTTGCTCAGTCCCCTCCCCCACTAGATGGCACTGAACTCTTTTTCTTTAAAAGAAAAAAAAACCAAACCAAACCAAAAACGAGGAGGAAGAAGAAAAATATGGTGGAGGTCATACTGATGTAAAAAAAAAACAAACAAAAAACAAAACCGAAGGAAAGCAAATTGCAATTGGTTGTCCATTAAGTCTGCCCTTCCCCCCTTCCAACCCAACAGCCCGTCTGGGTGTACCTTGGTACAGGAGCTCTCTTTGCTTTTGTGTCTGAAGCGTTCCTGAAAGGCAGTGGGTGATGGTAGCTGGAGGATGCTAAGGAAAGCAGAAACAATCCTGTGAGGGAATGGAGAGGAGACTGGCCCTAAATGCAACATTACATCCCTGGTGAGGTCCAGCAGGCAGCACACAAGGCTTGTCACGAGGAATTTTTTTCTGAACAGATTCGCCGGGCTCTGCTTCTCTGTCCCATGCGTTCAGACATTTTTCCTGTGCACCCATGTGCTCCAGCTTTCCCTCTGGATCACTGAAATCACAAACTGCAGAAAGGAAAGCCTCACCTTTCGATCCTTTACTAAAACAGCATTTTCACTCCTCGGTTCATTTAAGACCCATGAATTACCTCCCCTTGCCAAGATGCTCTCAATTCGCTGTAGGGAATGATTTCCATGTAGCATGTGCAAGGGTGTGTGGAGTTTGTATTTTTAAATGCCTTTCTCTCAGCTTGCATTCATCTAAAGATCGACAAGGATTGTTTCCCTCCCTGCTGTGGCAAGGTAGGGGGCAGGGTAGAAGGAAAAGAATTTAATAGTAATCTGTTTGTGCTGAGAAGGGGCTGGCTGTAATAATCCCGGGAAGAGACAGAGGAAAGGTAACCAGTGCCTGCAGCAAGCAGTGTTCTGCCCCTCCTGAAAAGAAGGGCATAATGATGCTGAGGGAGAAAAATGTTTCAGTCTAAGAGTTAAAGTGGAGCTCATCTGAAAGCCAACACGTTCTCCTCCATTTATATATTTAAGGTGACCGGCAAGAGGGTATAGATTGCCATCTGATAAGGCTACAAATGCAAGCAAAAAAATAAGAATGCCTAGAAACTGCCACTGAAATACCTTTTCAGAGAAAAAGATAAAACCCGGAACTGCATGACAATTGTTGGCTTTCAAACCCATGTGTAAGAATACGAAGAGGGAACAAGTTTGTCTCCTCCAGGTACAAAAGTCTCCTGCTACAAACTCTCTTCCTGCCTTGGAGTGTGACCGAAAAACCAGCCACCTGGACCTGCCTGGGGCCAACCAAATCTTGGCTCTATTGACTGTAATCCTAATGTTTAACTAGAAAAGAAATGTAAGTATGATTACATCATATGATTTTTTTCTCTCCCCTAATGTATCCTTGGCCAAAATAGTGAGGAGGAAAAAAATGCTCTAATAGCAAGATCCTCCATTTTGCTCTTACCCCCCAATCTTCCAGTTCTGTCTTCCAGTTGATTCTTAATAGAGAATAAATGTAGCAGACTCCCGTGCTTAAACCAACAATCCTGTCAGCCAAAAACCATGTTTGGTAAAATTAGGCTTGTTCCCTGTTCTCATCTTTCAGCTTGGGACTTGATGCTAAAAATTGACAAAGCAATCCAGGTGCACTCTCATCTCTGTGTGGGAGCAATACAAGAAACCTGTTCACCATCTCCTTATAGGAGCCAGCAGCTTTTTAACCACAAACCTCTAAATTTTATCTCCGAACAGATGACAAATACGGCTGCTCCAAGCCCACTATAAAATTTAATTCTTTTTATGTACTGATATGTAGTTGCTTGAAAAATCCAGTTACAGAAGTGGATCCAACTGTGCTTAACTCCTTTTAAAAAGCCTTAGGTCCTTAAATATTCACCTTTATTATGAACAACAAAGGAAAGTTACTGCTAAAAAAAACCCATAAATTAAACTACTGTCTTGTTTTAATAAAAAAAAACAACTTTATATAGAACTTTCCAGACATACTTAATATTCATAACGTAACACTGAAATCTTGCAATAGAGCTGTTTCAGAGGGTGTGGAAGATTAGTGTCTACGGATTTGGATGATCAGCTTTCCTTTGTGAGTTTCTTAACCATGCGAGGGGGTTAGACAATACAGTGCATTCCCAACCAAAAATGGCTTAATGGGAGAGTTGTCCTTCCATAGCTGAAAATTTCAGCTCACTTGAGACCTAGTTTTGCCACGTAAAATGGAAGGAAACATCTTGCGTTTTTTGATAATACGGTTTAGTTTGAAGCCAAAAACTGGTAGGATCCAGCCATGTATTTTTTTCTGTTGCAGATGTATTCAGCAAGAAATACCAGGTGGTGTGTTTCTGATGAGTGGAGAGCTACTATGTCCCTCCTCTGCTCTCCTCACTGGAGCAAGTACTATTTGTGTGGCTAGGGCTAAAGGCTAGCCAAGTGCTATCGACCGACTGACCCAGGGGTTCCAATGAAGGCTGTGCTTATTTTTTATTAAGATGGCATGGCTTGGGCTTCACGGGCCAAAAGCTGGTAGGATCCAGCGTGGATGTAGATTTTTGTGACACTTGTCTGTGGAGAGGCATCAGGCTGTGGACTTTCTGATGCGGTAAGAGCGACCGGGTTGTTTGCTATTCATGCTGTGGTGTCACTGGTGTGTGTGAACCAAATATTGGATGGACTAACTAGATCCTTCTGCCAGCTCCAGAGTACCCTCCAGGTAGTCACAGACCAGGGTGGGCCAGGATCCAGAGCTTTTTTTGATGCAAGGGAAATGGCCGTGCTTATTTCCTTTTTAAACAGTACAGCTCCGAGTCTGGAGGCCTCAGTTTTCCAGATCACACAGAAGGTCTTCAGTCCCGGGTGTTTTCAAGTTCATGCTCTGTGTTATGTAGTAGCTTGAGATTTTTTTGTGCAGTAAGAAAGACCTCTGCTTGTCTTGGATTTGGTTGACACAATGTAAGGGGCTCGTGACCAAGAATGAACAGGATCCGGTTAAATCCAGGTTTTACATTTTCCCCTCTTAATACAGTAAGGCTTCGACATTTCCTGCCTGGGAAGTGGTGCAGTTTATCTTTAAGGAGGCTAGAGAAATAAGAAATGAGTCTCACGTTGCATGGGTGACATCACTGGCTTTTGGCTCAGCGCTCTGTATTCTCTGTCTGTAGGCTTTAGCCAAGGCTGCAGGGCTCGGTGTTTGAACAAGGAAAGATTCCCAGGTGTACGGAAGATTGGATTCGCTCTTATTTGGGTTAAAAACGGTGAAATGAGATTTCTAAAGCTTGGGGACTCCAGCTCGCCTTCTGTTGCACTTGATCTCTACAAGATGGGTGAGTTATTCCCATTAGAGAGAAAGGGAGTGGAAATTTAAGGAAAAAAAAAAAAAATGTCTGAATATATAGCTGCTGATGCTGGGGATACGATTTGTAGGAAGCTGCTGAGCTAAAAATCTCATCTCCGACGTGGAGAGCGGGCCATATGGCGGAGAAATGGTGCAGACCGAAAGCTGTTGACAACAGTTAGGGGCTGCTTTCCTCTCCCCGTGTAAGGTGTGTAGCTTTTTTTTTTCTCTCCCCACCCCCCA
>WUAM01000143.1:37836451-37894607 GCA_024336885.1 Actenoides hombroni | reverse complement strand
CCTTCGCATCCTTGCAGCCAGCCGTAGCCCTGCCTGCCTTCATCTTGCAGATGGCTAACGTGCCGCCGTGTTAGGAAAACTGTGCACAACACATCCCCGCGCCGGGGACGGAGGAAGCTTCGCCGATCCCGGCGGAAGGGGGGTGGCGGCGGGGCGTGTGTGCGCGCGTGGAAGAGCGATGCCGGGGCCGAGGACTGGTTCCAGTGCCGCTTAGCGGGAGGCGAGCGGCCGCGGCGGGTCCTGCCGGGGCTGCCCGCGCTGCCCCCGCCGCCTCTGCCCGGCCCGGCGGCCGGAGCGCTGCTCGCTGGCTCGCTCCGGGGGAAGGGATCGCGGCGTTCGCTGCCCGGATGACAGCGCGGCCGACCGAAGCGGGCGAGTGAATGGCGAGGCTGGCGGAGAGGAGCCGAGGTGTTTCCCAAGCCGAGATGTCAGTGACTGTCGGCGAAGGTTGCTGAGGGAGAGAGCCGTGCGTGCCCAGATTTCCGCTCCAGCCGGGCAGGTTGCGTTTTAGCCGCGACTGGAAACGGCGGCGGCAACAACAACAGATCGCTCCCCTCTCTTGCTCCCTCCCCTTCGACCCCGCTTTAAACCCAAGCAAGCGACCGTCCGGACGATGATGCCTTTGCTGAGCCGCTGGTAAAGGAAAGGCGAGTCACACCTTCCTGAAACTGGGATAACGGGCTGCTTGCAAGCGGGAGATCTCTAGCTGTTGAACTTTTCCGTCCTGTGACGATGCTGTGGTGAGCCTGCTGGTCTGAGAGCCATCTCTTCTGGATTTCTGAGCCGGCCAGATGGAAAGTGATTAATGAACTGATCGACCGTAGCTTTCAGGTCTCTTCAGGGGGACATCTCCCTTCAGCCCCTGTCGCCCGGGTGCTCGCGGTGAGGGGAGCAGGACATCTTTGTATAGGTGGACCGCTGGCTTGCTCCCGTTGGAGGTGGAAGGCGGTGTTTCTCCTCGCCAGGTCTCCCGCGCAGAGGAGAAGAGGCAGATGAGACTCCAGGACTGCCTGCAGGGCAGAACTTTGTAGCGCTGGCAGCACCCCTCCGCAGCGTTGGTGTGAGCCGCGGGAGCTGGGGATGTTCGAGGCAGTCTTTGCCAAGTGACACCTAGCAGCTGCTTCAGAGGCTTTTGCGTGGCTTCACGCTCAAGGGCTTCGCCCGTTGTGAAGATGTCCATGGTGTTTCTGTGAAGCTGAGGTATGGCTGCTGGAAGGTTACTGCTGTATGCTGGCCTCTCTTTAGCGCTGTGTGCCCTGGGCATGCTGGCTGTGGCAATCTGCTCTGACCATTGGTACGAAACCGATGCCAGGAAGCACAGAGAGAGGTGCAAGAGCATCACCACTAAGAGAAATGATCCTGGCTTCATTTATAACTCCAACAACAACCTGCCTCTCAGGGCCAGCAGGTCTAGGTTGGACCGCTGGGAAGGGAAACTCCTCTTGGCAAGGAACAGGAGGCAGATCTTTGCTATGAGCGCAGTCGACGAGTGCAACAGACAGTACAACTCGACCAACATGGGGCTCTGGAGGAAATGCCACCGACAAGGATTCGACCAAGAGCTGGAGGAGCTCATTGCCAAAGGTAAGGGCTGTTTTTTACGAAATGAATGTGCCAGGCCCTCCTGAGCTGAGCAGATGCTGAGCGGAGCCATTTGGGCTCACAGACAGGAGCTGGCATATCAAGCCTCTCCTTGCGCTGGGTGAACGGGCCTGGCTGGGTGTCGTTTCCCAAAGCACTGCCAGGACAGTTTCCCACGGGGTCTCTATTGCTGAGGTGTGGGGTTTGGGAGTAAGAAGGCAGTGGGGGTGAGAGCAGACACACCCCAGAACGTCTCTCTCATGTCTCTGTCTCTCTAAGCTTAATGTAGTCTGCCTATCACCATGGTATCAGATTATTTTCCACATGCAAATAAAATGTATTAATGAAGCAGACATAGGAAATTTTTTTTTTTTTTTAATTTTGTTTGACCCTGGTTACTCAGGCAAAGTACATATTATTTTACTGGAGGCCACATCTGTCTCTATTTCCTTACAGAATGCCTCATCAGTCCCAAAATACACCATTTAGCAGTGTTCACATGTAGGCTTTTTCTATCCTCAGATGGAGAGTAAACAAAGAAAAATGCTAAAGAACAGGAGGAAGCCCAGCTTGCTGTTTACACTGAGCTATGCTTTGGAATATTTTCAATGTCTACAAAACATTACATGAATTTATTAGGAGTATGAGAAAAGAATCATTTTCTCTTGGGGTGGAGATGGCATCAGTTTGCCTGTAGCGTTTTTGTACTATGTTTTTTTGTCCGTCCTCTTCTTTTGTCCCTCAGGCTGGCGGTTCAAGGTGATGGTCAGTTTGTCTCAAATGTTTCTTTGATCTGAATTATAGGAAGGGGAGATAGGCATAAACCCTAGCCTAAACCTCCTGTGTACAAAAGAGGTGTGTTTCTGCAGGATGATGAGGGTTTCAGCAAAGGATGACAGCATCTTTGCTACCCACAGCATGGTTACTTCATACAACAAAATAACATTTCTCTCCCATGGTTCTGCTGTTGCATTCAGATGATTCCCCAGTGGTTTCTTTCCATCACAGTGAAATCATTGCTTCTTACACCGTGCAATCTTTAAAAATACTTGCTTGCTAAGTGTGTTCTCTGTCCCAAACTCCCCTGATAGCCTGTGTTAATTCCCTCTTCAGACATCGCATGCAGAATTACTGCTTAAAGCCAATTATTCAGGAGGGATGTGCTCTTATGTGTGTTTGTCAATGTACACATTTTGTTCTGTATGTTTTCAAAGTGAGCAATGAAGGTGAGTAGCATGGTACAGACTTGCAGTGCAAACAAGTGGCATAGCAGGGAACCTAGATCACTAACTGGGATCCTGTCTGTTGCTAGTGACCCTTAATGCCTAGTTGCTATTTAACGACCTCTGTGAAACAAATTGGTGACTTCTGTGGCATTTGTAACAGACAAGTGAACATGTCCAAAGCCTTTCAGCACCACGGCACCCTGCTGCTGGTTTCTGTGCAGAGGGAGGGATTCCTCTTCTCCATCTAGGTGAGGGCACAGACGTGCTGGGCTGGCCTCAGAGGGCTGGATCACTCTGCCACATGTGCTCACTGTGCTTGGGGCATAAACAGAGAAATTCAACCTTGACAGCGGACGAACATGCTGCCAGAGCTCACCTTTGGCAAATGGAGCCCCAGTTATCAGAGAGGTTTTTCATCCTGAAATAAGTGAGACTCATTTCTCTTTCCCAGCCTGCCTTTCCCCGGGTTCAGGGACGTCCGTTTCTCCAGCCAGAAACTGGTGAAATTGCCAGGCACTGGATTATGTGTAACGGCAGCTCTGCTAAGTGTTATCCATAGAGAAAATGTGGCATCTCGAGCTGAGGTGGTGAAACGTAGGAGAAGACAGCGAAAGATCATGTAATTTGTGTTGGTGTTCCTGTGTGAATGAGTGTGTGTCTGTGTGTGGTGAGCTAACTCTAAATGCAGAGCATTCAGCTGGTAGCAAGGGATTCCCAGGCTCAGGTATAGCGTGTGTTCCTGCACACACATTCCTGGACACGTGTCTGCAGATGGCCAAACAGCCATTTCCCAGAGTCGCTGCCCCGGGACCACAAGTGGGAATTGTGCAAAGGAGGGGGGCACCTGCACCTATCGGTGTGTGTCACTCCTTGCCTTCTTTCAAGGTTTTCTGATAGACATTTAACAAACTCCGTTGCATGTTGGGAGAAATGTTAAAGGAGGGAGACAGGCAGCACTGAATATCAACATTACAGGGTTTTTGATGTTTTTTTCTTGAGTGAGGGTCTGCCTATACTGTAACTCTCAGCCGTGATGCAAAGCCAGACGCTTTAGCACTACTGCTATAGAGGTGTGCTCCTTTGGTACCTCCAGATTAAAACCTAGGAAAGGAAGTATAATGGCAATTCCATAAAATAAAGTGTTTGACTTGCTCAAAAATAAAACTGGAGATATTATGGGATTACTTGTCAGCTTTATATTTTGTTAGATCAGAAAGAACTAACGGGTTTTACTCTCCCCTTAGCAAAAAGTAATGTAAAATATTCATTTGTTAAAAATTCTTGTGTGCTGGAATCACTGATTTAGAAGGAGCCAGCTTTTCATGAGTAGTCAGCTAGTATCCCTGTTCCCACCCAAGGCCAGCTACTTCTTTACAATCCTCAGCTATATGCTGCAAGTGGCATAAGTATGTTTGCCATTGCTGCCTGATGTTGAGAACAGCTAGAAGTTCAAAACGAGGCAGGTATCCTAGGCTGATCCTGACAGCATCATCTTGCTTTTCTAGTTTTTCTTCCATGGCAGACACTTGTCTGCAGTTAGAGGTTGCGGGGGTGGGTGCCTGGGCAGAGCATGCCCTGTGCAGGTGTGAAGAGCTGAAGATGTTCTCTTCCTGTAGTAATCAAATACCCTGACTGGGGTACATGTTCCTGCACAGATGAAATCTCTCTCTGTATGAGCTCCAGGGCAAATACCATATAAAAGAGGATGTTATTGGTACATGGGCCTTTTAGTCTCCTTCCTTTGCCAGCTCTTAATTTAATCTAGCACACCTCTCCTGGAACTGGATAAACTAATGCAGGTTCTGGCCCCAAATGTTGTGTGTAATGCTATATGTAATTGAATGTAACTAGTATGAAGGGTTGGTGTATTTTTTGTCTTTTTATTTTTTGTTTTTTTTATTTTTTAAGATGGACAGGATCTAAGTAATCCATTTATTTTGAGACCGATCCTATATTTTTCCCTAGGCAAAACTTCCTGTGTTGAGAATGGTAGGTTTGTCTATCAAAGGGTTACAGAAAATGGTCATAAAGAGCCCAACTAGCTTTGCAAATACCCTGCAGTTATTCTGCTTATGAACTCTGGTGAAATTAATACAAGCTGTAGGCAATGGCTTGTGGCAGGATCAGGCCCTATGGTACTTGGCAGTGTTCTAATGCCAGTGGTTTTAAAAACCAGTAGTTTCTGAATAGGCTGGGTCACTTCCATAATTCTATTCTGTATTTATTAGTTTTTACTTTCTGGCAAATAAATCAAAGCCTTTATGTTGGAGTTTGCCAGAAGAAATGGAGATCTGTTACTTCAGATTTCTTATGGGTGCATTAATAGACACTCATGCATATATAAAATAGTTGGTCCTATTTATTTTTCTCCTATCCATTTTTTTGTATAGAACGTAGAACTCAGGTACGTATTTCCAAATAATACAATTAGATAAATGAGCAATGAATTAAAACAGTTTGTCATAAGTAAACATACTCAGAAAGAGGCAAGCAGTCATGAGACCACAGGGCTGAAGAATATTCTAAAGCTGCATCAAAATTAGGCAGTTAATTTGTTCTCTTTGTTATAATAAACAGAAAAAAAAAAGAAAGTCAAACCAGAAATAACAAAAATTACAGGCAATAAAAAATGATTGGAGTTGAACTTGCAAACCCAGGGGCTGGTCTTACTAACTTCTACTCATCTGAATGATCTGTATTCCTGTGAACAAAGATGCCACTTGGATTGAGGGAAAGCATTCTTGTACAGAAGGACCAGTCAAAAAGAAAGAGCTTACAAAGTTGGTCCTCTGATTCTGCTTTCACATCTGATCAAGTTTTTTAGCATCTCAGGGCCGAAGTTTCACTCCTGATCTCTAAAGCCTTGCAGAGTCAAGAAATGTTGGCTCTGAGTTTGTTCAGCACAGTGTCTTCCAGTTTTCAGGTGTCTGTCCATTCTCCTCTGTGAATCAAACAATCCTGCTGCTTAACACCCCTGTGAATATTGTATTCCCTATATCCTATTAGATTTACCGTTTACCTGTTCACCACTGAGTTTCTAGCAAAAGTGCCATTCCTTCACCCTACTAAAATACCCCAGTGAACAAACCACCTCCACCACTACGGAAGCAGAGAGTTGAAATGCAGGTAAGTGTCCATTTGTGGCTGGGAGAAGGCAGAGTTTATGTCCTGCTTTGGCAACCAGCAGCTCACCAACTCCTTATGTGTGACTCACAGTGATCCAGAAGGATATCTGGGAGCCACAGAGTCTGTCTGATTCCTATGGCGATGTTGCTCAGATGCTTTCCTGCACTAATCGAGAGGAAAACAAGAAAGGAAAAAAAGGAATTACATCATTTAATTATAAAGGTACAATAAAGCAGATGAAGAAGTTGCACAATAACCGGAGTCTGTTCCATTTAGACAATTACTACTCTGGAAGACCTTTCATCTCGCTTTGGACAACTGCCAGTTAAACCTGTCTGGATGGGGCTCTACTGACTGCCATTCCATTGGAATCCAATTTTATTTGAACAAACAAAAAATAAAATTACAATGACCTTATTTTTCCAGTCCCCCTTTGAACTTTCTTCTTTCCCCCAAGATCCACAGAAGTAATAATAAATAGTAAATAGCCTATTTTAAAAACATTTTATTGCGAGTATACTTAGCCTATGCCACCACTGAAAACAAACCAACAAACGAAGCAATTCCTGTGCAGCCTACCTCCACTCTAAAATAATATTCAAGATTTCTGGGATGAAAGCATTCTCTGTTGTGGTTTGTCAGATACATGGCACAACTGAGGAGGAGAGGCTTAACAGGACTACTCTGACCGTCACTAGAGATTATTTATACACAATTGGAAAAGCCTGAAGAGAGGCTATTTGCAGCTATCCTTAGGAGTAAAAAGATTTGTTTTCATAAACCCACTTGCAATACCTTGTAATGCTGTATATTTGACTTCTTAAATGCAGTGGTTTTGCCAGGTAAATTAGGACAGCCATTTTTTCATTTATGCTTCATATATTGAAGTATCCAAATGCTTTGTTTAAAATGTGCGCTTGAAATCGCAACCATTTTCCAAATGGATTCATTATAAAAGGGGCTTTGTGGAAGTCTCAGTTCTGATCATAGTGAAGTCAATAGTAAATGCTTTATTGAACGTGGTGATGCAGCAAGTTCAGGCCCTCAGTGTTTCCTTCGAGGTTAAAAATTGTCCCTGGATAGAAAAGCCAATGCAAAGTCTGTGCTCCCTTCTGTCACAGCAGAATACTGCTGGAGGGATCCAGTGGAATTCAAGCAGTAGACAGCCTTTGAGTTGAATCTTAGGCTACCCAGATATTTAGCCTTCACCATTTTGGATGCCATAATTAGTCTATTAATGTAGACTGGAAGTTAAACAACTGCATGTTTCTAAGGTACAGCAAAGACATCCTCTTATTCAGAGATTTCCTAAAATAATTTAGTGGATGAAATCACTGGGGTTTCACACATGTCAGTTCCAGGAGGATTTGGCCCATCATATTTTAAATAAGCAATTTTAATATTTTAATTGCATCAAGCTTATATAGCAATTCATTAAAAAGTATCTTTACCACAAGTAATAAGAACCTGACACGTTCCTCTGACACATCTGAGATAATTAGTTTGATAATATATATCTGCTAAAAATAATAAGACCATATATGTAATTTAACAGAACGACGACTGTTTTTAATCATGCTGTTTTAAAGGGCAAATTTCAATCAAGCTGTTGGCTTTCAGGCAAAATTGCCAGTGAAGACAAATGGAAATTTTGCCTGAGTAAAAATGACAGGATCATGCCCTTCTCAAGGGAAACTGATATTTGCAGGGCTGCCTGCAGGACTGCATGCTTAATTCCCATTCATTTAATTGAGCATCCAAATCCTTTTGAGAAATCTCAGCATTTTCATGCTTTCTGCCTATTGCTTAAAAACTTTTTCAAAAGTGCGGAGAAAAGATTTAATATGAGTGCAGATGTGTTCTGTTTGCTGTAAAAATAAAACTACAAAGGATTATTTTATTTAAATAGAGATTAAATGATCTGAACTATTTTGCCATCTCCAGCAATAAAAATCCATATTAATATTGCTTTTTCTCATTGAAAAAGTCTTTCTATGCACTCAGAATAACTTCCAGAGTGGGATGAGTTCATTAACTATTGCAGAGCCAGTAAACGAGGGAGAAGACTTTATGTTTTGTAGGTTCTGCAAAAATAATGACAATCATTTATAATGTAACTTACTTAATGGTTCATTGCTAACAAAGTGTTGCTGAAAGCCTTGAGTACATATTCACCTCTTTAAGAGAAACAGAAAGAAACAAAATGGTGTTTCTTGGGTTTTAAGGAATAAATAAGTAAAGAACGTGGATTCCGGAATCCAAGTGCCCTTAACAGACTGTTCAGAATAGAATCCATTTAAAAGAAAAGAACATAAACTAACATATTTTCTCTGCAGGAGAGAAATCAGACTGTAAAATGGAAATGTCCCCATTTTTCTTTCTCATAAAGCCTGATTCTTCCACAAATATATATTCAGAACTGTCCAGCTGAGGCTGCTGAAATCATAATCCTTTGCAGATAACCATGAAAACATATAGAAAGGTAGTACTGCAGTTAGGGCAGGGTTTACAAAGCCAGAGTTCGGTCCAAGCTCTGCCATAGTCTTTCTTCATGACCTGAGGCAACTGATTTAACCTCTTGTACCTCAGCTGAGTAGCAGTATAACAGGGATTTTGTTCATTATTATTAAAACTAGTTAGAGTTCTACCATAGGGTTTATGAGCCTTAACCATGGATCTGAAATCACGGATCAGAAAAATGTCCCCAACCTTTTGACATGTTCCTGCATTTTAAATATTAGCAAGTAATGCAGCTTTCTGAGAGAGTCCAAGGAGGCGATGAGGTAATTATGTTCAGCGTGACCAGTAGTGGTTTTAAACCACAGCAGCCTAAGTACCACAAAATGTGGGATTCCTAGAAGAGTTGTAAAGAAGGATCATGAACAAGAGGTGCAGATGTTTACAAGACGGTCTTCCAAAGACTGAGGGATGGCACCAGAAAAGTCATGGGTTATGTCTGCTTGAAAAATTAATAAGTTGGTGGTGGGGATTGACCTCTTTGACTGACTGTAGGAAGAAGTTGACATTTCCTTAATGAAGACAAGTAGATTACACTAATGAGGTAGATATTGGGACAGCAGTCTACAACTGCTAAGAGAAACGATGTGGTCAGAGTGATGACTTAGGAGAATGATATTTCTGGAAGCATCCTGAATGGATGCATGGAGGGCAACATCATATTTGTAAAGGTCAGAAAAAGAAATATTGTAGTAATAAAGGCATGAGATAATGAGAGCTAGGATGGAGAAAGAATATGCAAACTTTAGACATCCTGTGGATCTATGGATATAGTGAGAGACATGAGATGAAGCTGTTGCTCCAGTTGTTGACCAGAGCAACAAGGAAAGCAATAGTGTTGGCTGTGATGATCAAGAGGGGAGTTACTGAAGAGAGCATACAGTAAAGAAGGGAGAAGAACATTAGGAGCTCTGTTTTAGCTATGATGAGTTTGGTTTTATAGCTTTATGTCTATGAGATAGTACTAGAGAGACTGTGGGTATGGACTTAGGGAGACAAGTTTGTGTTAGAATGAAAATTGCAGCATGGAGATGGTAGTGGAATCTATTTTTGTGATAGAAATTACCACAGAGCAAAATACAGAAAGAGAAAAATCCCTTGAACTTCTGGCATAGCTGGAGGAGGAAAAATGTCTTCTGCAGGACATGCAAAAGGGGCAGATTCAAAGGTGGTGCAAGAGCAGTGAGTAATGTCACAGCAGCTGAAGAAAGACACCATTTCACGTTAAAACAGCACAGGACACTACCGAAGGTAGCTGACATGCTACAGCAGATGAGAACAGAGTATTCAGACTATGCTGAAATTTGCCCAGTATGTTAATTAGAGATTTTGGCAGAAGCAGTTGCAAGGGAGAGGAAGCTGCACTGAATTGGTGGGGATGACCCCGGGAGGCATTTGTATCTGGTATATTTGGACAGACTGGTGAAGAAAGTGAGAAGAGAAACAGACACAGTTTTTAGAGAAGAAAATGAATGTCTTAAGATTAAAGCATATTTTAAGGTGAGAATATTTTAAGAGGAAAGAAATTGAATGGTACTTGCATTATGAGAGTAAAGAGACAGATGGACATGAGAGGTCAAGGAGAAGAAAGAATGAGAGGACAAGAACAGCCATAAGAAAAGTCAGGAGATAGGATAAGACTGGCTTGGTGGCAAATAAAAGAACTGAAGGAAGACAGCTACACAGAAGGGTTCTCATCCGTGGGAGGGGCTTTTATGGAAAAGGTCTTCTCAGCCTGTTGTGCCCCCATCCCAGTGTTTCTGCACTTAAATCATTGCAGTATCTCCAATGAATGTCAGGCCAACTAGGGAGTCTTGAGTCAGAAGTAACTCGGACCCCATGGCAAACTGTGACATGCCAGGTACTGCTCTTCTGGGCTCATGGTCAGATTTCTCCTTCCCGAGTGTCCTGCTATTGTCTGTGCCCATTTCTGTTTCTGACTCCAGTGAAGATGTAACCTTGGAACAAGGAGCAGTAGCCTAATGTGCTTTGGGGGTGCTTGAGAGGCTGGGAATCTGTCACTCACACCCTCTGAAATCGGAGCTGAGAGCATCTTCCTAGTATCCCCACCTGCTTTTTCCAGCAGCTTCTACTTCAGCACTCAATGCTGAGAAGGAAACTACATGTCCTGAGCTGGGTGATTAGCAGCATCTCTTGTCAGATGACAGGGAATGCACTCAGGCTCTGAAGCCCCTTCATCCCCCTGTGCCATCTCTATTTGGTGTAAGTAAGTGTCTGACCTACTTGTTCAAAAGTGCCCTGTGATTCTTTTGTTCCTTACCATAAGCTGAAACACTGTAAAGGAGCAGAGGTTCCAGGATGTCCCATATATATGGCAAAGTGGGTCCCATGAAGATATTCCACCAGATCGGGTGAAAGTCACTGAGAAGCTCTTGTTGTAGCCCTTTTTTAGTTATAGGACCTTTAGCTGATTTTGAGTTTTAACAGCAGACATTTAAAAAAAAACCCCTTCGTAAATGTATTTCTAGACTTTCTAATAGGATGAAACAGTTATGCTAATTTTACTGGGTAAGAGAAGCTATCTGAAAAGGTCTTTCTGCTTAAATATGAATGCACAATGCTTGTCTTTGTGTCTCCATTAATCAGTACATATCTTTGAATATTCAAAAGAGCCTTTGAAATGTAGATAATTTTGCTTTCTGCCCAGTGGTCATTTAATGACATAATTACTATAACAGAAATAAACAAACAAACAGAAAGAAAAGCATTTTTCAATCAGATGTTAAAGGTATAAATTAAGGTCACTAGCCTGACTTTGAAGGGGTGATGCTGATTTATGGTAGCTATGATCCAAGAGCACTGCTTTGTGTTAGGTACTTAGGTGGTTCCCACTGAGAGAGTATCTGAATACTGTACTTCTTGATCCTGAACCATAAAGCATTTCTGGAGAGTGGAATTATTCCTGTTTTACACAGATGACAGTGCAAACATTGGAAATAAATTTCTCATTGTTAGTCCCTAACTGCACGAGCTGGTATTTTGTGTTAAATTTAATCCCTTTTCTATTCACCAGTCCTCAAGATTACCCAGTTCTGCTCATACGATATTCCAAAATGGTTAAAGAGATGGGGAGGAATGTTACACTGATGAGAGCCAAAGGAGCCAGCTAACAGGTGCAGGGGAAATGGAAAATCTCAAATACTTTAATGGGCTCAAATTGGGAAGTTGGATGATTTCCATCTCAGACTTCTGAAAGATATGGTATGTGACATTGCAAGACCAGTAAAAAGGATTTTCTGTCTAATTAGCATGGTACATTAGGAATGAAAAGTAGCAAATCTATATTTAAAGAAAGGAGAAAAAGTTGTCTGGGCCACAGCGGACCTTTTAGTTTAATCATAATAATACCAAGCAGAGTTTAAAGTAAGTTCTAAAGGAAACATTAATTAAATTCATGGAGGGAAATGAAATAAACATGCAACGTGTGTTTTTCTATTTGAAGTGTGCCACACTACCCTGACATATTTTGCTAGAAGGATAACTGGGTTTTGAGACACGGAAATGCCCTAGACTTAAGTTAGCATGATTTCAGTATTTTTTAATATTCTTATTTTTATATTATGCCCCTAAGGAAATGGTTTGTTACAGTGTTAAGGTAATTAGTACACAATTTACAGTGTGTTTAAGGAACTGACCGAAGGAAAGTAACAAGTGCTGAGAGAAGAGGTATCAAGATGGAGGCCAACAGGAGAATTCCTGGTGTAGGGGACCAATCTTACTTAATAATGCCATTAATGATATTGAAGCAGGGTCTGCAAAGGGAGATGATCGCTCTCATTGGCCTCTGAGAAAGATGAATTCAAAGCAGGTCTGGAGTGAGGTTGCTAGGGTGAGGAGCAGTGTTGAAAATCTATTTCACAAGTATAGTTGTTATCCAGAAGAAATGGAGTTAAACACAGGGGAGGGGGAAGATATGTTTAAGCTAAGGACAACATAAGCAGGGAAAAAAGTGTGTGCAAGGGCCATGAAATACATGTAGGCTGGAAGCTGTGCTGAAATGCGGCTCTAGAAGGAGCGATGAGGCCACGGCACATCTAACAGGTTTTAAGGATGAAGATGGATATATTTAGGAAGAGGGATTATATGATATACTTGCCTGTTACATGAGAAAAATGAACACAGTCCTTTCTAGTGCTGTGTCCTTGTGAAACATGCCATAGGACTGTGAAGGATTAATTTATTTTTACTATTAATTCCTCTTTTTTTTTTCCCCAAGGAAGAGCATATTCAGCTGTGTATCAAGCAGGACCTGATGGAAGGAGTGTTTGTCACCAGGCTGCCTGATACCAGCCACAGGGGTCTGGTGAGAGAGGACATAAGACAAATCCAGGTGCACCATCTCATCCGCTTTGTCTTTTTCACCTAGGTCTGAGCTGCACTTTGTATCCTTCCTGTGACACCCCACACATCCAGGAAGGACTGGGGATGAGGACCGTGTGCACTTAATTCATGTTTTACAAAGCTTTCCTTTAGATAATGCAGTTAACAGGGTCTTTTGTTTCCTGGCTCCTTTGTCTGCTTTCATTTCATGTTGCTTTAGCTCAATGACAACAAAGGCCTGGTAGGTTCTCAGCTACTTGTATTCACAAGCCAGGGAAATGTAAAGCCTTCAACTTCTTCGTTACAATAATTTATATAAAATGAAAGAATTTTCACACTATATTCAAACATTCGGGCTGGCTGGCAGCGGTGGAATTAAACTCTTAATCTCCGCATATTTAGATTGCCCTGAGTTGTGTATTTCAGTTCACAAAACATTCAGCCATTCAGCTGGTGATGCTGGGTGAGTTTCCTTGTAGCGGGAAAGATTTTGCCACAGGACCCGCCAGCTTAGGTGGGCTAAAGGCATCCACTCCTGGGTTTTGTTCACTTGTGTGTGCAGCAGCAAGCCACAATTCTCACTAAAGTTTTGGGGAAGGGCCTCACAGGGAACAGAAAGGCTCCACAGCAGTAAGGGTAGGAAAGCATCCTCTGGGATAGCCTTTTGGGCTACAGTTAGAAAAAGATGGAAGTAGGACTCTATCAGTATGGAGCAAGAGGAGCTGGGATGCTTTGCCTGTCTGGATGTTCAGGAAACCTTGTCTGCCCTTTACATTCCTAGAAGAAAGTGTTACCCAATTCTGCACCTGAGTATCTGGAGAAGGAGGCTTGTATATAAGGTGGATCAGAGGGGGAATTTTTTCTGCTTTTCTTGAAGGAAGACCACAGCTTTATGAAGAGCAGCCCCTGTTCTACTCGGGCTGCAGGGGAAAGGGTGGTGGCAGAGACCAAGGCAGAGAGACTGGAGGCTGTCGTTGTTACCCCGATGGACATGTCACATATGTGGGAGCAGTTGGATGTGAGGTGCTCTGCCTGTGCGCTGAGCTGTGTGAATGTGAGACAGCTGCTTTTTAGGAAGTGCATATCTATGGCAGAGGGATGCTATGCTAAGGCACTATGTGCTGCTGAGAGTTTGGAACAAGGGAAGAGATAAATGGTTTTCTGTGCTCATTTATCTAGACTCGAGCCATCTTTTTTCTGTGTAAAAGAATGTGTCCAAGAAAGAAGAGGAATCTTTTCTACCTGGTGACCTCAGGAACCTCCAGTTTGCAAACACTACTTGTAATTCATTGGTCCTGGTGAGAAACTGGGAGAGTGGTATCAGCTTTGTAAGGATGGGAGCATGACAACACCATCTCACACTGACCGCTCCATAATGTCCCTGTTTCCCAGTGAAGTGGCTGCAGAATGGGCTCGCACAGTATCTTTGCCTCAGGACTTGGAAACTTCCATTTGGAGAAAGCCCAGGGACTTGCTTCAAATCCATGAGGTTTAAAGGGGAAAAGGGGCAAATTAAATGTCTTCAAAGGAAAGTGGGAGATGCTACTTGAATGGTTGGAAGGAGGAGAGGTGTATGTCAGCGTAAGGTCTTGCCTCATAATGACAAGCAACCTTTCCTTCTTATCCCTGCAGTCAGCAATCCTGTCCTGTCCTTACCAGTGTCCCCTGCATTCTGTGCCACACCACAACTGGCGGCACATCTTTCTCCCTCTTGTTCATCTGTTATGGTTAGCATCCCACCTGTGATACAGCAACTCATTGCATTGTTCGTGCCTTCAAATGGAGAAGAAGCACTGGGAGCAGATGAAGTCTTCGGCACCAAAGTCCTGTGCATATAACAAAGAGAGAGAAAGGAGAAAGAAGCAGGATTTCTCTTAGCAGAAAGTTGCCTGCAGTGCTGAGGCATGGGCAAGTCTTCAGGCCCAAGCTCTGCTTCTCCTGCTGCCAGCCTTGCTTCAAACCAAGGGGTCGTGGCATCCATTTGGTGGTGACTCCGTACTTCAGCCAGGGTGTAGTTTTCGGCTGGTAGTGTAAGGATGCCTGGAAGGTCATGTCTTCTTTAAAGAGTCTCCTCCCTATTAGTGTAGTTCATGGCTTTTTGGGACTTCCTGGATCTGCAGTTTGAGGTGACCTGCACTTGATTGCTGTCACAGGATGGTACACTGTATCTGTCACCAAGAAAATGAAGTTATTTGAGCGTTCATCTTGGGCACATGAGTTAGACACTGAAATATCTCCTCTGAGGACTAAGGCTTTTCAGGCTGCTTGTGATAATGTTTCACTCTGTGTCTTTAGGGTCCATGTTTTGAAATGAGATTCAACTGTCTATCTCTGTCACAGGGCACAAACTGCCCCATTTCTGTCCCTCCTGGTGGCAATTTACACCAGGGTAGGACTTGGTCCCAACAGGGATCAGATATGAGTGCTTCTCCATTTATTTCAAGACCTGTTTTCCTGTGATAAAATGCAGTTTGACCTACACCCCCCCCTCCAGAACAGGAGCATATCATTATTCATGGTGTTGGAAGAGGCCATAGAAACTTTCTGGTAGATTTGGTGGAGCTTGGTTGTTGAACCACAAGTCCTTGAGCTTGTCCCATGCATCTTGAACCCTGTCTACATGACAATGTATTAAGCAAGACCATGGGGGCACACAGACTGGGCTGCCTGTGCCGTGCAATTTCACAGCCACAGCATTTAGCACAGAATCTACCCCTTAAGGAAGGTCAGTGCTGCTGAGTATAAGTTTTCATTTGAGAAAGTTTTGCTATCCATCACAGCCGTGGCAATGGCCTTCAAAGTTGACATCACAGTGTAGGCATCTGGTGCACAGATAGTTGAACCAGAAGATAGAGGCAACGTGAAAAACTGGACGTGGATGGAGGAAATAGGTCAGGAGTCCTCTCTATAGTCATTAACAGCTTCTTTTAGTGCCAGGCTTTTCCTTTGCAAAGGCTAATATAAATTGTTTTTCCTTTGTTTCTAAGGGCCTGGGAGCTGAGAAGTGACTCCTCTGACATTTCAGTATATTCCTGTACAGAATGTGGAGAAAGTATTCCCATGAAACGTATAAGAGCCAGAATTTACTCATCACAGATGCCAACCTGGTTTCAAAGGATTTTAGAAGGCATGTTGCCTGCCATGCTGTTTGTTTGATATTTTTCTGTTGATGTATCGTCTTCAGAGCTTTTTCATCTGCTAATTGTTGTATGCCTGTATATACTGGTCTTTCAGCTGTGCTCAATTTTTATGTTAGACACAGTACTTTATTTATTCATTATTCTTATGCTTCTATTTAAAGGTTTAGGGAGGTAAGACAGAGGTACATTTGTAGCTCTCACAGCTTGAGAAGTAACTTTATTGAAATGAACCAAGGAAAAGAGGAGATGCAGTGAGTACCTGAGCACTCAGGCAGCCTGAAAAAAATTACGTGGCAAGGTGATCACTGGAGTCTGCCATTCATCTCATTGGAGCATCACATTTCAAGCCAGAACATGACAATCCAACTTCAGTGATGAAGGGGAGGTCAGTGTGGGAGAGAAACTACTGGGACTGAAAGCTTGGAGCCGTGAAGAAAAGAAAATGGAGACAAAATTAGAGAAGACTTATACAAAGAAAGATGGGGAAAAGAGGAGGACAACAGAAGCACCAGTGAGAAGAGACAGCAGTGGCTAGAAGGGGAGCAGGTCTTGTGTTGAGTGTGAAGGCCAGGATTTGGCCTTGAACAAATACTGAAATGGTGGCAGGTACATAAAGACCATGTTTCCCCTTTGACTGTTAGCAAACTGTTGTCCTGACGACAAGTTTGTGGAAGGTTTGGAGAGACCCCGAACTCCGGTCCTGCCCGTGAACCAGACTTGCCATGAGATTTTTCTGCCAAAGATGCATTTGGGTCCTCACTGTAGTGTGGACAGGACAAGGCCAAATTTGTTGACTAACCTTGTGAATCTTGAAAGTGCAATTTCACCTTCCACTTACGTCTCTGCGGAGCCTCCTTGAGGGCAAGTCTTCCAGCAGAGCACTTTTGATCAAGTCTTCCTCCAGAAACTGAAGCAGAAAGCCAGAGTCCTTTGGAAAGCCCTGCATATAAATATCTTGTTTAGTTAGTCTAATAACGGTATTACTAACAGTGCTGCTTGGAGGATTTATAGGGGGATTTCACTAAGACAGTGTTAGCAGTGGAATTACAGTCATTCTCTGGTAAGACCTTGTCAATGCGAGAGAAAATAACGTTGATCCAATCAGAGATATTTTACAGGATCAATGTAATATTTCTTTGCATAATCACAACCGAAGGATTACGGACCTGTGCTGGGAGTGACGAAGGATCACTTGACAGATCACGGCCTCATTTGTTCTCATTGTTTTAACCAGCAAAGTACATGTAATTTTTAAAAGCATATATATATCCCCCCGTATCTTAACTGAATCGGGGCTCTGTCAGGCCACAGGCATTATTTCCAGTCTGTTGCTTTTAAACAATATTTTGGGCTACATACATTTTTCTTAGCTGAGCCATACTGAAGCATCTTGGTATGACCTTGAGACTGTTCCCTCTGCAATCCAGGAAGCCAATGTACATGAAATGAGAGAGGAGGCCTCGAGGTGGGCAGGGAGGAGAAGACAAATCAGTGTACGGCATAAGCCTTATAACCCAGCATCATAAGGGGCCCCGAATAAGTTTGTGTAATTGAGCTTTTGAATAATGCAGCAATTCCTCCAAGGGATACGAGTGTTGCAGATGACAGTGAATTCAGGAAGCTCAAGAGTGCGCTGTGGTATGCTGGGAATAATTTATAATAAACCAAGACCTCCTCATTGTTTACACTACTATCTTTACATTTCTCAAGGCGCCAGCACTGCTCTACTGCTTTAATAACAGCTTTGTCATGCACTGAGGAGGACCTAAATCCTTCTAGTGGCTGCAGTTACCTGGGTATTCTCCTGACATTAGTGGGGCTTCTTCCACTGAGGAAGAGGAGCAGTATGTTTGATAGCGTCACCACATTTGACTGACTGGTTCCTCTGGATCTGCACGTACATCTCAGTGAACGATGGAAAGGGAAAACAGTGGCTGAGGAACAAGAGCAATGGCTCGGCTCACTGATAACATCAAGGGCCCTTCTAACTCCAATCCAGTGGTTTCAGATGACTTCAGCTGCAGGGCTGCAAAAGTCATCTGGGGAAATAAAAACAGCTATTACAAGTGACACTTAATATTAGATGGGACACAGCTCTCGTGAAAATACAGAAGGGACCAGCTTGTTTCCATCAGGGGTGAGGACAGATAACTGAGCATGTCCCTTCTACTGTCATGGGCAGAATATAGCCTGTCTCAAAGCACACAGCTTTGCTAGGAGGTTGTGACTAACACAGAGCATATGTAGAGAGGAGCAAGAGCTTCTTGGAATTAACCCCTTCAAAGGAACTCAGGCCAGGGGTGCCATCAGCTGTCAGGTCAGGCGTAAGTTGTTGAAATCATTAAGTAAGAGTAATGGTGCCATTTTTTTCCCTTTGCTACCTGGAACAATCAGCGCTCAGATTGCTTCTACAAAATGCAGCACTGAGAATTCATCTGTTAGAGTAATCATTTACTGTATCAGCTCTGGGCATCACAGCCCTCGGACATATTTAGGTCCTTTGCAGTTCATGGATGGCTGTTAGTTGTTCTCTTGGTGAGCCTGTAGAAAATCCATGTTAATATGAGGTTTGTGGTTCTGACTTAAATGGAGAAAAGCATGAAAAATCAGAGCAAATCCCTGCTTATAGCCTGATCTTTGTTGCGTAAGTTCAGGATGAGCCCTTATCCAGGGTTTTCACTCCTAACTCTCAAGAGTTCTGGCTCTGGTGAGCCTCCTTAGATCATGGATGTTCCAGGAGTGTGCATATTTCCATGTTAGTGGATCCATAGGCATATGATGAGCATGCTGGTGTAATTTGCATTTTAAAGTAGTCTTAAATTAGCTCTCATGTCTGCAGTTGGGCTTTGAGAGGATCCTGTTCCCTGGAGTTAGCCCAGGGCAATGTGCTGAAGATCACACGTAGCTTTTACACTGTTCTTGCTCAAGCAAAACTGCTTTTAAGTCCAGGGGAGAAAAGACATTCTTGCTGAAGTTGGAAGCAAGAATGCCTTTTACTTCAGTGGGGCGCAGATTTTGCCCAGCATTAATTTTCGCTTGTGAAAAGACTTGAGTTTAAAATGGAGAAAGGCCTTCTAGACCAAACCACCCAAGGGCTTACTTATCGCTCCTTCTTGCACAGGTTCACTGCCATGTGAGTCTCCTGAAATACTTCCTTGAGCTGAGCAGGAGGTTTGCCTAGAGAAAATGACCTACATACAAGGCAATTGCCATGTAGCACTTGCAGTAAACGTTTTATTTGTTGGTATAACAAAAGCACGTCAACAATTCAGTCTTGCCAAATTCCACTTGCTTGTTTGGCTGGGAAATGTATTTTTTTTCTGAGAAAGGAGTAAAATGATGTTCATTTGGTTTTTTACTGTGCTTCTGGCAAGGAAGAAGATTTTGTGCCTTTTCAAGTAAATTTTTTAAGGTTGTTATTCTGAACCACTGCCCAAAAAAGGCCAAGGAAAGATAATCTGAGATTTTATATCAATTCGTACAACTACCTTTACAAATGAAAATGTTGGGTCTTTCCTTGAGTAGTGCAGTAATGCCTCTAACCTTGCTACCTCTACAGAACTCATTTCATTGCTATCTCTGCAGAACTCATTTCTTCTGAGAAAGCTGCAAATGTAAACATCCCCTTTCAAACAGTGTCACTCGCAAATAAATAACGCAGGTCTTCCCTGATGCACGTTGTGTCGACCAAGTAATTTCCATTGTCTTATGCTTGTTACTTTTTCATTTTTCCCAGAGGGATTTGCAATCAGTATGAGTCACTTTCCACTTTGACTTGTAGCCTAGGCAATTGAGCACGAGTGCAAGGCTTTGGTAAGAGCTGCTCTCTACAGTTAAGTGGGACCCCCGTTAATGAGCAGGTAAGGTCAGGCCTTTCGATCCTAACCTCTCGGGGGGGCTGGATCTGCCAGGCTGTTACACAGGCTGGAGCAGTTTACCATGATGTTCATGCCAGTGAAATTTTCTTACCATCCCATCACAGTGGTGTCTAAATGCAGACATGCACATCTCCACAAGGAAATACAGCTCAGAAACTGCCTGGGATAGACATGCCATGTATTATTAATTACCCAGTTTAAGTATCTATAGTAATATTTGTACTATGCCCTCTGCAGCTCTATTCTCCCCGCTCTTTTAAAAACTTCATTTGAATGTTATTATTTATTTTAAGCTGCCCGATGACGCCCAGGCTTGAGGAGCTTAATTCCTGCTGTAGGCAGGGAAAGTTTGACACTTCTGTGCGTGCGGTCAGTGCCGTTATGCGGGCTTATTCAGCAAAATGGCCGATGCGGGCAGAAGACGTGTAAATCAGCGAGTGCTGCAAGAAGAGCACTTAATTGAAGCTTTATCAAGTGCCTGCAGAGCTGACCTCTGAGCAGTAGCTGAACCACAGCTGGGATGGGAGCGAGCCAGCAGCTTTCACTGATGACTAAGCCTGTGTGCTGGGAAAGGATTTGCTTACAAAACTTGCCCGCTTTCCCCATGGGTGGCAGAGCACTGCATAGCTAAGGGTGACTTAAATCATTCTGCTTAACTCACTGAAATTGTTCCTTTCAGCACAGATTCGTAGCTCTCAGTACACTTTGACAACTCCATAGTTGTGTAGGGGGGATTTAAATTAGAGCCAGGCTGCCCACTGTCAGGAGCAGCACAGTGATAACGGCACGGGGGGACGTCAGACCGTATGGCGACATGACAGCACGTTCAGGCCTGTGAACCCTTTTCTGGCTGGTCTAGGATTGGAAGAGTAGATCCGGTATGTTTTCTACCCTTTCTGCACGACCATCTCCCTGCTCTTCTTGTTTGCAGCTGGGTACACTGAGAAAGGCAAATACAGAATAGTTGTAGATACTTGCCTGTTGAGAAACAGATCCCGCTGAACTATGCAAGAGTACTAAGAAAAATAAAGCCCTGAAGGTTGAAGGCAAAAGGAGAAAGAACTGCGTAACATTTCACAAGGTTGAAAATAATGATGGATCAAATTAACTGGGAGATAAAATCTAAACAAACCTAACAGGTAACTGAGAACTTATTGACAATATTTTACCACATGTCTGCAAAAAAGCGGTGGTGCTGTACGTGAGAAAGAAGACCATGCTTTTAACAACTACAATAACTTCACTGTGGGAGGGAGTAAAAGCAGGAAATAAAAACTATAAATGCTCCTCTTCTCACATACAGGAAGAAGAAGGGGCAACACGCTGAAATAGGTGGAAAGTAGAAAGTAGGAATGGCAAAAGCTAGATAGGAAAAGAAGTACAAGAAGGGAAAGCTGGGTGCAGCTGACTTAATACAGCAAATAAAGCTCCAAAATCTATTAAAAACCAGACACTTCAAGTAAATTAGTCTTGTATACTCTGTAATAGCAAAGCATATTAATGATGGAAATGCTAACAATAGTATTTGTCTTTTGCCAAATGGAAATGATTAAAAAAGAAGTAGAAATCAAGGATATGCTTAATAATTATTTTTATTCTTCATCTGGAAAAAAGCTAAATGAGGTATTCTTGCCACATGATGACAACAAAATACTTTCTTCTCCAGCAGTAATTTAGATTGGCAGAGCACAGTTAATAAAGTCAGTAATTTTAATTAAATAGATCTGAGTAATTTGATACCATGCATTTTAAGAGAGCTGGTTAAGGAAATTTCCACTCATATAAATGGTGATTTTGAGAATTTGTCAGGATACTGGTGAAATATCAAAGACCTAGGAGAAAGCTGATATTATTCAAACTCTTGAAAAGAGTAAATATAGCAAGACTAGGAAAAGTAATGTAGCAGTGAATGTCACTAATTAATAAATTAATAAAGATTAAATGTGAATATGCTAATTAATGCTAATCAACATGGATTTATAACAATAGATCTCATTAAACTATTTTTTTGTTGATAAAGTCGCTAGTGTTGATTGAATATTCCTTCCCTTCTTTTAGGCGGTCGACTTGGTACCAGATGACATTTTGATTAATAAGCTACAGCAACCAACATGATGCGCATTAAAGGGATTAAAAAACTGGCTGAATTAGAGACTTTAAAATAACATTTTCTATAGACATAAAACAGATTTCACAAGGTATTACACGTAACAGCTTTTTGCGTTAGACTACTTACCATTTTTATTAAAAAACTAGAAAAAAACCCATGACAAAGTGATCCATTGAGTACACTAATCATAGCTCGATGAGTGATACATAATAATGGAAGCCAGAAATGGTTTAGATCTCTATGTAAAAGTGGACAGAAATAGTGTGCACTTTAGGTACATATGTTTGGGACAGTGAGATGAGGTATAGATAATGTATCTTAGTGTCTGTACTGGAAGAAAATTATGTACCTCAGCTGTGCCTCTGATGATGTGTCTCGGGGTTCAGTTGGCCCAGACATCATCCCTGCATAGCACTCCACTGGGCTACAAAGGCTTCATGAGGCTGGTAGTACTCAGTTTGCAATGATCTAAGTTTTGTGGCTTTTCCATTTTTGGCACTCACACACTCAGGAAGGATTGAACCAATGGAGGGGGTCCAGGGCAGAAACAGTGGTGGTGTTGCTTTGTAACACAAGGCTTAAGGAGGCAAACTTAACCAAGAGAAGATTGAGGGGTGTCTTTATCATAGGCTATAAAAACTGCATGTGGAAAGACAACCTGCTCAGAGAGGACTCTGTACCTAACAGGCAGATACTGGGTTCATCGCAAGTGGAAGGATGGTGTTAAACCAGCTGAATTCAAATCAGATATAAGGCCAAGAGTGGTTAATACCTTCCTGGGTTAGCAAGGAAGGCATTAACCCCAGGAACAGCTTCCTCTCAGAGGTGGCAAATTCGCCGTTGAAAACACTTTGGAAACTTAGATTGTATCTTCCAAACAGCAGTGAATTCAGGCCAGTCCCATAGCCTGTGCTCTGCTGGGCGTCTGAGTGAATAATCACACGGAAGTTGTGGCACTGGAATACGAGCTCTTGACAAGAAGAGTTCAGGTTTTACGTGTCAGCCAAGGTGTTTTCTGGCTTTCCTGAACGTGGATCGAAACTTGCAGTATTTTATGTGTGTCAGTACACAAAGCCATAAATGCATCCACTTTAAAGCACCAATTCTTGCCACGCTTTGGGTAACTGGGTGGATCTGGTGGTGTAGCAACGCGATAACCTGGGAGCGCTCTTAGTGCTTCTATTTTGCTGCTGCTCTGATATCAAGCTGAAAGGTTTTTATCAGCTTCAGCAGCTTTGTACTGCAGCTAACTCAGAGATGAGTTTACCCTGGCAAGTCAGCACTGCCAGTTATCCCACAGGGAGGGATGTAGTGGGTGATGATGGGAGCAGGCAATAAAGGAGGTAAAGAATATAAGGGAAAGATAAGGAGGAAGGATGGATGGAGGAAAACTATCAGTGCTGGAGGCTAGAAAGCAGATAAATGGGAAAGCTACATTTTAAACCGTATTTTTGTGTACATAAGAAACAAAAAGTAGATTAGGGGAGACCAGAAGAGAAAGAACATGTAAATAAAGTATGGGAAGAGAGAAAAGGAGAGGAAACAGAAACATGTTTGTTAGTCTTTGTGACCTTCCGTTACACTTACTGAATTATTTATTCTGATATTTGCTGGTATCTTCCTGCCAGCCATTTAGTGTCACGATCTAAATAAGAGCAGAACCCCGTTACTGCTGTTCCCGAAAGGATTTTGACGTTGAACAGCAATGGTGCACCTCCCCCCCCACCCTGCCATTAGGCGATTATGAATTATATGCCGAGTGCCTCTAATAACTAAAGGGAAAGGGCTGCTCAGCACATTTGGAATGTAAATCTCTTTTTTTTTCTCTTTTGTAGGTCATGAAATGCAGCCCTCTTCTAAACCCTTGTGCTCAGATCACAAGCTCCCGCTGCACACAAATTCCTCAGCCTATCCTCTGCAAGGGTGACGTTTCACCCAACACTGAACCCCTCAGCATCCTATGGGCTTGAGATAAGCTTGTTATTATTATTATTTTAAGCACAGACATGCTGCATCATATCACTTTGAAATTCCTACATAGATGTTATACCATATGGGAAAGCAGACTATTAAAAATACAGGGAATTGCCGTATTTCAGTTAAAGAGCAAGAACTTTATGGTTTTTTTCTAGCCTGCATATAGTCACAGGATACAATTTGCAGGGAATCAGCACTTAGTAGCCAAAACTTCAGAAGCGTTCACTGCCCAGCCTCTCTCAAGTAACCCATATCACAGAACAAGCCCTTTTGGGCTCCATAATTAGTTCCTGAGTACCTCCATCTGCCGGCCTTGGCACCTTCTTTGCAGAAGCAGGTTCTGGGCCATTGCATGAAGAGCTGGTGGCCTCTGGAGAAGATGGTGCCATAGTTGTGTTTTGCAAGAAGTGAAAGGGAGGGAACAATTATTTAAAAACAGGCTGAGCTGAACTCTTTGCTTTATGACTGGGGGCGTTCAGTTATAATTCAGGTCATGGATAGTCAGATTTGTTTCCTACTATAGGGACATGCAGTTCAGAACTCATTTCATTTTGGAAGGGCAAGCAAGGTTTGTAAACAGTTAAAAGGAGAGGACACAGTGAAAGGGAAAAGGAAGTAAAAATTACTTGGTGTTTGTTTCGCTTTTGGGATAGGCAGTTTCTGTCACTGGGGAGAAATTCACTTTTCTACACCACTTGAATCTCTCTTAAACCCTTAAAATAGAGCTCTGGGAGTGACATGGTGCTGAGGCCTTGGTGGTGGCCAGTTTCACCGTATCATACATCCTTGGAATGTTTCCAGCCCAGCAGAGTCACATTGCTGACAGACATGCACAAATTCCAAGATATTTCCTTGCTTGCAAATTAAGTTTTCTTCGCAAGTCGCCCTGCTACTTCAGTTATTGCCACTGGAGAACGGATGTCCTAAGGGACTCAGAAGGGACTGTGAAGTCCCACATCCATGGGTTTTAATTTGCCCTTGCTTGCATCACTGGTCACCAAAAGTTATTACCATAAGTGGCTTACGTGAAATGTATTGGTCTCAGTCAATTATTAGCAGACAGTTGTCTGCATTACCAAACCACTATCACAAATGGTGCTTTTTTTGGGAAATCTTAAGCAGAGCCAGGGTCGGTGTGGCTGGACTGAAACCTCAGCAAAAGTGCAAGGAGAACAGGCTTTATATTTTGTGCTTATTCACTTTCAAGAGAATGAAAATAACACAAGCTGTAAAATAGCTGTAAAATCTATATCAGGCCTGCATAAATTAGAGCAGTCTCTGGGGCTGCTCTGACTTAAGGCATGGGCTGGTCCCACTTCGCAGACCAGCTTCCATCTTCAGAAGATACAAAGGTGTCATCAAGTCTTCCTGGCAGCCTCTGCCTTTGTCTCTGCTGAGGCAGGGCGGAGGCTGTCAGTCCACGCTGTGCCCAGAACATCGTTTTTTACCTAGTGTGCAGATGCGACAACATGCTCAGCCTTGGCCTACTCAGGATATCACACTGTGGACAAACAGACATGCTGTCTGCCAGGTCTTTCCGAGCCATAGAGCACCATCAAACGTGCTATGACTACCCAGAGGTTCTTGGCTTTGTTGGGGTAAAGATGGGGTGAGATGCAGAGCCAGAGCCGGGGCTCAGGAAGCGAGAGAGCAGTTGGGCCGTTTTGCTTCAAGCTACAGGCAGCAGATTTCCATGCTGGGGAAGTCTTGCAAGAACTGAGCTGTAAAGTCAAAATAGCTCATTTTTATCAGAACCAAAACACCAAAGTAGACGTTCAGTTTGAATCAGCTGAAAGCACCTGTTTTCAGAACTGCGATATTTAATTTTGATTTTGCTTTATCTGTTCATTTATCCTGCTTAGCACGTACTGTCTACTGCCTGCTGCTAAATCTGCAGAGCCTCCCCTCTTCCACCACTCTCCTCTCCCCAAACCCTCACAGTTGTAGTGTGCTTGAAATGTTTCTGTGCACTGCTATAGGAAGAGAGCAGTGGAAAGTGCCTTCTTGGAGGCTGACCTTGCGCCATTGCTTAATCATGTCCTTATAGCGCTCCTTGTAGTGGGGGAAAGCTTTGCTGTGCCTGCACTCTGCCTATTTCTGCAGCTGTCTGTAGTCCTGGTGTTCTTAAAAGGGAGCAGAAAACGTGGACAGGAGTGTCTTGATGGACCTCAGCGGAGCTGCAGCATGGCATGAAAATACCGGCGGAGCCTGTGGGAGCCACGGCCCTCCATTAGCTTGTGCTGATGCAGCATGTGGCCCACATGGCACTAGCATGTGGTGCTAGGTGGGGACCTTTGAGGTGCAGCTCATCTGGACGGCTGGGGCTTGAGTGAAGAAAATAATGGTTTCAGTAAATGAGAAGGGCATCACCAAACTGGAGCAGTACAGGTTGCCAGCTTATAGTAAGCTCTGCTAATGGGAAAAAAGAGCCCAGCTTCCACCTTCCAATAAGCAGAACCATAAATAAAACAAACCCACCTCAAAAGCATTAAAATTGAGCTTCATCATGAGATTTCTACCAAGGGTCCCATCAGAAGGCCTAGTCCCCAATTAAGGACTGTGTATCTAATTTTTTGTTGACTAATGAAGTAAGGAAAAAAGACTGCCTCAAAGCATGAAATCTCAACAGTGAAAGAATTGTTGAGATACTCTGTTTTCCTTATGTTGCCAATAAATTCAGGATGCCTTGTCCACACTCACACAAAAATCTGAGCTAGAGCTGGAAATGTGTCCAAATTCGTTGATTCCTAGTCTTATGCCTTAGCTGTAAAATCATCCTTCCTTCCTAAAAAGCTCCAGTAATGGTCTACCCAGGGAATGAAGAGAAATGCAGACTCTTGTCTCCAGTATCATAAATCTGAATAAAGCCTCAGGTCAATGTAATCAGACATAGAGAAAAAAGGATGACATCTCTATGACATGGTTGAATTACAGGCATGGCAGAGCTGGTCAAATATTTTTTTCCATAAAAGGTAAGCTTATCAGTTTGGGGGAGAAGCAAAGGCTCTTGTGAATTTTTGTCAAGTATAATGACAGATTAGTCAGTACAGTGTTAGAAGGTAAGGAAAGGTTGAGGGAAACAAAGGGATGAAAAAGTAATTTTTTTTCAGCATGAAAAATAGCATCGTAAAATGATAATTTTTAGTATTCTTAAAACAGACTTTCATTTTTTTAGGCAATAATTCTCAAGGTAAAATGGATCCAGTTAAAAATGTTAAATATCGGAGTACTGAATTATGGTTTGACCAAAACATTCTGTGTTGACCTAAAATAATTTTTTTTGTCTTAACATTTCACTGAAAAGCATTAAAAATTTTATTGAGCTTGATTCAAATTTAAGTTTTCATGATTTTTCCATTTAGCCAACTGTATCTGATGGATCATTCTTTACTGAAACAGCATCTTTACTTTTGCTAGCTTAATCTTGCACACTTCATTTGACATTAAATATCTTTTTGATTGTCAGTTTCTAGTTTATATTTTTAATGTGAAAAAAAGTAAAAACAATTTGAAAATTAAATGCATTAATCTTTCATAATATGTAGCCTTATTATGGGTCCATAAATATTTCATCCCACTTTGGTTCCTCTAAAACATCCACCAGCCCATTGACTGTAGCAATGGGTCAGGTAAACATCTTGACCTCTATCTACTCAACTTAAAAACCCTATAAATAACTTCTATTGGTTTCTGTCCGCTGCAGCTATAGGTAGTGTCACAGCTAAGAATGTCATTGCACAAAACTGCCAATTATATTTTTTGGTTTATTTTCCTTTTTTTTTTTTTTTTCCTTTGATAGTTTATAAAGTGCAAAGCAAGAAAAGTCAAAAGGAAGGTCTTCATTCCAAGAAAGGTAAAATCCTGCTGCAGAAAGAAAAGTGACTTTGGAGAAAAATGACATCACCAGGCTCTGTATTTATTTTCTTCAGTGGCATCCAGATCAAATTTACTTGGTTTTCAAGGTGATGTTTCTAACCAGCCAGCCCTTAAACTCAAATTGAGATCTGAAAGTCAAGCTGTGTCCTTTCTGACTCATGCATAATCATCCTTAATAAAGTTTCTACAGACAGGATTTAGCTGACAAGTTGGTGTTTATCATACACAAGACAAAAAAGATTAATCCAAGCCATTCATCCATAGCCAGGCTGACTCTTCATCATTAATTGGTTAAATGCGTGCTATCTGTAAAGCAAGCCAGAACAGGATGATCTGAAGAGCAGAGCTCCTAAGATGGAGTTATTTTTATGTAGTGGTTTCCCCCACCAGAAATGCATTTCATTTTAGCAAAAGATTTCCCAGACAAACCTACTGGTGGGCCCCTGTGATATGAAGCCTGCGAGAAATCCCTTTTGCCTTCCTTTCCCCCACCTTTGTGCCCATCCGTTAGCTTCCAAAACAAAATGGGTTTGTGAAATCAAAAGTGTGGGAGCAAGAGAGGAATATGGGAGGCTCTGCTTTTCAAAATGATCAGCTGGCTAATGGAAGATGTGGCCAGATTTTGGTGTTTCCAGCCCTGGAGCTCTATTTGTTGAGCACAGTACTTCGTGAGGTTTGACACATGACACTGAACACCCTCCCAAAGCTCCTTGACATGTGCATTTGTGTATTTAATGTACAAGTGTGGCAGCCTGACATGGGCTGTGACAGAAACTGCCAGAGATCTGCACAGCAATCTGCCATCTTCCATCTCTTCAGGGTGAGGTGAGGATGCAGTCACAGTGTAACTGTACAACACTGTAGGAAGTATATTCCTCAGTTTGAAGCAGAAGTGATCCCCATTGAGAGGGAAGATCATGCTTAAAGGAAGCGTTGCTTTGAAACTAGTGCACTAGGGGAGGGGTTTGATGGCCAGTCTATTCCCTGATCTGCTGTGAGAACACATTAGCAAGCAACTTCATCCTCCTGAGCCTCAGCCTGCTCACCTGTTATTGGCAATGGAGATACTTCTTTTGTAGAACCCTTTGAAATCCATTAGTAAAGAGTGTGCTATTGAAGGAAGGAGTGTTACTGTCACAATGCTATTAGAGTTACTCATTTCCTATGTGGAGAAAGATGAGATTTTGTTGGCTTCTCAACCGGACGTGTGGCTGGGTTTTATCTCAGTTGAAAAAGCTGTTGGCTATTGCCTTCAAAAATGTACTCACCCTCTAGTGGCTGAGATTTGGGCTTCTCTGTGTTGCGTCAACAGTGTTTGAAATGCTCATCTCATCCTGTTCTCTGCTCGCTCCCTTCCTTTCTGTTCCTTTCCCTAGTCACATTTTGGGTTTATTATGTTTGTCTTTTTAAGTTAGCCTCTTATTTAACCCAGCCTTCATCCCCTGCCCATTTTCCATTGACCCTGTGCCTTCCCATGCAAATTGTACAGTAGTTCATAATTGTAGTTCATAAGGTTCCCTTTCTTAGAAGAGCCAGAGGTGGCCAGCATGCCTGGCCTCCCACAGCAGGAACACACGAGCAATTTGTTTCTCAGGGAGCCTCAGGACAGCAAGTGGGTAGCAGTCAGTCCAGGGTAAGAGAGAAGACCTATACCTTATCAACAAGGCAAGGTTGGGAGGCTTTTAAAGAGGGGTGCAGGGATCCTCCTCTGTGTACTCTGATTTGTCTTGTGTGTGAGTTGAGTGACACCACTCCAGTACTGTTTCGTCACTGCCTTTTGAATCTCCTGTCCATCCATCAGCAAGATTTTGTACCTTGTGTCTCTCTGATCCTGTGACTGGAGGCTGTGCAGCTTCCCTCAATGTGGAAATGCAGCTATATATAATCCAAGGCTATGTAGGCTGTATATAGTGATGGATGCTGCTCCAGTGGTCTTAGGACTGTGTGATTGTGGGATTTGGTGGTCCTTTGCTGTTCCAGGAGTAATCTCTGTGTACACAGAAACTAAACAAGGATTTAGCCAAACCAGTTTTTTATTCGGGGGCAAAATGCCACTGAGACTTTGCAAAATATGTTAAAGCCTTCTGTTCTGATTCTTATGGTGTATTATGATGCTCCTCCTATTGAGATTTTCTGAGCCCGTGAGCTGTGTATCTGTCTCCTAATGGGAAAAGGAAGATACAAAAATAATCTGGAACTCATGCCACTCAGAAAGAAGCAAAAGCCTGGAGATCAGCTCTGAGACTTGGGATAGGACATTATATGTTAATTTGTAAAGCAGCATGTTTGCAGAAAATGGACAATGTATTTTTGAGCTGCATATGTGGAAGCGCTGTGTCGCAGCTCAAGGTGGTAGTAGATTTACTCTATACAGTTCTGATGCCTTTGCACCTAAAACCATCACATCCAGCCTTGCTCAAAACTTTACTAGCAGTGTCTCGAAAAAATAAAAGCAGTTCAAAGAAGAGCGTCAAAAAAATATCAGGATGGCTTCAGGATTGATTTAGGTGGAAAGATTAGAAGTGCTAAGTGTGGGTAAGAGATGATGAAGGCGGGGATGTGCTAAGAGACTACAAATATTTGGTGGGTGTTAATGCTAAGAGAAGAAGAATTACTTTTTGTGATTCAAAGGGATGTACCATGAGAAATGACACACAAGGAAGTGACAAATTAGTCTGGAAACTACAAAGAACCTTCAGCTGTCAAAATACATAGTACTAACTTTCTCTTCAGGTTTTGTTGTCAGTAAACTGTCTACAGAGGTAGCTAACAGGCCCTAGAGATGAAACTTCAGAGGCTATACTGCATGGAATCGGCCTCCATCAGAAGAAAACTGAACTGGAGATTACCCATTCACCTATCTGAGACAATGTTCATCTACCACACATTTTGTTTTGTCTGCACTCAGTTTCTTTTCCATATATTCTGCCAAACAAAACCAGGCCAAAATGAAGAGTTGACTGTCAGATATGACATTATGGAGACTGATTAATACTAGTTACTTTTACAAGAAAGAGTATTATGGAAAGTCAGCAGTCACCTGCTTCATTAGTACCACCAAAGCAGACCTCTAATACCACAAACCTTGTAGGGGCTTGTTTTCCCTTTCACGCTTGTGAACGTCTGGCCTGACAGAACAAGATGATCAAGAATTATTAAAAATACTGTCTTTGTGAATGCACTGTTCATTCATTCAACCTGTCCTCTTCTAACCCAACACATTAATTTGCATATTAATTTATTGCTACATGGTTATGACTTCCATATTATGTTCCCAGTGAGCATACACATTTCGGGAATCTTGTTAACATAGCCAGTCTTACAAATGTTTTATCTAAATGTCTAGTCTAAAGACTTTAAAATGCAGTGAGTTAACCCATTATGTGCCTTGCCAGAAAATTAAGAACAAAGGTTGTCTTCTTCCTTAAATGGGAAACTCTTCCATAGTGCCACTACACAAATTTCTTCATTGCCTGAGGCTCAGCTCCTCTCTACCTGCAGTGTAGCTTCTAGCAGAAGGCCCCACACCCTCAGTGGGTGAGATCTGTGTTCCTTTTAATTTTGGTTTCTTCTCCAAGTAAACTTCAGATTGCTTTCATTTTGTTCATCTTTCAGCATGGCAGACAGTTTACATCTGAAGACAGTAGCTCTGGATCAGACCTTTGATCCTTGCTTGCTGTGGATTTCTGAAGGGCATTTTCAGCAGGCATGAAACATGCCTGAGTGCTGCTACCTGCTACAGGTCTGTGAGTGAGGGTGAAGACAAGAAGCCGAGGAGATGAGCAAGAGGATGCCTCAGACAGCTGCAAATGCATGTTGTTTCCACAGGAGTGAGGCAAGCGAGAGACAGAAGCACAACATGTCCTCTAAGTGCTGCTGCAGGGGTTGAAGTTTTGAGTGCTTTCCTTTTGCTCTTTGCTTGACCATTTATTTCAAAATTTATTTCAGTGGTTGAGTACTACTAAAGGGGGAGATACATAAGACCCATGGACGTTAATGGCTTCTGCCAAGTGACTGTTGTAAATAATGCCCCCAAAATTTATGAGGGGTGTTTGTTTGTCTTTTATCAGTTTGAAGTTTTCTTGAGGGAAAAGGAAACACCACATTTAATGCAAGCCCTGCTGTTAGAGGACAAGATCCTAATGAGACACTGGTGGCACCGTTTGGAGTAGCTGCAATCCCTCAGCTCAGTGACCCCTGCTGTGGGGGGCCAGTGAGGCAGCAGTGGAGAGCACAGCTCTGGATATGGCTCCTTAATGTTTCCCGGAGGAAAACAAGCCCCACCCACCACATGGGGCTGATGTCGGCACAGCCTTGGCAGAGGCGGGGCTGGCCCCCTGCACTGATAGGCCTTCACAGCCATAATAGGCCCCACCTGGGGCCTGCCCACACCTGTGCCCAGGGCTATTTCAGCACAGCTCTGGAAGCAGTAGCTTTTCCTGGGGGTCTGTTGGGTGGTAGTTTTGCTGTGTGGTAGCCATCTGGCTCCATCTCTAGGGATTGTTGTGGTTTTGGCTCATTCCTTCCTCTGCTGGTGGACCACATTGCCAGCCTACTCTGGTTTTGTGGGGATGTGTGTGCCATGTAAACAAGGTATGTACTTGGCTGGGCCCTGTGGTGCATGGGGGACCTTTTTTTTTTTGTACACCTGGAACCCCTCTTAAGACTTGTAGGAGCTGGTGCTGGGGTGTCTCTGGGGGTTGAGGCCCAGGGCTGCTGTGGCCTTGGCAAGCTGAACTAGTAAGTGTGGGCTTTAGTGGTGTCCTGCATGGGGCTGCAGACAGGTTGTGTGAAGACAAGCAGCAGCTGGCTGACACCCCACAGAGGTGAGGGGTGAGTGAGGCAGGAGCACAAGAATCAATGTTGCTCATGTGCCCTGGTGTGTGGCTCTGCAGGTATGTGTGTGGCACCTCTCTCAGGTGCCAAGCTTCCCTGGTCTGGGAGGTGTCATGGGACCTGCTGGTGCTGCAGGGACCTCCCCTATGTCCCCTGGGTTTGTGCACCTCTCAGCTCTGCACCCTGAGGAATTGAAACACTGTTAGCTTGGGGGGGGTGACATAGCATCTTTTTCTTTCCCGGTTCTTCCCTTGGCCAAAGGACTTTTTGCCATTGGCTTGTGACATCTTGCCATTGGCTTGTGACATCTTGCCATTGGCTTGTGACATCTTGCCATTGGCTTGTGACATCATCATTCCTTAGAAGCAGCTGTGGGGGTTTCTTCCACGAGCCAATTACTGTAGTGGTGCCCAGCTGAGGAGCACAGGTGCTTGGGCTGGATGGTGCCCTGGTGCAGGCTTGGCTTGCTCTGCAACTGTGTGCAAGCCTGGTGGCCAACCCGGCTGCCTATAAGGGAGGCACAGCACTGATCCCTGCCCAGTGGGGGCCTGTGGCTGGGCAGGAGTGGCAGATAATCATCCTCATGCAGGCTGCCTCTTAAACTATTTCATTTTCAGCCTGGGGAGGCTGTAGCATGAGGTCTTTTTTCTGCCTGAGAACTGCTGAAGCTGTCCCAGCACCAGCAGGCCCCGATGACTCGGAGATTGTAGGCCTGAAGGGGACCAGGGCCCAGTGTGGCTGGGTCGGTGGAGCTGCTGAATGCGCAGTGAGGGGGAAGTGCTGCATGTACATCTGCTCTACAGTTACTTAGAAGTAAGTGGAAATAGATTTTTTGAAAAGCAAGGAATTTATCAAAGAATTCTTAAGAAAAATCTTAGTTCAGGGGCAAAAAGGATCAGGAAAAATGAGTTGAAATGGTGTAGAATTAATGGGACTGACTGTCTTCTTTAGATATGTGGTGTTTTCCCAGTTTCGGAGTTCTGAATGTGGGGTTGGTGACTTGCCAAGGTGGGGCAGGAGTTAGAAGTTTGGATGCTGTGTCCTTGTTTAGGTCTTTACCCAGCAAATACTTCTCTGTGTGGCTGGACACTTTTGTGTAGGTTTTTTTCTTGCACTGGTACTGCTTACTGGGGCAGTTGCTCACAAGGGTACTTGTGTGCTGACACAGAGCCTAGGACTAGGGGCAGTTGTGGGAGCCTCTGCCTTGTGACAACATGTGCAATTATTCAGCTTTGGACTCAGTCAGCAGTACAGTATGTGTTGGCATGTAATTCTTTGCTGCCCTAGAGTAATGGTCTTTGACCAATGGTCCAGGGACTATTTCTAAGCGTTTGTGAAAGGTAATGAGAAAAGCGAGGCTGTTGTCATTAGGCTTAAATTTGTTATCCAGGGATCTGTACCTTTACTTGAAATGCCTTATAGGTCTGTGAGTTTAAATAGATTTAAACCCATGGTTCTAACAGTTTTCTTACCTTCTGATGGTCCCTTACTTAATGCAATAGCAACAGTTCTGCCCCCCCCCCCCCCAATAACAAATGCCAAGAGCACTAGGTCATGCATCTGTAGAGCAAACTCTCAATTTGGCTGCTACCATGAAAACTTGCTGGTGAATTGACATTTTTTGTATTGTATTAAATGAACTCTCTTATAATATGCATCACATTGTGTCAGATTTTTGGGGATAACTGCTACTTTGTGCTGTGTTCCTGAGAGAAGTGTTATAAATGGGGAATGTATTAGGCTGTCTCTTTCATGTAGGATTTTTGTCTAAGGTCTAGGTTTTAATACTTCTGTTTGTATCTGGATTTTATTTTGTGCATTACGTGGCAACATCCACTTCAAATGTGTGAAAGTCAATCTAGTTCTGAAAAAGGGATTTAAAAGCAATGCATGGCTGATAAATACTGGCTTAATTTTTATTTTCTTCTGATTATTGAGCAATAACCAGATATTCAGGGTATGTTTTCAGTTGCCCTCCATAAATATAGTAATGGAGTATGCATACATTCAGGGCAAATATTCAGGAATGTCTGTTACCACTGGCGAAGGAAAGTCTTGAGGACAGATGAAAACCCAGAGGTGAGAACCATCTGGAAAAATGAGAAGATACTTGTGGAAAGATAATCCCAGTCTTTTTAGGTATGTTTTTTTCTTTTAGGCAGTTCAAAATAGGCTCCTTTTCTTTTCTTTCCTCTGTTAAATTTCAGGGACATCTTCATATAATCTTTAAAGTTGTGATAATGAAATCCTAGTTTTCTAAATGTAAAATTGAAGTTTTCAGTAACGCTTCTATAAAATTATGTAGTCAGGGAAAGCAGCAGAAATTAAAACAAAATAAAATGGAAGACTTAACTAATTTAGTGAAGAAACACCTTTCTTCAAGGCAGTGATCCAGGGATCTGATTCATCACTGTCCTATGCTTGTTGACAAGAGATGCTTCCCAGATGTGATGTCCGAGCCTTCATGGTGCCCCTTGCTGTTTCAAGCCTGGGCTCTATAGAACTCTCATTGCTGATGGGCAGAGTTGTGTCTGGGAATAGTTCCTTTTAGTGAAAAAATATGAAGAGTTGTAACCTCTGTGAGAATAGATATTAAACTGACAGGATTTAAAAATGTATTGGAAGTGTAGAAGAGGGCAAAGCACCAGAGTACCCCAGCACTGTTGATATCTATTGTCTGGCTGCACAGAAATATTTCTGTCTGCTATCAGAATAATACTGGGTGGAAATCAAAGAACAGTAAAATCTGGGACATTGGGATGATTGGCTTAGGAGTAATTTTTTTTTCCAAAATCTAAATTAGTAGGGCCAAATATCAGAGCTTCTGTTCGTGTTCAATAGTAGCTCCTTTAAAATCACCTTTTCTCCTGACTTTATGCACAATTAAACAGGTTACTTTTGAGGCACTGATTAATGGTATTGAAATGTGATTTGTACCTTGACCCAAAACATGGAGGAGAAGACAGGAGATAAGCTCTCCATGGTTCTAATGAGGGGAAAGTTTAGGGAAGCACATAGAGAAGTAATTAATAATGAGCTGAAATGTAAAATTTGAGTTCAATACAAGACAGAATTGACTGTGGTGATAAGCAGTGGAATTGGGTTCTGAGATAAATGGTAAACCCTGATTGTCTGATGCTCTTAATTTGTTTGAGAAACTGCTTAAAACTGTCTTCTGTGATGTAGTTTCATGTATTTATCTTAAAATCCTGAAGTGGAGGGTAGCAACAGGCAGAGAGTGTGTTAGTGTAACCCCAGTGCTTGATGCAGAGTCTGTTGTACGTGCTTTGTGGAAAGAGGCAACAACTTCTTGATAAATGTGCATTTTCTATATCTGGGAGTACTATAGGGAAGATGAAAAAACTGTCATTTTCTGAATTTGAGAAAATAATGCTTAATTGGAAGTTTTAAAATGACTGTGATAGCATAAGGATGTGTGTAAAATTCACTTAATATCACTTAAAGGCTTGTACAAGTCGTTGCATGGGCAAAGAAAGGGAGTTTCACAGCACATCCTCAAATGAAAGACTTGATATTTGCAACTGAAATCATGTGGCATTGTTTGTTTCCTGGGAGGGTGATTCCTGTAACCACCCAAATGTTAACTGCAAGTGTGCAATTAAAAATGTATGCTATGCTTGTCAGCTGTTTAAACTATTCAAGCTAGTTACATAAGTTGAAAAAAAATTTATTACATAAGTTACACCATGAATTGCAAATTATTTACTGAATTATGACAGTCATAGCTTAAGATATTTGTAGGCCAAGAGTTAGTGAGGGCATTTATGAATCATTCTGAATAATGAATAAATTTGAGATTTTTTTTTACAGCCTGTTAGCAGACAATTAACAAAGAGAAGAGGACAAAACTTGTCAAAAGTTGTATATAAATTATTCAGTCTGCTCTAGATTAGTCTTAAGCTGGATAGCTGTGTTTGTACTATGGGCTAAATTTGGCAGTTCTTATCTTGTTGTCAAACTCCTGACTCATCTAGTCTTTGAATGGTTTTCTGTATAACTGTATAATTATATATTGAGAAAATAGAGTAAGTACATTAATACGGCTTAATTAAAACATGTATATTTGCACATAATCATGTATACAAATGAAAGTACCAAATCTTCTATTTTTTCCCCATTGAGCATCAGAGACAGTAGTACACTGCAGAGGAAATTTGCTGAAAATTCGTTTCAGGTCTTTTTTTCTACATTGGTACAGTGTTTTGAACAGCCCACTGATGCTTTAGCAATTGTGTTGAGAAAGAAGCAAAAAGCACTGTCTGAATTTGCTTAGTTAACCTCCAACTTTTCAAACAGAATAGCTTGTTCCAGTTGTGGAACAAAAATAAGCCGTATTAGTACTGGGTGATTTGCCTCTAACACAGTGTACTGGAGTTTCCACTAGCATGATTTTTTTTTTTCAGGAGCAGCCTTGCCTTTATTGCAGTAATGATGTGCAAACCTTATTTAAACACAGGCTACCCCTGAGTCTGGGTTCTAGGGGATTTTAATTCCAGTGAAGCCTCATGTAAGGGTCTGTTCACTGAGAGTCTTGTGGGCCAGGTGTGGGTAGTGGGAGCCTCCTGCTACAACAGCAAGGGTCTCTGTCCTCCTGAGATGAGTGACTCACCTAGCTCAACTGTAATTCTGTGGTCCTGTGGGAAAACCTGGGGTCTGGCTGTGTCCTTTCCCCTACACCCTGGCCCCTGAGAACTCATTAGAGGTGGCTGAAGGTCACTTGTGCTGACAACCTGTGGTCTGGCTCAGCTGCTGGGTTAGTTGATCACCAGTTCATGGATTCCTGGATCTCCTCTCTCTTCTCTTGGCTGAAGCTTTTGGGATGACTGACAAATGCAAGGGTGCTTTTGCTTGGGGTGTGTTTTCTTACAAGAAAAGTAGCTCTTCTGGGGCTGGAATGGCTCATGGCAAGTTGGCTGTGTGTCAGCAGAGCAGAGTGAGGTTGTCCTAATGGAAAATGGCCTCTAGCTCTGTCTCTGATCACCTGTTTGATGTAGTTTTCAAGTAGTTTTGCACTGTACAGGTGCTTCATGGTGATTAATGAATGTTTATCATTCTGGAGATCTTCCAGGGGAAAACATTTAATAAGTACACAGGAGTGTTATTGAAATGCACTTCACTGCATAGCAGGGAAAGATGTATTTAATTGTTTCTGTAATTGATGGGCATCTTTACAGAAATATGAGCTACATGTGCACCATACACAGAGCATCTAAGTTGGTAACTGCTTTTCAAATTTAACTGAGGTGGTTGGTGAAATGGTACCCAGCCTGGCAGGGAGTGTCTTCACAATCTGACCCATGTCAAAACTTCTGGTTGTTGGCATGTGTGTGAGCTACACCTGCTTTGAGAGGTGGAAATGGCCTCTGCTTCATTCTAAGTTTAGAGCAAATGAACCACTTGGTGAATGAGGCACTAGAAATACTGAGAAATGTCTGTGAGAGAAATGAGTATGGGGAGAGGAGGGAAAAAAAAGGTTGGCTTTAATGATTTAATGGATTGCTTGAGTTTTAATCAGTTCTGCCTCCTAAGATCATAGAGTTGTAGAATAAGATTCTTTCCAATCCAAACCAAAAATCATCTAGTTCCAGCCCCCTGCCATGGGCAGGGACACTTTCCACTGGATCAGATAGCTAAAGGCCCCATCCACTCTGGCCTTGGACACTTCCAAGGATGAAGCATCTACAGTCTCTATGGGCATACTGTTCCAGTTTCTCACCACTCTGACAGTAAATAACTTCTTCCTTAGATCTAATATGAATGTACCCTCTTTCAGTTAAAAGCTGAAGATACAATGGAGTCACTCTGAGATGGAGAATATAAACCTAAGCAGCTCCAATCCTGCTAAATACTTAGTGTTTGTCAGGAAAATAAAGCAGATCAGCTCAGAACTCGGATTTGTACTGTTGCCTGGGGAGAGCTGGGCATGGAGAGAAGGTAATTGGAGTGAGGTCCTTCGTGTTGGCCAGATTTCACCTGCTTTATCCACCTATCACACAAAGTAATTTTAAACACAACAGTTTTGACTCCAGAAGTCAGTCCTCACTCCTGTATTACTTTTCTAGAAGTACTTATGTTAAATATTAGGGGTTAGGGAACATTGAACTAGTGAAATATATATATTTTTATTTTTTTTACCCTGGTGCGTTCTAATCATACCAATGGATTCAGTTCCACACCCCTCACCCCAAAATAAAATAGTTTGCAAGCTTTCTGTTTCTGCTGAGGTTGTTCCCACCCACTGTGACTAACTTATTTTAGCCAAGAAAAAACTCATTTTCCCTGTTATTGTAATATTTTCCCTGATTTTCATCATTGTAGAAACAAATCTGTAAAACAAACAAAACAACAGAATTAAACTAAGGCCAATATGTGAAGCAGGAATCACTGTTCCAGATCTACAATAGAGAGAAAGAAGATGCAGTTCATTACCAGGCAAAGTAATTTCAGAATAATTTTCTCCCCTTCAGGAGAAAAATGCTAACTCAAGTATTCCCAGCAGCACTTTTGTAAAAGGCAGCATAACTCTGGTGCTGTGCAGAAGGCTTTGAATGGCTGTACTGAGCTAGCCTTACAGCTGGGGAAGGGAGGCTAGAGGTGGTTGAGCCTTCTTAAAAATGTTAGCTGAGTAGAGTTCTTCCAATAACATGGTATGGTCAGAGTAGCAGAATATACAGAGGAGATTTGAAGTGGTTAGATACTCATGTGTTTTCCCTCTTTACTTCCAAGAAATCCTACAGTCTTCTCCTGACATCTCTGTGTAGGACTTGTGGGAGTTGCTGAATCAGTGTAGTCTTCTGCTCTTGCAAGTAACAGCTCTGTATAATCCCAGGCATAAATGTAATAAAAAAAGGTAGATATTTTGCCCTTCTTGTGTCTCACCAAAGAGTAGGACTGCACCTATGTGGGGTTTTGGTTTGGGGTTTTTTTAGGGTTGGCCTCATTCTTAACTTTGTCTTCTCAGAGTTGATAATCTTGCCCCATGGATGTGAGTTTTCTCCTTTGCCATCACAATGAGCTTTTTCTGCTGCATTGACTTTCCACATCATCTTGAAACAGAGTGGAGAATCTACCCTTTGCCTGTCCCTGAACTCCTTTCCATACCTGCCATTACTTATTTCTCTCTACAGGGTCTTTTAGGATTGAGCATGGAGAGCTTACTATAGCCAAGTGAAGTCATGTTTTGCTACAGCTGTTGGGATTTGATCCTTCTTTGCCCTTAAAGCAATGGATGCACTTTAGTTACTGAGTGGTCCAATCCTTTCAGGTGTAAGTTTTGTGTTGATTAAGAAGCTAATATTAACAAATCTCACGAAGCTGTTTCCTGTGGCTGTAGTAGATGCATTTGCCAACATCCCTCATTTGGATTGCACTGTAGGGACTTTGACTGCTTGGAAATCAAGGTGTGCTACTGACTTGAATTTGGTTCCTACAGCGGGACTTGCAGTCAGTGCAGAGGAACTCTGGCGAGGCCAAGCCTTGTGATGGAGCCTAAGTACCTGTCCTAACCTCTGTGAGTCAAAGGCAGAATATTTGTGTGATGTCTGGGCAAAAATCACAAAAACTAGTTTCTGAGCTACTAATGTAGACACTTGCTTCAGTTTAGGCTACTGATGGGAATGTTCCAAGTGACATGAGAGATTTTCTGTGAGTTTCTGGGGCAGTCAGAATTCTCTCTTGAATTTTTTCCTTCTTGAAGATCCTTTACTGTTGTCACAACTGGCTTACTGCTTCATTGCCTCCAGCTGCTGCTCAGTAGCATGGATGGAAGAACTGGGTGGTTTATAAGCTGAGGAAAAGGTAAGAGTTGTGCTACCTCAAATTGATATTTAACAAGGAAGAGGGCTGAAAAAAGACCCTATAGTGATGCTTGTAAATGTATGAAAGAAACAGGCAACACCCCTGAGAAGAGATTATCTGCTTGCCAGGGAGCCAGAGGGAAAGAAACCAGCACAGACTGTGTCCACTCACCTGAACATCACTCAGCCGTGGTTAGTTGTGTGATAGCTTTCTACTCTAACACTTCAGCTGCCTGTGCTCTCAGGACTGGCATATTCAGAGCTTTAATTCTTGGAGTATGGGTTTTTGCTTTGCTTTTAGGGTTGGTTGTTACTTAAATACAGAGTTCTGCTTGGGAAAGTCTTGCCAGACACTAGGTACTGGAAATGGAGAGACGTGTGGAAGGGGGTACCTTTAGTGGTACTCTTTTTTTTCCTTCTCTCTTTAAAACAAAACCCTCTGATCTCTGGATGAAGCAACTAGTTGATTGATACTATTCAGTTATCAAACAATCCATTCTGCTTCTGCAAAGAGCATTAGTTCAGCAGCACTGGCAGAGCATGGATGGAAGTTAATTTTAATGGTAATTTGGAGCCTGGCTTATTTATCTTTTTAAAAGGCTTTTATACATGAACTGTTTTTTTATTGCTAATTCATTTAATAATCATCTGGTGTGGGTTCATGCTAAATAGTGCAGTTCACACTAAACTTCCTTTTCTGGAACAGAGCAGCTATTACTCCCTTCTCATAGTTTGTGTTTGTTTGTTGGTAGTTCAGAGGTTGAACTGCAGGGTTAAGAAACCCAAGATTAAACCAATGAAAGGGATATTTGTTTTTAATCTTGCAACAAGTTGCACTTCCTCTGATCAGGTAAGAGATGTGATACATGGGGACTGGGTCTGCCTGCCAAGACTCACTATAGAGCCTCTGGCAGGAGAGGAATCAGTCTTCCTGTTGCTCTCCTTCTGAATGATGCAAGCAGCATATCCCTAACCCTAGTGAAAGATACTCTTGGAACTTTCCATAATCTTTTTAGGTGTTGTGGCAAAGCAGTACAGCTCATCTGGGAATACCTCAGCTCCCTGCCTAGGACTGTCAGCATCCCTGGTGCAGCACAGCTGAAAGTGTGCATGTTCCTGCAAGTATCAGGGTACCCATGTTTGACAGGGGGATCTAGTGATTATTTCTGTCCTTTCTAGCAGCAGACTGAGGATCCATCAAGCACCAACATTCTCCAGATAGACATAAGTAACAGACTGTATTTAGCATAGTTTCAAAGAAAAAAAAATACAAATCTCCATCTAAAAATCTCATATTTAGAGTCTCTGTGGTGCCAGGAGTCTGTTCTCTTCCTATCAGGAGTGAGACTGGCATTCTTCAGCTGTCATAAACAAAGCCCCTGTGGTATTACTCAAGTTCGCTTGATGGGATTAGGAGTTGTAGCTGAGAGGAAATCATGCTCAGCTTGATGCTCAGGGCAGTGTATTTGGGTCTTTGGCTCTGCAGTGTCAGTGATGAGAAGTTGCAGAGCTGTGTAGTGCTGAAATGCTTCAAGTGTTATGCTGTTGCTATGGGTCTTGTGCAGTAATTTGTAGTAGACCCCTTTACTGATTTTTGTACTTCATGGCGTAGAATCAGTGTTAGGGAATGGTCAAAACCTCAAAATTGATTTATCCTAATCAAACAAAAGGTGTCTGATTAAATCAGAAGAACATGTTTGGGCTCAAACAAAGCTGCAGAGTCAATCTGCAGCTTAGATGACAGTATACTACTTCCCCACAGGACCTTGAGAGTCTGTGTTCTTATTTCTTCTTGGGGTACGTGATATCCTGAGCTTTCTAAACAACCAGGACTATTTCAAACTCTGTTTTCTGCTCTGGTATAATATGGATAATAGAATAACAGACTTGTCCTCAAGGAAGAACTCTTGTGGGCAGGTGACATATAGTTGAGCATAAAGAGGCTGTGTGGGTAGGTGAGAAGTATGGTTGAGCATAATGAGACTATTCCACCTGGTTATGTCTTTTCTTGGACCTTGAATATTAGTACAGCTCTTTTTATACAGCTTCTTTTTTAAATACATTTCTCCACCCCAGTACAAAATCAGCTTAATAGGTGTGGTATTGGAGACATTCAGAAGCACTGGAAATTTTTATAAAATGGTAAAGGAATTGGGGTTGGGACAGTTTAAATTTAATGATGGCACAGTGCTTGGTCTGGGGGGGACCAGTTCTGAGACTGAGGCTCCCAGGCATTGCCATAGCACTGCTGAAATACAGTAAATGTCACCAAGTCTGCAGGAAATCTGAGTAGGGAGCAGAGGTATTTTCTCTTGCCTCCCTCCTTTTGTTGACAACCTAAGTGTTCTTAAATGTTATCATCTATATGACATGGAGTGCTGCATATTTTTCTACAAAGTAAATTACTGTCATGCTATTTCATAGCCAAAGCTTTTTTTTTCCATAGCTGAAAGGCTGTGGGCAATGGATGAATAGTTATTTCTCACTCCTTAAGGTAACTTGGTTATTTTTCTGTAGGAAAGATGCTTGCTGGAAGGTGAGAAATGCTACCTAAAGTCTTCTGTTTTCTACCTGCTGAAGGATTCTCTTTTCTGGGCCACTTGCTCACTCCTTGTGGAAAGACAATTATTAAACATCTGGGATTCTATTTTGCTGCAGTGTCTTTTCTTTGATGTCATCTGTTATGAAGTGCTGACATCCAGTCTCACCCTTGGCGTGCTCCTGGCAAAGGCTTCTCTCGTGTGTACGTGAAGCCATGTTCATGTAAGTTCAAGCTTTTCACTTTGTAGTATCCCAGGACTGGAGTATTGTACAAAACCCTGTGTCCTTGTACTGAAAATGGCTGTCCCTGTATCCTGCAGCTGCTGTGGGTATCTCTAGAAAAGCTGGTTCATCCTGAAGGTGTAAAATCCACCACATCTGCAGATGGGTTACACGAAGATGGAAGGTGATGTTACCAGTTTCAGAAATTGGGCTATTTTGTTTTATTCCTTTCCCTTTTTATTTTAGAGCTCTGTGGTGCTAGCTCCTTTTTCTTGCCTGTTGCACAGTTGTGCAGCTACAGGTGTAAATGCTGTAACCCATCCTATTAACCACATAAGCTTGGCCACTCTTTTCTCTAGGCACGATGATGCTAATCAGTTGCTGGAGAAGGCCATTTTAGTCTTCATTTCTTTAGCTGATTCCAGAAATGAAAAGCAAGTCTATTGTATGACAACTGGGGGCACTGACTGCTGTGCTGGTGAGTCTGGCACTTGTCTACCCTCACTGCATTTCCACTGCAGTATGCTGCTAGCTTTTTGCTTCTCCTTCCTAAGTCTCCTTGTCCTGGGAGTGCTTTCCTGAATCTCAGCTGTGTACCTGCCACCTTAATCTCTTGTTCCCTTTGAGTTGGGCTGTACTTAGAAACAATTTTGCTGAAAGAGATTTGAATCTAGTTTGCTCCTTGAGCTTGTACTGTATCTTTCTAGTGCTGCATTTGACTCTTACCTCGGTGGGTGCAATCTCTGGGCAAGATCAGCTCACAGCTATATCTCCTTACTGTGTTTTTTTTTTGCTCACAATTGTTCTAATCTGATATTACAGAATAAGAATAATGCCCATGGCATATTTTCTTAAAGGTTTGGATGTTTTGCAAAGAATGTATTTTCCATCAAGTTGGCACATTCTCTTTGTACCCTTCATCAGAGTGGCTGATGGTCCAGTGGAGGCGTGAAAAGAATCATCCTGGATCTTCACCTGATCCTGGAGTCAGTGTACTGAAGCCTCATGCTTTTGGAGTCTGAAAGGCTGAATGCAACCCCTGACAAAACAAGAGGAAAGGAAATTAGGAGTGTAGTTTAGCAGCTGCCCAGTCCTTTTCCTAAACCACGTTGTAATTTAGTGTAGGAAGAAATCCGTATTGTAATTAGATGTTGGTTAGGGAACTTGGGACAAACAGTGCTTACTTGACATCCATGTTTTTGTCTTAATTTTTAATTGAGATGTTTGGAGTCAGGGGTGAATGGACATCTGCTGTCTATTTATAGTTCGCAGAATGATGTATTAAAGCCTATGTTGAGACGTACTGCGAAGAGGATTGATTGTACTCTACACAAGACAGTGTACAAAGCTAAGAAACAGAAGGCCTGACTTTTTAGGAGGATAGCAGGTGACAATGCTGGGCAGCAATACTCTATTAAATGCTTTCAGATATTATTAAGAAATATATTGTGCAAGGTATTGTTAGAGTAGTAATTACAATAGAAAGTAAAGCATGAATAGACTGCAAGGGTCTATAATAACCCTTAGGTTTAGAATTGATTGTAGAGATAAAAATGAGTCCAGAAGCACAGGGGCTGCTGAATCATAGTTAACAATTCCTAAAAATTTAAACCCTACAATTTGAGACGTATCTTTATGTATTAAACAAAAGGAAGGAAGGTACAAAACAGGAGTAGCAAAAGTCTTCCAGGGCACAGATTCTGTTCCCTGTATTTGTGCAGCATTCTGCCTCATGAGCACCTCTGTCCTGCTGGGTGTTATCAGATGCTACTGAGATGCAGACATTGATTACAGCTAAGACTTGGGGTAAAGACTAGAAGGAAATAAATGGTGAGCTGCCATTGTCTGGGTAAATGCCTGTTTCCATAGCCCCTTCCCTCCAAATGTGAAGCAATGCTCCAACCTGGTGAAATTCCCAAGTGGTGTTAAAGGGTTATTCTGTACCTTGCAAGTGGTGCTAAGCAGTGCTTCCTTGTCTGGTACCATGTATACTGATGGGTCTTTTAGGATGTGGCTGAGCCACCCCCTGTCAGAAAGAGGATCATAAAGCGTATTCTTGAGTTGTAGAGGGCTGGATCACACTTAAGACTATAAGCCTGAGTGGAATTCTGCTGGTCTTTCAGGAATAGTGTTGGTGGGATGAGATGCATAGTGACACATGTCTTCACAAGTGTGATGCTTACCTTTGTAGATAATGCTTGTTGCTGCTATCAATAGAGTAATTAATGGTCTGCTGTACGTGTTGAACCTTGTCTTTCAAGCAATGAAGCCTTCTTGACAGGTAGCAGAAGTATTTAGTCCAGCTTGCCCTGACCATAACAGCTGAGATTGTAGTGAGTGGGAGATTTTCATACTATGACCCTCCAATTGGATTTGATGTTTGAAACAGCAAGATGCAAGTAGTAGTAGATAAGTTTTACCAAATGACAAGAGAAAGTCACAGGCAAAGGAATATGGTGCCACAACATGCAAAGCCACATGCCCTCTCCCTGGAAAAAAAAGAATCCAAACCCCACAGCAGCAGCAAAAGCTCAGTCTGCTCCTCTGTCTGCCTTGATCCAACGGTAGACATGTCTACTGGATGAGAAATTCTCATCCCACAGTAGTCTTTCTACATTTCAATATACACTAGCTATGGGTCTAAGCTAGGGGCACGTGGTTTTACAGCAACCTGTAGCTTGCTTTGATATGTTAAGGAAGTAATAGATGCTATTAGAGCCACTTGGATTTTTTTCTTCTGTTTTACTGCCCTGTTATGTAAGCTGGCCTGACTTCTGTCATTTGAATTTTTTATATTCTTTTCTGCATTAAATGGCACATCTCTGCATGTGTATTTAAAAAAAAAGCTATGAATCTTGGCTAATGTGCTTGAAGGCTAGGTGCCTTTGGGATTTGGCTAGAGCAACTTAATTCCCAGTTGAAGACCATGCTGGGAATAGGTCTTCTCACCGCTAACTTGGCCGTAGCTGGCAGCTATTGGCATAATGTGCTCTTCCCAGTGCTGTGTTTGGAATAAGCAAAGGGAAGGTGGGGGCTGGTGGTAAGTTTGTCCCTTCTCAGTTTCTGGCACCCTCTACCCCCACACAAGGGCATTTATCCTTTCAATATTTGCAGCTACTCTGAAATGTGTTGCTCATTCAATACAGAGTGTCTGCAGTCATGTTGAGATTCTAGCTTTACGTTTTGTGACTTAAGTACATTTGAGTGCAGCCAGGACTTGATGCTAGCCCCAGAAATGAATGATTGTACCATTTGTGAAGAGACACTCAATGTCTAAGCCTTCTAGACACAAGGGCATATGATGGTATTGCAAAACACATCACTGGATACGTAAGGGCACAGTCCAGTCAATTGGAAAAATACTTTTTGATCACATCCACCAATCTTTTCTATTTCAAATACTACTTCAAGAACCGTTTCCTCCTGCAAGGGAGAAACCACTTAAGATTTCAGACAGCTGCAGAGAGATTAACAATATCTGTGGTTCATAGGTTTTAGAATGACCAAATTGTGCTTTAGCTCATCTCTGATTTCACAGTACAGCTGTCTGATCTTCTTAGCACCATCTTTATCATCTTCTCCCTTTCCCTCTAGTTGCATCTTCCATTTTGTTTGGCTATTCATGGACTAATTTTTAAGTATCTACACAACATTTCATTTCTGAAGGCCTTTGATTCGAGCCCTCACGTACAATAGTAAATCCAATTACAATAGTGCAGCAAATGGCCTCTCAAGGAAAGGGCAGTGAGCTGTGAAATCTTTTGTCCCTTTGAATGCGTACTCCTTTACAAAGGAAGATGGAGCATCCTTGCAATTGAGTGATGGTAACTCACCAGTCAATGAATAACTTGAACAAAGACAATCCAGGGAATGACTTTACAGGGAAAGAGCACTGTCAAACATGAAACTATTCCTTACTTTGGAGAGCCATTATACATACCACCTTTATAATTTAGTGGTCTCTACTTGCCAGTAAACAGTCCCGAGATTTATTTCAAGGTAGCTTCAGTAGCTTTTGTCCATCAGGCTGCATGATCTATTATTCAGTTGATAGACTTTATGGGGCAGTAGACATTATTAACTTGTAAGGGAAACCCTGCTCAATTAAGGATGGTATTGCCTGTTAGCTTTACACTGCACATACCTTTAACTGCTTTTACTAAGTACCTTTGTCTGGGAAATACTTTTTTGTGTGAAGTGATGTCTTGAAAATGTCTTTATTCCAACCACACTACCCTAACAGTTATTTGAAATAACTAGAATGGGGACAGCATAAAAAAAGTCTAGTGAATCTTAGGGAATCTAGAAGATAAGGATGTGCTTAGTGGAAAGATTTTTTTCCTTAGAGCCAATATGTCCAAAGTCATCTTCTGCTTGCATAGTTGGAAAGTCTAAATAGTCTTTGATGGATGGAAAAAATCTGCCTTATTGGCAAAGGAGGTTACAAGATCAGCTCACAGAAGAGTGAGAGAACAGTTTATGGGCATAGCAAGGGACACCCTTTCTGGTCTATCCATGCTATAGTTTTCTAAAGGAGGGTGGGGTGGGAAACAGCCTTGCTGAAAAGCTCCTGTTGGATTCCTTCCTCACTTACTTCTTTCATAGGCTGTTCTTCTAAAAATTACTCTAAAAACTGGTCTCCTTAGTTTGATTCCTGTGAATCCCTGTATATGACATGTGCCAATAACTTTATCCTTCTCTCTTTTTCCTCAACGATTTATGTTCAAGGGATAGTTGTGAAACTTCCGCTGCCCAGCCACAAGTTGAGCTGTGGGACAAAAGCTTGATGAAAATAGTTTTCTGTTGGTGATAGGTTACATAGCCTACACGAGCTCTTTCATTTAAGTGAAGGTCTTAAGAGACTGCTGTAGGTGCCAGATGAGGCTGAGCGTGTATGTGGAGCTTTTTGGGAGATTAGACTGTGTCAGGGCTCTGCTCTGGTTCTCTAATGTGGGATGCAGAACTTTTGAATGATTCTCCATCATGTTGTGATTTCTGCTGTTAAATGCAAGGTAGAAGTGCCGCAAGAACCAAGCGCTACAAGACGGTGAAGTGATTTCTCCAGCTCGGCAACTTGTGGAGACACTGAGAGGGGCTTCTGTTCCTCTTGCTTTAGGAAGCAGAGAAGTAAATGTGTTGTATAGCAGCATATGAAATAACTTTGCAAGGTACAGAGATAGGCATCCTTAGACTTGAATGCATGTGATCCTCAGCAGAGTAAGGGTTACCAGTGGGCACATCCTTATTTTCTTCTTGGCAATCTGGGACCCTGCTTCCTGGACATCTCTTTGGAGTAGATTTTAAAGCTGGTTCAATAAATACCAAGCTTCGCTGGGAGTATCCTTCTGTGAGAATCAGATGATGTACGTTCATATAAAAGAAATCTGTCCATTCCATAGCCCTTGCTATGATTTTTCTTTGGCTTGACAGCAGTGCTGAGATACTGCTTTGTTCCATGAGCTATTGGGTCATCTGTGAGTTTTTACTTGTAATTGCTGTCTCAGTGACTTTTTTATTGATCATTTAATTTCTGCTTCCAAACAAATAAGAGTAAACATTTTTCAGCCCTTTTAACCTTCTTAACTTTTCATTCGTGCTCTGCTTCCCTCTCCCCTGTGGCTAGCCCAATGCAAATAGGTGGACAAAAAGATTAATAGAAGCAAGGAGATGCCTTCCTCCTCTCAAGTGCCCTGTGGCTTGGAGACTGTTATTAATAGCTGAGGTAAAAAAGCGTTTCATAACCGTTCTCTTGCTCCGGCTTCCTTGCCAGCCCCCTTTCCTTGGTCCCTGGAGAGAAAGTGTGAGCTCATCACTTTCCAATGCAAATTTGGCTTTTGGTCTCATACTTGGATTCTTTTCTTATCATGGGTGGAATATTTATCTTCTGCCAGCTGGTTGCTCTAAGCAAGCTGCTATTTGCTGGGATATCCAGAGAGCATGTGGGGAACAGGTCTGTCAAAAGCTGTTCAGGCACTTGTTTTTTCCCTCTGCTCTGAAAATGTTGCTGTATGCTTGGTGCATGGACATGTCTGCACCTCTGTCTTTATTCAGACAGTGGTGGAGAAGGAAATTTAGGTATTTCAGTGTGGAAGTAAGTTGAAATTGAAATATAGGTATTTCAGTTCAAAATATTTCTAAGTCCCTGTGTGGAATCTGGTTATTGTACAGCTCATGCGTGACAAAGGTGGGGATCCATAAGTTTCATGGATTGCTCCTATATCATGTGCACTCTGAGTTTTTTTCCTCATTTCTAGCAATCTAATGGGTGAGTGCTGCAAGTGAGCTGTCAGGTTTTCATCCCAAATGATCTGGGAAGAATGGGAATGGCATACTATCATCTCTTATCCCATTTTTGTGTGGATAGTGCCATACGTTGCATCCTTTGGGTCATCCCCCCTGCTATGTTTTTCGCTGGATTTTTACAAGACTTCTTTACCAGCTGAGCATTTTCTAATGAGTTTTATTAAGCTACAGGCTCTGAGAGAACCTTTATTTGGCAATCAAGAGAAATGAACTGTAAAAGAAAAATGGGAGGAAAAAAGAGCAGGAAGGTTTTGCTTGTCACACTTAAAAAAACCCTTTGTTCACTTTGCTAATGAGAATCTTTAAGCTATACTTTCTGTTAATGTATTTGCTGGGTATGTGCCATTTCAGGGACGAAGTGATATTTATCTTCTGAATCTCTCATCCTTTCAATAGCTGCCAACTTGGTGAATACAAGCAAGCTTTTCCCTCAGGTAAAACAGAGGGTGCTGTTACCTTCTGAGTATGTTTTGCTGAAGTTCTGGGTTCATTACTATTTCTAGTGGTCAGCACAGTCATCTACATGTAAAAAGCCATTTTCTGTGCTACTGTATTCTGGCTATTGAGGTATCCCTTGACCATTGGCAGCCTAGCAGGCTTTCTGCGTTTTACCCCACAGGGAAGATACAGGTGCCTAGAGTGCTTATAATTACATTGATAGTAAGTACAGTTAGTAAATCGTTATTCATTTTCATGCAGAAAATTGGCTCTGAAGCAAAGAGCTTGCAAGGGAGCAGAACCACTTAGGAAACTTGATCTAATATGGGTGATAGTCAGTTGGAAAAAGTACTATGAAATTAATAAAAATGTCTGGTTTAGAATTCCCCAAATACTTTTTTCAGACATTCAGTTGAAATACATTTCAAAAATTATTCTTTAAAGTCATGAAGATAACCTACAGATGAATACAATTTTGTGGCTGTCCAAAACTTTTCAGTTCTGGTTCTGGTTTGTCTTTTTTCCTGATTGGGTCAGTGTTGTGTCCATTTCTTTCCCTCCTGCCCTGTTTTTTTTCAGGTTGGCCTTTGAACCCAATCACAGACTATTTGCCCAGCTGTATTTACAATCCTGGCTGGTATGAGCGTATTAGTGATGCCTCTATGGAACTTGACTGCAGATGTGTTCTTACTGTGGTGGCTGCTCCATATGCTTCTCCAGTCTGGAAGATGACCCACCTAGGTAGATAAGGTATCCTTCCAGGTGGCATTCCTACAGCTATGCTTGCTCAAGGCTGAATTTCCTTTGTCAGGCCTTACTAGAGTGACTCTTACTGCAGATGCACAGCACGCAGCATAGGTTAGATCCACGTTTGTAGTGTGGTACAACGCAGGTGGATTTGTAAGAAACAAATGGTGCTCCAGATCAAATGTTCACTTGGTGTGTGTTTACAGGGAGGGGATGTTACTTAAGACTGGCTCTGCTCTTGTACTGTTAGTTGGATTTCCATTATCTCATCTTCCAGTTTGGCTTTATTTGTGAAGAATTGAGTTGGCTTGGTCTTAGAGCACACCATGTTATGAATGGAGAAGTATGTTTACTAGAGATGATCAGGAGGTCATTTTCAAAGGTGTACTCCTGGTAGGTGCTAAGTGTTACCCTAGACACATGGATTGTCGCTTCCAATATGTCACCCTTGAATGGGGAAGGTCATTGTATCACACCCTTCTCTGATTTTACATGAACATTTAGAAGGTGAGTAGAAGCCTATAGTGCACCTCTGCCCACTTGTAGAGGTAGCAGCTAGGGGCTAGCAACTCAGTCTTAAACCCAAAGGACATAAACCTCAGCCTGTCAACTGAAGGGAGGCATCAGCCCAATTTCCTTGCAGTCTACAGCAAGCAACAACCAGTAGCAGAAGTTGTTTCACCTTATCTAGGACAAGTAACAAGAAGTCCTACTGGTAGACCAAGCTGAACGTCATTTCAGGATAATGCCAGACTTAAGCAGGAAGAAATTTTATCTCCTTTACAAAAAAATCTGGCCCATACTGCAGCTGAAAATCTATCTTGAGCGCCATTAATTAGAACACTGGCTTCTATTTATGCATAGAAGTTCATGAATATTCATCAGACATGTTGATTAAAGTGATGGTATTTGCATATTTGTTATTTTTTTAGACCTTTACCCTTAGGTATTCTGGTATTCAAGATATTCATATGGCACCAAGGGTAATTCTGATTAGGTATTGGTGGGGGGGAATCATAATGAAAGTGGTCAGATGTTGGAACAGGTGCTCAAAGGTGTTGTAGATGTTGTGCATCTCCATTCTTGGTGGTATTTAAAACTCAAGTGGACAAGGCCCTGAGCAATGTGAACTATCTTTGAATTTGATTTCTAACTTTGAAGCTGTTCCTCCTTTGAGCAGGAAATGGGGTCGGTTGACATCTAGACAACCCTCCGAACAGAATTAATTCTACAATTAATGCAGAATACTGTTCCTACATTAATATCTTTATAGATGGGCAGAAATACATAACCAGTACTTTCATGGTTAGCATTAATCCAGTGGTAATGGAATGATCCTGTTGTGTGCTGCAATACATGAGTTGAACTAGTCAGCATTTCTGATTGCAGTTCTGTCTCAGCAGCTGGTTCTAGGTAGAGCCCAGCTTCTCTTCCTACCTTCCTCCAAGGTTTGCTTTGACTAGCTGACATGTACTGAAACTGCACCGATAGCTTTGCCTGTACCAAGGTACCTCCAGATGAGTTCTAATGATTCACATTCCATGGTGTGGGAGACAGAGCAGCACATACAGCTGAGGGCAAGACTTCTCAAGTTGCACCAGCCCCGGTAACCAGGGCTGGTTTGGAGGTTGTGTGAAATGCTAGCCCAGTTTAACAATGAACTTTTCCAAGGGAGACAAGACTTAAGACATAAACAGATATATATGCCACGGGCAATTGCTTTGAGACCTCATCCTAACCCTAAAAATGATTATAGCCCCTGGAAATCTTACTGAAATGTTATGCTAATAAAAAAACCCTATCAACTTTCTCTGCTCTACAGATTTTTCTGAGGATAATGTGAAACAATTAGAGGCTAAATGACCAATCTACATCTTCTGTCTGCTTGGTATAGATACAGTCACCCAGTAAGGGAACAGTAACCAAACCTTGGGATTAAGGCACTCTCTCTTACAGCAAGGCAGTTTCTTATAATGAATAGCAAATATATGTGCTGAGTGCAGTTTGTAAGCCAGGGGCTAAGATTCCTTTTACTAGGAAATGTTTGTGTAGTAATTCTCAAACAGATTTGTAAAAATTAGAGCTAGCACAAAGGGTGTATTTTGTGGAATAAATTGCTTGCTATGAACAGTTCATCCAGAGGTATCTCCAACACAGAAGAAGCAAAAGCTGCCCGGGGGTAGCGAAGGCTCAGAACATTCATGTCAGTCTTTTTCAGGGAAGCACATCATATCAAAAGCCTTGGCAGGAAATGTAATAAAACAAATACTGGCTGTACAGTTGGATCCTGCTTAGAAATCAACATGCATACTACAGGAGGAGGAGTACCCCCTGGTTTCAAATCTCCCCGTAATACAGGAAGCCAGGTGACTGTCGTGTTGGGGTGGGTTTGGGAACTCTGGTATGGCTGTGCCATAGCTCATCCAGAGCAAGTGACCTGCTGGCTCTGTGCATCTGGCTGAGATTCCTGATTGCTCTTACCTGAGGGTTGCTGCAAAGAGTCTTGGAGTGGGAGAGAAGTTCCTATGTGTAGCTGTGAGCCTTCCCCCTATCAAAGTTAACTTGTTCACAGGCATCGGGCTACTCTGTACCTGAACTTTAAGGATTGTTCCACAATCTGCAACCCTGAAAGTTGAGGGGAAAAATGTGAAATCTCATAGCCCTCATTGCAAGGAAGAGGGAGCATGGTCAAGTAACACTTGTGTGCCATCTTGGCCTGGATCTGATGTGACATTACTGATCCTTACCTAACTGCTCTCACAGATCACCAGTTTCATGAAAGACCATCTGAAGGACTACTTTCTGTTGCCAGCTCTCAGATGAGTTGCTCTGTATTATGCAGAAGACTGTATGATCACAGCAACTACTTTTTGCAAAAGTTGGGCTGACCTCACGGGTCAGCTTGTCTTCAGGTACTTCTGAGATCCAAACTCTAGGACTGATGTCACCAATATCCTGGTGGCATTTTGAATTTTCTTGCTATTTCTTAAATTAACCATGGGTAAAGACTGTTTATTGGAGCAGCTTGAAAGCATTGAAATGTTGTTATATTTAGAGGGTGTGTGTGTCTGGGTGATGAAGAAAGACTAAAAAGTAATGAAGTAAACATGTCTGTTTACTCAGCAGACAAATGCAGTATGGATACCAGCAGTGTGATCTCAGCTCTGTCCAGCTCAGGAGTAGAAAATGGTTCAGTCTCTCCCTGCATTACCGAGCAGTTTGAGGTCTCTACTGGGCTAGTGTTTACAGGCCTAGCAATGTAGTGGGAGATGGGCTCCACTAGCAACTGAATTAACATCAGGATACTGGGATAGTTTGGAAAATTGAAAAAATTTGCATGATGTTTTCAGGTGGTATTCCTGCATAGTGTACTTGAAGGGGTTTTCTTGTAATGGAGAGAAAATGAAGTAGTACGTAAAAATCAGGTGGTAATACGGAGAAATGCTCAACGGGTACTGGAAGGGAACTGAGTGGAGCAGTGGATCAGTAAGGAGATTGGCATGTTTGATGCTGTGAATACCTAGCTGCTCTGGATGAAGCTATGTCTAGCTTCCTTAATTTTATTTGGCATCTGAACTGTACTGGAACAGGGGGTTGTGATTCACGAACTTAAAGCTGCCGAATCCCCTCCGAGCACCTGTGCTTATGTGAGGATGGTGTGGCAGAGTGGTTCTGTGTGGTTCTAGTTGCATCTTCCTGCTGATTCCTTTCCTAGCACCCTTTTTTTGATGATGTCAGCCACTTTTTTTTTAGGCTTTTCAGCAAACATTTCCCTTTGATCAGAGGAAGGTGGAATATACTGCATGTGTCAGTGGAGTAGCTCTGTGGTTGTTCCATGTTTCTTGGGGCCAGCTATAACACTTGCTATGGCAGCTGCATAGGGGAAAAAACATGCTCACAGGTTTGCTCTATAAATACTAGTCCCAGTTATATAAGCAAAGTCCAGATCCCAGCTGCAGTTGATCTAAGTTAGTTCTGAAGGATGGAGATGCTCCATAAATTGCAGTTAATCCTATTGAGTATATGGCGGGGAAAATGATTTTTGGTGGTTGTGGTTTGTTGTTGTTGGGCTTGTGTTTGACTGATGTGGGTTTGTTTGTTTTGGGCTTTTTTTGTCATATACTCTTGCTTCCCATCCCAAGGACTGGAGTGAACATAGCTTCATCTGAAGGTAAAGATGTCTGAGGGTTTTTAAGAGGACTTTTCAGGAGAGCCACAGTTGTGATTCTTGCTGTAGTAACTGCCTCTACTTTCCCAGGGGCCTCCAGGAACTGGATGTTTGGGCTTGGAACAAGTAGGAAAACATCATGAAGTATGAAATTCACTGCTATAAACTCAGCCTTTTCCCAATTTTTATTGGCAGGTTCAGGCAACTGAAAGCCTTTTTCTAAGTTTCAAAAGTTAATTCTCACTTCTAGCTAGATATATGCTCATGCAATTGCATTAACTCAGCAGGGTCTCTCTTCACGTGTGAGAGCAGGTTTAGATAAATGGCTCATGTTTAAATTCCAAGCAATCTCAAACCTTGTTGGCTTAGGCCATGAAAAGCCTGAGGTTGCCAGTAAGATCCTACCTGCCTCTTCGATCAGCAGTGGCCATGTGAATAAAGGTGGTTGCATGCTCTCTCTGGTGGTTATTGCTGTTCTGGTGTCTGAAGTAATTGAAGTGCTAGAAGCTAATGGAAGACAGCTCTGAAACATTCTGCACTATGTTGTCCTGAGTGTATTAAACTCAGTGCTCACAGGAGAGTTTAGTCTAAAGCCAAAAGGCCCCATTAGCTCATGCGGGCTGACCTCTGGTATATCATAGCCCATTACATTTCACCCCTTGATCCCTTTATGGAGCCCTGTAACTTGGATTAGATTGAAGTATTTTGAGTTCTGTAGCTAAAAATTAATTAGGCTTACCCATTCTAGCAGCGAACCTAAGCTTAGTGCTTCAGAGAAGGGTGAACACCCAGGAGCAGCATCCTTGTCTGTTGCTTCCCTGTGTAGGGTGAGTGGGGACAATTCCCAGGTACAAGTGAATTCCCTGCACTCTGCTCAGCCCTGTTGAGTGCACAGAGTGGTCAGCCCTCAGGCTTTAGAGACAACGGGTTGGGGGGGGAAGAAGAATGTATCTCTCCATGTACATGGATGAGCACTTTACCTTCTGGTCCCTGCAAACTCTTGGTTGGAGTCAGGATGTTTATTGGTTAAATAGCATGTTACTTAAGGGTAGGAACAGCACTGAAAAACGTTGTGTGGCTGGAAAGATGATGATCGTGGAATTGCCCATTCAAATCTTCCCGTGCTTCAGCTGCAGTTGTACTCTTAGTTCTAGACAGTCTTTAAACATGTAGTTAAGTCTCCTGAAAGCCATGAGGATGTTAGCACAAGCCCAAGGTCAGGTAGAGATCATAAAGCGAGGATTGTAATCCCTTTCTGTGTTAGGCTTTGGTCATAGAAGATAGCAAATAGCTTACTGTGTTACTTCTCACAGTATCTGTGGTAAGAATGAAGACTTTGATGGATCTTGATAGAAATTAGTCTCTTTGGTGTAAAAGGAGGTGCTTTCTGCTGATTATAGCAGAAATTATAGCACGTGGAACAGGATTTTTGTCTTCCTTCCTTTTGCACGCTTTTATTTTGAGTTTTGGCTCTGTGTCCTTTTCTGCTATTCTATATAAATCTCTTCTCTGGGCAGGTGTCTGATAACTTAAAGACTATTTTCTGACAAATAAGCATTTTCCACTTTCCTGCCAAAGCTTCTGATCCGTGAAAGAAGCTGAACAAAAGGAGACAGAAAAACCTATAAGAAGGCAAGGTTGTGATTTGGGGCTTTTTTTTTTTTAAAGCTCTTTGTACACTAGCTGTCTTTTTTTTTTAAATACTGTTCTTGGTTTGAAACTTTAATTCTGGGCATACATTTGGTGCCCAGATGGTGCAGACTCACACAGAAGCCCATCACGCTGTCAGGGCAGGCGGATACATATGTAAATATTTTGCCTTTTTACCCTATAATATTTGGCTTTGTCTAATCTAATTGCTGTCAAAGGCAGAATGTGAAGAATGCTGAAGAGGAGCAAACAATGAGGACCCCAAATGTTTGCGTTGCGCTAACTTTGGAAGATGCTAGTAGACTGTGATGTAACTAATAATTTTGTTTCATAGGTTTCCTTATTCATGCTGTGAATTCATGGTGTATGATCTAAGATCATGCCAAATAATATTTTCAACCTGAGGTAGAAAGCTGTATTTCTAGTACCATAAAAGCACATTGAATGCCTTGGAGATGTCAATATAAAACTAATGACTCTGACTTTTCAGTTCAGGCAGACAGTATGTGTTCTCTACCTGCCTCTTGGTATATCTCGTTTATATAATGCATTGCTTCATTTTATTTATTCTATTAAGTGCTCATCTTCATGTAGTTTTAATACATAAAAGTATTTCCAGCATAGCTACTTCTCTGACAAGTGGTAGCTAGTACCAAACAGTGTGGCCAATCACATGAAGGATGCCTCTTTAGTTATTAAAGGCCTGATCCCAAACACCATAATATTAATGGAAAAATTACTTTAATGAGGTTTGAATCTGACTGCTCCTTGAGATGGTCTAATGAAACTAGTGTTAGCTGAGGATGCTGGCAAAAGGGATGTAGGAAGCTTTGCTGTTTTTCAGCGGTGTAATAGTTGTTGCAATATTTGGCTAGGCTATAATTCATGGAAAGCATCAGGCTATGCCAGACCCATTCCTCTAAGGACACTTAACTGCACAGAGAGATGCCAGGATATCGGGGCCTGGAGGTGTGATTATTGTAGAGGAAGGGAAGTGACTGTAAAAGGAGAATGCAATAATGTGATAAGATAAACAGAAGCAGCCTGTGGTGCTTTTTTCCCTGGAATGTAGATGAAATCCTGAGGGGGGGAGTGGGGAATTCCCCATGTCAGCCATTTGTGTTGCCATATGAGGCTCATTATTCAGGGGTGCCAACCAATTCCATCTCTGAGCCTGCTATGTAACTGCCTGGGCACTTTCAAGAGACGTGTGCTAGCCCGTCACATATCCTTATGCTTGTCCTGCTTCTTGGCTGTGGGGTGGAAGGGGGTCAGGAAAACTGACCCCTACCTGTATGTAGTATTTTCCCTGTACTATTTTCTATCAGGAGAGATCAAGGATGTTTGATTTGTGTATCTCCTGGAGTTATGGGCATTGAAACACATTATTGCACAATAAGCTGAGATGGAAGTTTACAGTTTCTCCCCAGTAAATACTTGTATGCCTGCTGCTAGCTTATGGTTGAAAGCAATGAGAGAAGGGACGATTTGTCACACGTTTATCTGATGGTGAAAGCAAACACTCTGACAGCTACTGGGACAGCTATGGGGACAGACAGAGTTGGGGTTGTTCAGTCTAGGAAAAAGAAGGCTCTGGGGAGACCTTATTGTGGCCTTCCAGTATCTGAAGGGGGCCTACAAGAAAGCTGGTGAGGGACTTTT
>WUAM01000143.1:37687802-37836351 GCA_024336885.1 Actenoides hombroni | reverse complement strand
TTTTAAATTCTATAGGCTATTGTAGAAATATTCACTCACAAATCAGATTTCTAGCTGTTGTAAGCTAGTAATGAAGATTTCTTTTAAGTTAATATAAATTAACCTAGAAAGTAACTTTATAACAGTGTTATTGTAACTAAATAGAAAAAAAAATTGAGAAACAGGAAAAAAAATGCTAGATCAAAAATCTATCGTTTACTTACGTATACATTCTGGCTGGATTCCACTCCATGTAAGATCAGGAAGGCAAGTTCGTGTTGTTGAGCCATGAAGAAGGTGTCCTTTTTTACACTGAAACTGAACAACATTACCCACCTATTGAAAAATAGAAAATACAATAATATTGTTACGAAGAAATATAAGTATTTTGCTTTTTTTTTTTTTTTTTTTTTTCCAAACTTGATAGCAAACTCCTTCACATAACACAAGCTAGGTAAATTGTGATGCTCTTTCTGGAGAAAGTAAATTAATTTCACAGAGCATTTTGATATGAAATAAAAATTCACTTCATTTTCATTAAAATTACTCTCCCACCAAACTGAAATCCTCCATGGAAGAGAATCAAAACCTTATCTTCTGTGATCAATCTGGTGTGTTCCTTTGGGCCCATAACAGTTGATGCACTCTAAGTTTGGAAACGAAGCTTGCTGTGGCTTCCTAGCTCTGGACCAAGGAAGAGCCATTTAGGCAATCTTGCAGCAAACCAGGGAAACTGCAGAGCTGAAATGGGTAATAGATTCTGCTGGACCTTTGCTGAACTAGACCCTCCTTTGTGGTATGATGGATTAATTCAAAAGTTATAATGAGAAATATTCCATTAGAACATGAAGGCCTGGTCAGCAACATTCTCTCATGCTTTCAGAAACTATAAGTTTCCTGTAATATTTTAATTTTTATGGGTTTTTTAATGTCAAGAAGTAAAGAAGAATCATTCTTTATATCATGCAGATAATAGAAACTGGAACATAAGCATATTACAATGTACAATAGCAATTCATTGAGATTAGTTTTTAAATATTATTCTTATTAGGGGTGTGTGTTGCATAAGAAGGAAAACAGAATTCTTTAGTCAAGAACAGTTTCTGCTCGAACATAACATGGATTAACTTGTTCAGCATGTCTGCTTGCGGTGACATTGATGAAGATGCAAATACTTCTCAGATTCCATCAAAAGCAGGGAAATTAGATTACAAGTATAGCAGGGAAATTAGATTACAAGTATATCATTCAGAGAATAGTTTATTACCTGCTGTGAGTGGTTAACCAAATATTAAGGTGCATAGAACACATCTACTGTTCCGCAGAGACCTGTATTAATTTATTTATCAACTCATGTTTAAACAAAAAGATGAATACTTCGAACTGTATGTGACAGCACATTTATGGTTCTGGTTTGGGTGTTTGTTTGGGGTTTTTTTGTTTGTTCATTTTTGTTTGTGTTTTTTGTGGTGTTTTTTTGGCATATTTGCTTGTGTTTTTCATTATTTTGTTTAAATGTATAGTATTTGATTCAAATAGATGCTGAAAGGTAAAGTGTGGACTCCTTCACCATAGTTCAGTCCTGGGAAAGAGCATTTCACTGCTACAAGGAGTCATTTGAAACTTCATAGTACTATTCCATTTCAGCTCAAGCTTCTCATCAGAATGAAATTTAATAATAACCCATGAACTACAGATAGTATCTCATCAACACAGTATGTGATTTAAAGTTCATCTCTTTTTGCAACTCCCCCTTCTCCCCTTTTACGCTGCTCACTGGACTGTGTAATTACTTGTAAAAGATTTTGAAGAAAATATACGAAATCACTTTCATGATTAAGCACAAAGTGGGAAAGCACTAAAAGTTTTAGAAGTTGCACCAAATTGAAGTACTTTTTTGGGTGGCAATGGGCTTAGTTAAAACAACCACCACCAATACATGACTTTACAAGAAATTCATCCTGCATGGATGAACAAGTAGCTTCTGGACACACTTAGATGCAAAAAGAGAATGGAACCAAGGACAGGTAGCCTGGGAGGAATACAAAGTTGTCTTAGCAGCCAGGGATCAGGTTAGGAAAGCCAAAGCCCATATAGAATTAAATCTGGCCTGAGACATCAAAGGTAACAAGAAAAGCTTCTAGAGGTACATCAGTGATAAAAGGAAGGCTAGGGAAGATGTGGGATCTCTATGGAAGGAAGGAGGGAAGGATATGGAAAAAGCTCAAGTACTCAATGACTTTTTTGCATCAGTCTTCACTGGCAAGGGCTCTAGCCACACCACCCAAGTTGCATAAGGCCAAAGTAGGGACTGGGAGAAGAACAACCCAGTGTAAGTGAAGATCAGGTTCGAGACCATTTAAAGAACCTGAAGGAGTACAAGTCCATGGGACCCCACAAGATCCATCCATGGGTTCTGAGGGAAGCAGCAGATGAAGTTGCTAAGCCACTTTCCATCATATTTGATAAGTCATGGCAATCTGGGGAAATTCCCACTGACTGGAAAAGGGGAAATATAACCCCCATATTCAAAAAGAAAAAAAAGGAAGATCAGGACAACTACAGACCAGTCAGTCTCACTTCTGTGTCCAGCAAGATCATGGACCAGAAACTCCTGAGGCTCTCCTAAGGCACATGGAAAAATGAGGAGAGGACTGGTGGCAACCAACATGACTTCACAAAGGGCAAATTGTGCCTCACAAATCTGGTGACCTTTTACAATGGAGTTACAGTGTTGGTGGATAAGGGAAGAGCAACTGACGTCACCCACCTGGACTTGTACAAAGCATTTGACACTGTTCCGCATGACATCTTGGTGTCCAAATTGGAGAAACATGGATTTGATAGATGGATGACTCGGTGGATAAGGAACTGTCTGGATGGTTGCACTCAAAGAGTTGCCGTCAATGGCTTGTCCAGGTGGAGACCAGTGATGAGTGCTGTTTCTCAGGGTTTGGTACTGGGATCAGTGCTGTTTAACATCTTTTTCAGTGACATGGACAGTGGGATTGAGTGCACCCTCAGCAAGTTTGCAGATGACACGAAGCTGTGTGGTGTGGTCAACATACTGGAGGGAATCCAGATACCATACAGAAGGACCTTGACAGGCTTGAGAGGTTGGTCCATGCCAACCTCATGAAGTTCAACAAGGCCAAGTGCAAGGTCTTGCACCTGGGTCAGGGCAATCCTGAGCATAAATACAGGCAAGGCAGAGTATGGATTGAAAGTAGTCCTGAGGAGAAAGGCTTGATGGTGCTGGTTGATGAAAAGCTGAACATGAGCCAACAAAGTGAGAGTGCAGCCCAGTAAGCCAATCATATCCTGGGCTGCATCAAAAGAAGTGTGGCCAGCAGGTCAAGGGAGGTGATTCTCTACTTCTACTCCACTCTGTTGAGACCTCACCTGAAGAAGATGGGGTCCAGCTCTAGAGCCCCCAAACTAAGGATATGGACCTGTGGAAGCAGGTCCAGAGAAGGGCCACAAAGATGATCAGAGGGCTGGAACACCTATCCTATGAGGAAAATCAGAGAGTTGGGGGTTGCTCAGCATGGAGAAGAGAAGGCTATGTGGAGACCTTATTAGAGCTTTCCAGTATCAGAAGGGGGCATACAAGAGAGCTTGAGGAACTTTACAAGGGCTTGTAGTGACAGAATGAGGGGTAATGGCTTCCAACTGGAAAAGAGTAGATTTAGAAGTTTGGGGTTTTTTTAGAAGAAATTCCCCAGAAGAACACTACCTTCATTATGAGAGACTGGAACTGGTTTCCCAGAGAGGTTGTGGATAGCTCCTCCCTGGAAGTGTTCAAGACCAGGCTGGATGGGGCTTTGAGCAACCTGGTCTAGTGGAAAGTGTCCCTGCCCATGGCAGGGGGATTGGAACTAGATGATCTTTAAGGTCCCTTCCAACTCAAACCATTCTACGATTCTGTGACTATAAGTGATTAAGACGTTTTTAGAAGCGCTGCCATGCTATTTAAGATAATAAATAAATAAATAAATAAATAAATAAATAAATAAATAAATAAAGGAGGCTCCTTGCTAAAAAAAGCCTACAAGCCATTCGGAAAGTGCACTTTGTACTGTTGTTATGCCAGGGGCACCAGGTGGCGCTGCGACACAACCAGCTACGGGCTTAAAAACTCGCAGCCTTAACGATCTTCGGACTTGCTCGCATTTTTTTGTTATACAGCTTGAACGGAAACACTAGTAAGGAGAGCTGGGCAAACGGCTAAAATACCTTTGTTCAATGTACTCTGTGGTTTTAGGGATGATTTCTTCTATGTGTAACAGTGTTTACATCCAATCCTGGGAAAAAAAATTAAAAAAAATTCTTTGTATTCTGCTTAATCATCTCTGCTCTGTATTTGTTTTTTCCATAGTATCAGTTGCAGTTTGTGTATTCCCCAAATCAGCATCACTAACTTTTCCTTCGTTAAGAATGAAAGACCATATATTTGCTCTTCTCTAACAGGAGAAATAGCAATCTTGAGAAGAAAATGCGTAACTATCAATCTGCATCCATTTATAGAGATTAGGAAGGTATTCTACTTTTTTTTTTCCACTAGAATGATATTATAGTAATTTATAGTAACTATAAAAAATAATAAATAATGATCCTTTCTATTTCTTATATCCCTTATAAGAATAGAAGATGTTTCTAACTTTCATGAGTTACTCTGTAGTACTTTTTTCTTAGATTTCCATTTACCAAATAACATAAAGATCACAGAATCACAGAATCGTAGTAATGCCTTGAGCTGAAAGGGACCTCTAAAGGTCATGTAATCTAACCCCCCTGCAGTGAGCAGGGACATCCTCAACTAGATCAGGTTGCTCAGAGCCCTGTCAAGCCTGCCCTTGAATGTCTCCAAGGATGGGACCTCCACCATCTCCATGGGCAACCTGCTCTGATATTTCTCCACTCTCATAGTAAAGAACTTCTTCCTGATGTCCAAACTCTAACAAGCTTCTCATTTCCCAGCAATTCATGCCAAAGACCAATAGGCTAAGGGAATGTCTGTTATTTCTCTTCACTAACTTTTAGCATCATATTTTAGGTGAATGAAAACACAACCCATTAAGTCTTTGCTGTATCTGTAGCTTGATAGCCCAGTAATACTGTATTGTCACTACTAGTAACAGATTATTGAGTTTACAAGACCTATGAGTAGAAGCTTATCAGGTTTCCTTTTTCTGAAAGTGTCTTGAGCTGTGTGGAGTTCTGGTTGTTTGTTTGTTTTATTTAAATTTGTTTTAGCTGTAACATCAAATTTTCTTGTGATCAGGTGGCTATGACTAATTTTTATGCCTTCCTTTATCTTTGTGTGGTTCAACTATAGATTTATATCCATAGTAGTAACAAGAAGCTATTAAGTGCAGAATGAGCTATTTGCCACTAAGGGAATATGGTATAGAGAAATAACTGGCCTGGTACTGGAATGTTAGCAAAGGCCTTAATATTTATTAAGGAGACACAAGATGTGGTGAGGAAGACTACAGGTTTGGGTATAAGAGATGTGACACAGGCTTAGTACTGAACAACTCACCCATGGTCACTTAAAGAAACGAAGACCTGGACAGAATCAGGTTTCAGGAGTGAAAAAGAACAAGTACCTAAACATAGGTGAAATGCACCTTATAGAGTAGTTTGAAATATAATGTGGAGCTGCAGCATGTTATAAAAGAATGTTAGAAACATTTTAAGTAACCCCAGGTGAACTGACAGAGAAAAAAACCAAACCAAAACAAAACCCAACAACAAACAACCCATGAAGAAGGAAAAAGCCAGTCAAAATCACATTCTTGCCAGTGAAGTACTCCAGCTTCTGACACTAAGATCCCTCACTGACACCAGGCTGAAGCCACCAACCTCAGGATCCTGAGAAGAAGGAACCAGGAAAATTACCTGGTGTCTGATAAGGCTTAAATTATGTTTTCACTGATGCAGTGATGATACCAGATGTGCTAATGGAGACAGCTCCACTATGATGGTACAGCATTTTTCTTGGAATTTCATCCTACAATTCAATCAACACTAAAGTTTTTATAAGCATTACATTCACAGAAGATTATTTGTGAGGTTGGTCTACATCTGCAGACCAGGTTTCATATGGCATTTCATAAAACAGAACCCAAAAGCTAACACAGGGCTACCACTGCTCTAATATGGCTATTTTCCTTTCTAAATTCAGAAGGGGAAAAGAGATTAATTTCTACAAAAACATATATTGGACAAGTATAAGAAGTAATACATCTTACATATATGACTGGTCTAAGCAATTCTGAACTGTTTCTTCAATTCAGTAGTATCTTGTGTTACAACAGCTTATGGTCAAAGTGCTATAAGCAATTTTCTATGTTACTAGCAATTTATCTGAAGAAATAGTTCAAAACCACAGTTCCTTTCCAAGGAGCAATTTATTTTCCAGATTACATATGAAGTCAGTATTCACTAACTTCTAAAGATTCTTCATTGTAACACACTGTTAAGGTAGATTGGTTAAGTGAAAAATACTTAGATGAAAGGTAAACATCCTAGAGAAGTACATATTAAAGCAGGTGATGCTGTTCACTAACATGCCATGCCTGATATCCAAGTAGCACTAAACCAGTATCTTGGTGTTATCTGAACACAGAAGAATCTGATCTGCTTCTGCCTGCTGAATTCAATACTGAACAATAAAATCAAGGCAAAACTCTGTTACATATTTGTTACAAAGCTTCCATTTAACAGTTGAAACACCAGTCAAATGTGAGGTGGTGATATTTGTGCTTTTGTTAGTGTAGGTTCCAGGAGGTCAACATTTTGATATGTCTTTCAGTCAAGACTTGAATTATGTTACATATGCTTGAACTTTCAATGCAATCAATGATATAGAAAAACAGATAATCAAGAGTAGGGGAAAAAAACAAGAACAAAATAACAGTGCTGTGCAAGTTCATGACTTGGCATTAGAACTGAAAAGCAAGTGATAAGTCAATGATATAGTCTGGTAAAAGAGGAGCTATTGTAATCTGTTGAAAAGCAGGTAAAATAGGACTCCACATATGAAGACTTGAATTCTACTGTTAGGCTACAGCTTGATTTTTTTAATGAGACAGAGATTAAATTTAAAATTTAATAATTAAGTCACTTAAGCAACCCTATCAATATTAGTTTAAATGTGAAGTATTGAAAAGAGTTAAAAAAAATGTAACGAAACAAATACACAAAACTACCTCACCCCCCACCCCCAACTCCCAAATGAGAAAAAAACCCCACCCTGGGTTAGAGTCAGAAAACCATCATATATTCAACAGTAAGAACTCCTTGTTATGCATTCACCAATCTCAAAACATTTTGCTTAATTTTGTAAAAGCTCTTTTGGCCTATTGCTTAAATGGTAGGCAATGGATCTATCAGACAAAAGAAAATCAAAGACATATCATCTTCACTATTTTGATATAATTTAGAATTACTTTTTACCTTTCTGCTCTGGACGAAAGAAAAAGTCATTGTTATTCCATTCATACAGGAAGTTAAATGAGGCATAATATAAATGCATTTTTAATTTATTTGTGGTTTATATGAATCATAACATTATCGAATATGCAGTAATATAGTATTTCTTTCCAGGATCTACAGACAATAATTTGTCTAGAACTGATAATTTTCACTGTTGTTTCATAGAATAATAGAATTGTTCTGTTTGGAAGACACCTTCAAGATTATCAAGCCCAACAATCATTAACCCAGAACTACCAGTTTGCCACTAAACCATGTCCCTACACTACAGCTACACGTCTTTTAAATTCCTTCAAAAGTGGTGACTCCACCACTTCTCTGGGCAGCCTGTTCCAGTGCTTTTACAACCCTTCCTCTGAAGAAATTTTTCCTGTTATCTAATCTAAACTTCTCCTGGCACAACTCAAGTCCATTTCCTCTTCTTCTATGACCTGCTGCATGGGAGAATGGAGCAACCCCCATGTTGTTACAACCTCCTATAAGGTAGCTGTAGCGAGTGATAAGGTCTCCCCCGAGTCTCCTTTTCTCCAGGCTAAACAACTCCAGCTCCCTTGGCTGCTCCTTATAAGACTTATTCTCTAGACCCTTCACCAGTTTTATTGTGGTTCTCTGGATGCACTCCAGCACCTCTGTGTCCTTCTTGTAATGAGGGGCCCAAAACTGAACCTAGTATTTGAGGTGTGGCCTCATCAGTGCTGAGTACAGAGGACAATCAATTCCCTAGTCCTGCTGGCCACACTATTTCTGATACAGGCCAGGAATCCAACAGGTAGAAATAAGGAAACACAGCAACACTCCAGTAACCAGCTCTTACAAGGCATGATCAGTTTCAGGACCTCTAATCAGAAGTTTCTAGACTTTGAGGTAGTATAAAAATACATTAATATGCAAGTTAATAAAAATTAATATACTCTACCTGATAGCCAAATGTGTTGTTTTGTGACCCGTGCCTTGGGACTCCTGGATTCTCACATGCTGTGCGAGTAGGTTCTTGGAAAAAAAAGAAGACAATAAATTAAAGACAAAACAAACTACAGTATTTTTATGAAATACATGAATGTATCACAAATTAAGCTTATTCAACAGCATGCAATAAGCCAATGAGAGAAAGAAAGAAAAAAGTAGCTTGATCCCTCAAGAGTATGGAGTAACACTGGGATAATTTAAAATAGCTGAAAACTCCTAAATAGTTTTAGCAGGAAAAGAAATAATAAACATTTCAAGAAATGTCACTAATATTGGTGCAACCTTACCTATACATCTAGGAGAGGAACCACTCCATGTGCCATCTGCTTGGCAAATTCTCGTGCTGGAGCCAACCAAAATAAAAGGAGGATTGCAGCTGAAAGAGACTTCTGACTGATAGATGAAGCTTTTGCCATCTCTTTTCCCTTGAGCAGGTACTCCAGGGTCACCACAAAACTTTGCTGTGAGAAAAGACATGGTAGAAATAAAATGTGTCATTTATTAAAATACACTAAAATAACACTTAACTGAATGCAGTCAAGACATTACTCCAAATTCTATGTTTATTTTATTAAACACAGATAAAATACAGAAATATTTAATATGAATTAAAAGAAAGACTAAACAGCCACTCTTTAGACTGTCTCAGTTTGCAGTATCTTTGCTCACTATTCAAAATGCCTACATAGTAGGCTTGGTCAGTAGCTTGATGTTGACATTCAAGGTTACAGAACTTATTTTAGTCAGGCCCTAATATCCACAGTTTACATCTGCCCCAAGCCACATCCACCTGCAAATCCTCCTATAAAGAGCAATCAGAGAGTATACCAAACCCTCAGGTCAATCTCCAGTCCTCTCCTGCTTTCTGCCACCTACCCAGTGCTCAACATTTCTGTATGATTAAAGGATTTGTCAGACAGATTTTAGGGATCATAAATTCTTACTTCCTCACCCTTCACTGAAAGGGAAGATTTGGTATGTATGGAAATACAACACCTGAAAGTTAGTATAGCTAACAAAAAACATCCAAAACATGGTAAAGAAATTTCAGCAGCAATCTAAAAATCAAACACTAATAAGCTGTTACTAGGTGGGACAAATTTGTCTGATGAGAATATATTCTTAAACTGGTTTTTTTGCTTTCTTCATGTCACCTAACGATTCCTTATGTCTATAACACAGCATAACTAAGTAAATGCACATCTGGCAAATTTACTGGCTTTTGAATAATTGATTCAGGAAATGCAGTCAGCCATGGTAAACCTTGTGCCATCAGACTATATTATTCTCTTACACACCTTGAATTTCAATATTGTAGAGTCTGTTTTCAGATCAAACAGAAAATGCTGTAAACACACACACAAAAAAAACCCCACTAACCTGGATATGTTGCACGACATGTATCTAAAAAGGCATGTTGTACAAAAAGTGGAATTTTCTGTTCCATCTTTCTCTTCTACAAACAAAATTTAAATCACATCTCTCAACCAGCCACTTTCAAAATATATTTCTAATATCTCTATCTTTGTCTCCTTTTCCTTAAGCTTTCCAAAGGACCTGCTCACATGAAATGATCTGCCCTCTTCCTCTTAGTGAAGACACTGACTGTATGAAGGAAAAGGACTTAAGCTGTAACATACCAGAAATGTATACATTTTAATGGATTTAACTGGAATACAATTATCTTCAGAATTATAGGCTAAATTCTGAAAAGATCTATGAATTGAGGATAGTGCCACACAGTGAACCTCGCTGTATGATCGACAGATCATGGTCGTAATTTATGTTTGCATTAGAAAATTCTGTGGAAGTCATAATTCGAAAATACATGAAACACAGATTTTTAACACAGATGTTTAAAAATGGCTCCTGAACATTTCTTTGTATCAACAAGGTAGCAACCACTCTCAAGGTAAACAAAATCCTCACATTAAAAAAATAGGTTTTTGGTTTTAATTTTTTATAAAACTAAGTAATCTCCACCACTTGGTTGTCAATCAACTTTAACCAATCGTTGAATACCTACTGATTATCTGCCTTCTATATAGGTAACCATGGAAACCAGACACCATGGTAAAACGTGGTAGCTTCCCTCTGACGCTGGAACAGGGGACTACAGAACAACCAAAACTGCAGCAAACTAACTTTAAGCTCTGTGAGTGCTCCCACTCCCAAGGGAAATATTTTCCTAGGGACTCCACGAGCCTTTAACACAGACAGGGCTGTGGAGCTCTTGCACTGAGGCTCTGAGGCTAGTCTCATTCTTCAAAGACATTCAACTGATTAACAGCAAGTTATATCTATAGTTAGGTATTTTCAGGCATAGACCAGTATTTTTTTGCTGTCTATGGCCAAGCTTATATAAACAGCAGTCCTTTACTCAAATTACTATATAAGTAATTTACTACAGACAAATTTACTAGGTCGTAGATGACAAATACTCAACCAAAGACATGACTATATTACATTTTGAATAATTATTCCATGTTATAACTGTACCTTGCATATCTTCATCTACAGGCTTTATAGAACCAAGCTGGGAACTAAATTTCTGATGTCAAGAACTGCTAAAAGATTGTTCACAGAGAATGGCTTTCACCAGCTCCCTCTCATTTCTGCCAGATGGCAGCTTGTTTAAGCTTTTTGACAAGCACTGGCTGCCAATTGCTTTCTCTTGCAATCCAATGGGTAACAATAGTACATTCAGTTAGTGTAATCTCTGCATGAAACAGCATTTAATTCCTAGGCAGCTGCATTCTGTGCTAACTATACCTTTGTAAAAGTTTAAAGGTGGAGGCCCTTTTCCAGTGCATACGGCAGTATTGAGCATTCCAACCTCAAAGATGATAAATAGCTTGTGGTATCCAAAAATGAATGTTATGGACATGATATTTCAACCAAGAACAAATGACGAAAGGAATTTTTCATGGTCTTTGATGTTCATAACAGAGTGGACTCTAGAAGAACTCCATCTAGAGAACTTAAAAGAACAGATGGTGGTTTTTTTCTCTTCCAGAAACAATGCCTTTCACCATGTTCCAGCTCTGGTACATACAGTTTCAGCAGCAGTAAGGAACTGTTGTTGATAATAAGAGAATTTCATTAGGGAAAAAAGGAAAAGAACAGATAATCTATGTGACATGCTTTCCTAGTAGTAGAATACAGCCAAAACAAAGAACATTTTTGAAAGGGAGTGATGAAGAATGAAAAAAATAGTAAAACAATGGAGAACTGAGTTTTACAATATTTAGCAAGCACTCTGGCAAGCTCAGCTCCATGGCAAACTCGAATTAAACTTCAGAAACTGTGAAGACAAGATGAACTTATCCTCTTTCAGTTAGACTTCTCACTCAAGACCATTACAGAGTTTCAGTGACATAGAACCATAGAATCACAGAATGGCAGAGACTGGAAGGGACCTCTAGAGATCACTGAGTCCAACACCCCTGCCAAAGCAGGATCACCTAAGGCAGGGCATGCAGGAACATATCCAGGTGGGTTTTGAAAGTCTCTAAGAGAAGGAGACTCCACAACCTCTCTGGGCAGCCTGGTCCAGGCTCCATCACCCTCACAGGAAAGATGTTTTTCCTCATGTTGAGGTGGAACTTCCTGTGTTTCAGTTTGTGACCATTACTTCTTGTCCTATCACAGAGCACCACTGAAAAAAGACTGGTCCCTTCTACTTGACACCTACCCTTCATGTATTTGTAAAGATTAATAAGATCCTGTCTGTCTTCTCCAGACTAAACAGCCCCAGGTCTCTCAGCCTTTCCTCATAAGAGAGATGTTCCAGCCCCTTAATCATCATCGTAGCTCTCTGTTGCACTCTCTCTAGTATTTCCTTGTCTCTTGAACTGGAGAGACCAGAACTGGACACATTACTACAGATATGGTCTCACTAGAGCAGAGTAGAAGGGGAAAAGAACCTCCCTTGACCTGCTGGACACACTTTTCTTTATGCACCCCAGGATACCATTGGCCTTCTTGGCCACAAGGGCACATTGCTGTCCAGTGGATAACTTACTGTCCACCAGAACTCTAAGGTTCTTCTCTGTGGAGCTGCTTTCCAGCAGGTCTGCCCGTAGCCTGTACTGACATGTAGTATTATTCCTCCCCAGGTGTAGGACTCTACACTTATCTTTGTTGAACTCCATTTGGTTCCCCTTTGCCCAGATCTCCAGTCTGTCCAGATCTCTCTGAATGGCAGCACAGCCTCTGGTGTATCAGTCACTCCTCCCAGTTTCGTATCACTGGCAAACTTGCTGAGGGTGCACTCTGTCCCTTCATCCAGGTCATTGATAAAGATGTTGAATAAGATTGGACCCAGTACCAACCCCTGGGAAACACCACTAGTTACAGGTCACCAACTGGACTGTGGCACTGATAACGTCCCTCTGAGTTCTATTGTTTATCTAGTTCTCAATCCATCTCACCATCCACTCTTCTAACCCACACTTCTGACCTTACCCATGAGGATGTTATGGGAGACAGTGTCAAATACCTTGCTGAAGTCAAGGTGGATAACGTCCACTGCTCTCCCGGCACCTACCCATTCAGTCACACCATCACAGAAGGCTATCTGATTAGTCAGACATGACTTCTCTTTAGTAAATCCATGCTGGCTACTCTTGATAACCTTCTTTTCTTCAATGTGCTAGAATGAGCCACTCCATCACCTTTCCAGGGATGGAGATGAGGCTGACGGGTCTGTAATCTCCGGGGTCTTCCTTCTTGCCCTTTTTGAAGACTGGAGAGACATTGACTTTCCTCCAACCCTCAGAAACCTCTCCCATTCTCCATGATCTTTCAAAGATGATGGGGAGTGGCATGGCAATAACATCAGCCAGATCCCTTAGCACTCATGGGTGCATCCCATCAGGGCCCAGGGATCTGTGCATGTTCAGTCTACCCAAGAGATTTCTAACTCAATCCTCATTGACCAGTGGAGAGATTTCCTCCTTCCAGGCTTTCTCTCTTACTTCCAGGGTCTAGGATTCCTGAGGGTTGATCTTAGCAGTAATGACTGAAGCAAAGAAGTCATTCAGTAACTCTGCCTTCTCTGCATCCTTTGTCACCAGGGCTCCCACCTCATACAGCTGTTGTCCCACATTTTCCCTAGTCTTCCATTTGCCATAGATGTATTTGAAGAAGCCCTTCTTGTTCTCCTTTACTTCCTTTGCCAGAGTTGATTCCAAGAGGGCCTTGGCCTTCCTTGTTGCATCCCTACATAACCTGAAAACATTCGTATAATTATCCCAAGAGACCAGTCCCTTTTTCCACATACTGTGAACTTCCTTCTTCCAGATGAGTTTTTCCAGAAGCTCCTCACTCATCCATGCCGGTATCCTGCCTCCTCTACTTGTTTTACTCGAAGAAATGCACCTATCTTGAGCTTGGACGAAGTGATAATATATGTAGTACTTCTACAAATAGCTACAGAACCTCCTTCTTTAGTGTAATCAGTTGACTATCTCTCAAAATCATCATGATCACTTCTTTAAAAATATTTTTAAATAATGAGTGGAATGACATCAAGCTAAGAAAAAGCCATATTTGCTATTTTAATGAAATTTGTATCAATATAAAAATCCATCAGTGTTATAACTTTCAGGTTAACAAAATTCACTAAAAAAAAAAATGTAACTTAATTTAGTTTAGAGGAAAAAATTGACAGTTGTCAAGTAATCACCCTGGGGTGTAGTCGACATTACTAACAGAACATCAGAGAAAGTTTAGGATGAGTGATAAGGAAATAAAGAGATTACAACAAAACTTCTCCTAGTCTATATGTAGCTGGATCTGAAAACAACGCAGCACCTCTTAATCTTATTTTGCCTTGGATCATTTGATACACATTTCCTGTAATTTATTTTTTTTTCCTCTTTGTTTTTAAGGCTTTCTATATGCTCATGAAGGATTTACAGATATTTCTATGTCTTCCTCAATCTAGAATTTTCTTACCATTTTGGAAAATACAGAAGGGTTGTATCTGTCTCAGGTTTGAAATGAACTGAGCCACTGCTGGAGGGGGTAGGGGAAAAGGTGGAAACTTTAAAGAGGAGAAAAGCACTACAGTTGAATAAAGAAGTGTAACACTAAAAAGTAAATACATACGCAAACACTGAGGTACTTCACCACTCCATGTTCCATTCCCAACACAAGTCAAAACAGCAGGAAAAGAGAGTTCATATCCTGGAGAGCAGACATAGCTAATGCTAAAGCCCCAGTCCAAATTTGTTCCTTCCAACCTTCCATTAGAGATCTGCGGAGGAGTTGGGCAGGTAACAGCTGCAATAATATTAAAAATAATTAGGCCCAGCTGCTGTAAATATCCCCAGTGCACACAATTACTGGAAGAACCATATGTGCTAATTTCACCTTTTTTAGAGGACAATACAGTCAGGACATGCTATCTTTCTCACTGTATTCTTGTCACATTTCCTGAAGTCAGTACTTCTAGTTTCCTCCATTTAGGAGACAGTGGCTGATGAATCAAGTGCCTTAGATAAAACAGGATGCTGCATTAAACCACATAGGAGGACTATCTAAAAAGTATGGAAACTATGAAGTGTAGAATATTTAACATATGTCTGGTAGTATACAGATTTTGTTTGTCTGTTTAGACAACATAGGGTACAAATATCTTTAGTTAATGTAGTAACAGTCAAATAATTCTTCCTGTTAACCATCTTAGGTATTTGCTAGATATTAATGGCCAGGGATGAAACTCCAGGATGACTATGCCAAAATATGACTTAAAAGTCTGTTTCTGAGCACCAGTTTGGTTAGTATTTGCTTCATCAATAGCTCCTCACCAAAAATCATCTAACTTCTAGCTAGAGGGAAATAATTAAGGACTTGCAACCTCCTGATATTGTCAGTGTTACTACCTCCAAGAAGGCCAACAAAAAGTATTTTAATATAGTTTCTTATTTCTAGGCCTCCCAGGAAAAAAACCAGAACTATCTTCTACTGAGTTGTAGGAAAGAGGACTGAAAAACAACCCAGGAGAACAGTAGAAATAAACAGACATAAATGTAGTGATGAAGACAAAAGTGCTACTCAATAGATAATGGGGTAGTAATAGACAATTGATAATTGAGAGCTGGAGGAAAAAGGGTATAAAACAAGTTGAATGAAAAAAAATATGAGTCAAAAAGAGAAAGGAGGAAATTTAGGCCAAAGTTACTAGAAGGAATGAGAAACAGAAAAGGGATAAAAATGAGAAAAGTTGGGAGAAACAGTGCTAGAAAAAGGGAAAGAAAGCAAATGAAATTAGTATGATTTAATTTAGTGGAGGCAGTTGGGGTAAATGAGAAGAGACGGTGACAAAATAAATCAGAGAACACACAGGTCATGAGAACGGAGGAAATGAAATGCTGCACTCATAACCTTTTAACTTATGTTTACATAGCTGCCATCTTGCAGGCTGAAAGGAAGTCAGAGGCATTAGATCAGGAATACTGTGTATTTGAATGTGATCTGCAGAAGGTTCACCATGCATCTTTTCTCCATTCTTATTATACTCTTCAGTGAAAGAATCTTAACTATTTATACCACAAAGATGCTCTGCAGCATCATTCATGGCTGTTTGAGAATCCTGGATGAAAGTAGTATTATTATCAAATAATCCTTTGCCAAACAGTAAACCAAACCTAAATTTTAAGGCCTTAATTTTATACTTTCTGTTTCTCTTGCTCTGACTCATAGTTAAAAAACCTCAAACAAACAAACACAAAACAATCAATCCAAAAAAGGACACGATAGCTTTTGCAACACTTTCATTATGCTGTAGTAAAAGTCAAAATAAGTACTCTAAGCAGCAAAAGTCTGCCCACTTTCTCCAAGAGCTTTATGAGTTGGTCTTTTAAAAAGTTCTGTACGTTTCAACTTCTGAGCTGAATAATAAAGGAAGAAATACTGCTCAATAAAGGAAAGGAGAAGTAGCAGCATGAAAATAGGTGTAGCATCAGAATTTTTGGGTAAAATAGCAAAACTAAACAACATTCAGCAACAAGACAGAATACCTCTCTAAATATTTTGTTCAGAGATTTAGCCATAAACATGTATAGCAACATTTCTCAGTTTAAGAGTTGAAAGTGTATTAAACATGCAAGTTTGCAGAAAAGACAACGCTTGAATAATTGACTATTTAGTTGCAGATGAACAGCATCTTTTTCCAACTAGGCAATGCCAGACAATTATTTGTATCTGCTTTTTCACAATGACAATTATGCATCCATTTTCTGCCCAACTCATTTTCCAATTATTTTAACTAAATGGTACCAGAGGACCCTCATACTTCCTCCTGACAGTAAGAACTAATTGTTATACATTTCAAACATACTACTGTGTATTATATGTTACTTTTAATTACACAAAGAAATGGGATTTATTAATTTATCTAGTGCCCTCACACAAACCTGTGTGGAATAGAATGAAATTCTGAGAACGATAAAGATTCTGCATATGATTATTATTTAGTATTTATATAAGCTATAAATATGTGTCACCTAAAACCAGAAAGTCTTAAAAACTCAAAAGCCAGAATTGACAGTGTAAATCTTTCTTTGTATGGTTCTGTTTGAATCAAATCAGAGTTAGATCTCTTGCTCCCAGTTAGGTGTCCTATAGTACTTAAGAATTTGAGATAGGGAGACTATATCATAAATACTTGTTCTGTCTTATGATCTAGATGTTTGCTTACAACTACTCTTGGAGACAGACAGAGACTTGGTCAATAGGAACAGTATGACCATTCTTCTGTTCTTAAAATCAGTTTTGCGATTGAAGCTAAGGCTGGCTGCAAGCACAGTACAACTGAAAAAAACCCAAAAAACCAAACCAATTAAAAGGATCTCTAAGTCTGACATCCTCAAGAATGTGTTGGGAAATTAACTTTAAAAATTGACATTATAAAAAAAAATAAATTAGAATTAAACTGGACTTGGTAAGATACTGGGCAAATTGTACTTAGTAAGTTAAGTAATTCTAAGTAGGCTAGAGATTTCAAATTTATTCGATCTGTTTTGATGAATGAATTCACGGGAGAAAAATGAGAACTGAGCAGGTATGTAACTGTACTTTCTGAAAATAAAACAGAAGGAAGATGGATGAGAACAAAGTACAAACTTAGATGACCGAGTCTTAAAGGAATATAGATCAGACATAGTGTGAACCCAGAAAGAACACCCAAATGGTAATGTTGCTTCTCTACAGCAGTGGTATCAGGAAGAGTGAGAAGAGCTAGAGAGAAGACTTTTTAGGATTTAGCAAGCACATGAGTTTCTCAGAGAAAATTGTTTTGATGATGCAGATAAAGTAGGTCTTTTAGTAATGTTCAGAATTTTTGCTGTTTAAATTTCAACAGAGAGCATTAAAAATTTCCAATCAAACAGAAAAATCAGTAATGCAATTAGTAAAAGAGAGAAAAGGAAGATCTGGAGACTAATCCTTTCACTTTTCACAGTAGGGAAAATAACATGAAGCAGAAGAATATTTCTTAGGAAATATGCTAGAAGGACTTAGTCTTTCTGCTGAGCACAGCACAGTGATGCTCAAAGGGGCACATCTAATGAATCAGAAAAGAAACCTTAGTCTTATGGATAAGGTAACTCAGAACAATTTGTCTTTGACAAAGTTTAGTTATATGTATGCAGACCTTTCCCAAAGCTGTCTATCACATGCTTGAGTGGTTTTTTGTTCTTTTTTTTTGTAAAGACAGGGGTATACATAATGTCATTTTTGGTATGACATGCTAACCTCAACAAACAAACAAACAAACAAATCTAAACCATCATTTCTTATTGGCTAATTCAGTTTAGCAGCAAAGTGATAAAATGTTTTATAAAGCTAAAAAACTGTTCAACATACTGTGTTGGTATGAAAAATAAAAGGGAAAAGAAGCAAAGGATGAAGTTACCATTCCTGCAGCCAAAAAATCAATTCAGGGTATTCATACTAACAGTAAGTTTTGATTTCTGTGGAAATATTTGTCTGACTCATTACAATAAACAGTAAAAGTCATAGAAGAAATAGTTGACAATCAAAATAAATGCTGTACCTTTGCATGTTGGGATTACTCCACTCCACGTGCCATTGCTAGTGCAAGTGCGAATTAAGGAGCTATTTGATTCCATTGTATAACCAGGTTGGCACATATAAGTAACATTTTGTCCAACAACATAATCATCACCGTATCTCATGCCATTGGCTGGGACTCCTGGATCTCCGCAACTGATAACTGCAATTAAATAGTTGAGGAACAGGGTTTAAAAGCTAAATGTGCTTTCTTTATGTGTGAGGGGAAAAACTAGGAATTTATTGGGGAATAAAAGGAAAAGGAAAAAGTATGATATATCTTATCTCCATCAAGAGAAGATAAATATAATGTCATCTGAATTAGGTGCCAAACACAACATATGGAGATGTAAGTTGTATTTGGAGAACATCAGCACATCTGTTTAGTAGAAGTAATAGACTATACAATTTTGATCAGTAAAATTTAAGGATTATAAAATTAAAAACAAAATAAAACAAAACAAGAAATAATCCGTATGTCACTACCACCCTTTGATACCCCCAAATGTTCCTATCAATATAGAGTTTCATTGTTAGGAAAGCAGGTATCTATTATTTAGTTGACTTTTCTGTGGGTACATGCTGAAAGGAAAGAGACCGTGGAAAATTAAAGAGATATTTCTGCAAAATGCTCCCACTTTGTAAATGCTCACATGGTTACTATGTACAGAAATAGATGATAATGCTCAGGTAACTCCCAAACATGGGCCATGGCTTATGCCAAAATTACGCCTATAGTACTTTAACGAGTGTGAGTTCTTGTAAAACCTTGTTACTTCTAGTGTCAGGATATTCATAAGGAGTCACTAAAGAGCATGTCATTATAATTTGATAATAATGCTAAAATAGGTGAGTTTCTTTCAAATCTGGTCAATTGTATCTATCAATTTCTGGAACAGTTTTCAAAGTAAGAACAGTTTTCAGAGTAAGAAATCTTGAGAAGCCTAGTGGAAAGGATAAAAAGCTGTTCTTTTCTGAAAAAAACCCAAATCAAACCCCAAACACTGTGAAGAAAATGTAGGTCATACAAAATGCAGCGTCCATGTTTTATACAGTTTGTCTTATCGTAAACTTGAAAATCCCCCTACAGCATTGCTATTACTTTGGTGAAATGCTGGGACACAGTTTCCTGTGCTGAAAAGCACATCCTGGCCACTTCTAACTCAGTGCAAAAGCAGGACCAATGTGAATGGCATCCTCTTTGTATTCTGGTTTCCATGACTATGTGTTTGTAGTGTATTCTGGCCAGGTCCCTTGATTTAAATAGCAGGGGAATTGAGAATGCAAGGTATATAGTATGCCTGCTCTACAGTTTATCATAGTCTGAATGAGCAGTTGCTTATTAAGCTGCATGAATCAAATCTTAAAATCACACACAATTCCTGTCTATAGAAGCATAAGAGACTATAAAACATACCACAGGGTTATCTACATTACTACAAAGGTAGCTAGCGCAGTGATAATGAAAACTGGAGATCAGCCTATTTTACTTTACTTAGTAACACAGTAATTTATTTTTTTTTTAACCTAAAGAGACATAGATTTTTCTTTACCGTTCTTAAAAAAATACAGAGTGGTGAAAGACAGAACTGTTTCTCTTAGTTACATGAGTATATTAAAACATTCTACATGTTTTACCCTTCTTTATTTGTTATATTCCACTTACTATCCTTAATGCTGCAAATTCAACTAAAATCATCCTTGATATCTTGATGTTTTTCCAGGTATACTATTGTTTTGAATGGATTATGACATAATGCTCATGCCTTTATCCTTTCTTCTCTAATCCTTGTTTCGTCTTTTTAGATTGTTCTGGATAAAGAATATTTCAAATTATTGCCTTACACATTTAAGAATGTGCAAACACAATACACCATACATGATCAAACAGCTCATACTGTTGAAAACTATTTTTTGTTGATTACTTAAATCCAATTAAAACCATATTCTCAGCTTTTAATTCACCTTCCTTACAAATCTCAATTTCTTTCTTTTGGTCACTAGTAGAAACTTTTTGCTTCTTCCACTGTTAACTGTTATTGTAATGACTACCCTTTCCTGTTACTGACACTTTAACACTGATCCCTTGTAGAGCAAGAGTCACCATGGCTTTAGCAGATCTCTAGATTGTTCTACCTTCTCAAAATTCCCACCTTCCTATCAGTAACTATTCAAACCATATTTCAAAGGAAAAAAACAAAACAACACAAACACCTCAGACCTCATTTTATTTCATGTGTTCTTACTAGTCTTCATCTTACTATAGGAAGAGTTGCATGAAAGAGAAGACATATGGGGAAAAAAGTAATTCTTCATATTACTATACTGTAATATCAGAACTGTTTGTAGAGGTGGGTTAGTAGTGGTAAGGAAAAGACTCTTTTCTTCTTTTGTCTTACAATGCAGCATTTTATTTTCAAAGAAAGCATAAACAGATGTAAAGAGATTACCTATATTTTACTAAGATACTCTCTTTTTTTGGGCATAAATATAGGAACAAAGCTTTTACTAGAAGAAACAATTAGTATAAAAAAATTAGCATAAAAAGAAGATCTGGAGTCTTCAGTCTGAAGAAAAGAAGGCTCCAGGAAGACCTTATTGTGTCCTTCCAGTATCTGAAGGGGGCCTACAAGAAAGCTGGTGAGGGACTTTTTAGGCTGTCGGGCAGTGATAGGACTGGAGGGAATGGATTAAAACTGGAGATAGGTCAATTCAGGTTAGACATGAGGAAGAATTTCTTCCCCATGAGGGTGGTGAGACACTGGAACGGGTTGCCCAGAGAGGTGGTGGAAGCCCTGTCCTTGGAAATTAAGCCCAGGCTGGATGGGGCTCTGAGCAACCTGCTCTGGTGGGAGGTGTCCCTGTCCGTGGCAGGGGGGTTGGAACTGGATGATCTTTAAGGTCCCTTCCAACCCTGACAATTCTGTGATTCTATTGCAGAGCCTCTGGTGCATCAGGTTTGGATGTAAGCTTACCCTACAGGTAGCTTGTGCTTGTCATGGGCCAAGCATAGCGTTGGCTGTCACAGTGGCCTGACAGTAGGGGTTTGCTTTGCTCCTAGCCTTTTGCTTTTGGTTGTCAAGCCCATCAGGCCTACAGCTAGGAGGACACGTCGCATTAATTTAACAGCATTTTCTCTTCTGCATTTTTGCCCTTCTCAGGAGCGATTGAGCGGTGCACGTACATCAAGTACCACTACTCCTCAGCGACCATTCCCAAGAACCTCACCTACAACATCACCAAGACAATCCGCCAGGATGAGTGGCACGCCTTGCGTAAGTGTTGCTGCCTTTCTTCTCTCCTCTCCTCGCCTGAGGACCAAGGAAGGTGCTCCCTGACCAGTGAGAACAGGGGCTTTGACTGGCAAGGTGCTCAGAGCCCTGTTCTCATATCCAGTTTGCCTTTGTAGCAGACGGATCGATTTGTTCTTTAGACCTACATCTCTGTTGCGGCTGCTGACTAGAAATTCTGCTGAGGCATGAGAAAGTGGTGGTGGGGAAGAGGCATTTGTATGCAGAGATTAATATTGAGTTAAATACAAAACTGAAGAACAAAATCAATGCCCTATTTTTTAATTCAGTAGAACGTTCTGTATACGGGAGCGTATTCTCATGCAGTTCGTGCTGCTGCTGCTGAGTTTCCTGCTTCCAGGAGATATCATTGCTGGCTTTTATCGTGGAATATGTCCTACTGCCAGCAGCTCCTGGGTGAGCGTGGCATCACTCTGCTTTGAAGATCTTGAAAGGGAAATGCTGCATCCTTTAAGGCACAGGGAAGGAGCTTAGCCCTTGGTGATAATTGTAGCCAGTGGTCACCAACTTATAACGTTTGCTGAAGCAACAAGATCTGACAGGGATGGAATTGCCTTGGGATGTATTGGCTGACCTTAAAGCTTTTCTCCTTCTTATCTTGGAGATGGAAAAGAGTTTCCACTGATAAAATGAAAGAGGTAAGGTTTCCCAAGGAAGGATGTCCCTGAAACTTGTTCTTGTTACTAAATAGTCATGGGGTCTGATGAATGTCCTGAGTTCCTCTGTCTTGATGGAAGCAGTCAACAGCTACTTGAAGATGGCAGGGGTTGAGGGATGCTGATTCTGACTGAGAACATTGGAAGGTGGTAGTGAGCAGCTACTGTCCACTCTGTGTCTGAGAAATGTGTAAGATCTCTGGTGTTCCCAGGGCTTTCAGTCTGTTTCACCCCTGCCTTGCATGGCTGTTGCTTTGGGAGGGTCCTTTTAAGCTCTGGAGAGGACAAGGTGTAATGATATAGTCAATTCCTGTATTGGTGAGGTCAAACCTGGTTTGAGACTCATTGGTGATTGTAGGCCTACCTAATCAAATCTGCTAAAGCATGAAGAAAGTCCTAGAGGGTCTCATTAAACCCGTTTTGTTGTTGTTGTTGTTCTGTTTGGTGGGTTTTTTGTTGGTTTTTAATGCATCTGTGTGGATAAATACATGTTTTTATGGTAACATGATGAAGATAAGAAATATTGAACTTGTGCCTCTCAGAAGGTTGTAAGAGGCTGGTCTTGCCAAATACTGTGCTGTGCTCCTTTGTCCCTGAAATCAGATGATTGGGTGGTTTGGTTTCTTCAAGTTTTCTGCTACCACCTGCCATCTCTACTGGTGTCAGTTTTATGTAGACATTGCTCATCTGTGGGCAAAAAGAAATGCACCCCCCCCAAAAGCCATCTTCTGTTAAGGTTCATAGGGCACTAGGAAGGGTCTCTGGTTTCTACTTTCGTGTACGTGCACTTTGCTGCTGTGGGCAACAATGACTCTTCTGTAACCATCCACTGGGATCTCACTGTTTGCTCCAGGAATTACTGTTTTGAAGAAGTTCATCTTTATCTCAGCAATGGCTCAAGTAAAGGGTTATTCTGAAGCTGTGTCTGTATTTCCTCCCCCTCCCTGACTTCAATATCCTGACTAACGTACCTGGCCGCGTGAGACACTTGATATGTGCATTCCTTGGTGGGATCAGCAGGTTCCTGAGCCAGGTGTGTTGGCAGCTGCTGGGAACCTTCAGTAGGGCATTTGTCAGTCTTCGAAGTGCAGTCTAGACACGCTGTGCTCACGTGCTTACACATCTGATTTGGTCCAAGGCACTTTGAGAGTGAGGCTGCTTCTTCCCTCCCTGGGGAGGGTACATTGAGTGTGGGTGTGCATGCAGATTGCTGACCCAGATTTTCCTGCTAGTTCATGAGTCAGATAAGTGTAGGTAGATGTAGACAGAATTGAAGTTTGAATCTCCCTGTTTAAAGACAGGGAAGGAGAGAAATACTTTGAAGCTCTCATCTCCAGAGCAGCTAGGTGCAATGGTGAATGCTTGATGTATGGGTTTAGCTTCTGGAGGTCACTGCATTTCAGAATGAAATGTGTGTATGACTAGTTCCTGTGTAGGAACAGCAGCCTTGCTGTTTTTCTATAAAACATCTGTTTTAAGAGGCAAGAGCAATACCAATCTTTGCAAATTGTGTTCTGATAGAGGAGGATGTTATCCTTTTGTGGTGGAGTAGACATAAAGTGGGGTAAGACTAAGTGTCTTCAGAAAGTCCCTGTAATACTAGTCTCTGCCTTAGTGACTGACCTGGTTCTGTACCTGTGGACTAGCTTAATCCAGGGCACAGCTACTGTAGCTCTTTAGTGCTCATCCTGAGGTAGAATACTGTTTACAAGCCAACCTGGACATTATTTTCCTCTCAAAGTTTTCCTAAGGAGAATTTCCCTTTTGCTGAGCATTGTGATGAACAGCAAAAGTAGCAGGGCCCAGGCCTGTTCTTGCTACTCTTGCTGTGGGTAATCACAGATATGTAGCATGAGATACAAAAAAAATAAAATGAAACACTGGGGCAAAATGGATGCATAGAGAATTTCAGAGGAACTGGAAAGGTGAAGCTGGAGTGTCTGGTTACCCTACTAAAAAAAACCCAAAACCAACCAAACCTTCCCCCCCCCCAACCAAACCTGCCTCTTCCAGGCTGCAGCCACTTCTGTCCTTTGCTATATGTGTATTTCAGTAGTGGTTATTTTCTTTCCCTGGTGCCTGGGCAGCAAAACATGGTGCCTGAAGAAGGAATCTGTTGCTTTGCCTATTTATTGGGTGTGGGAACAGAGGAGAGAGGTCTGGGGCCATGCTCAGCAGACTGCTTTTTTCAGGCTGGGGGGCAGCAGTTTCTCTTGAATTACAGGACTGGGTGAGGGGTGATTAATTTGAGGCTGAGAACCCCATGGCACCAGTCAACACAGAAAGCATATATTCTTCCAGCTGTACTGTCAGCTATGTTAGAAGAGCCAAGGGGAGCAGCTGGACCTGGAGGAACGATTGTAGCTGACTTTATCACTTTGGATTTTATCTTTTTTCATTCTGGTTGACATTTTCAAGATGGACCCTTTGCTCCAAGTTGACTGCCTATGGCAGCATGAGCAAGGGAAATGGGGCTTCACTTCCATGCAATCACTTCCTCTCAACTATCTCTGCTTAAACAGGGATGGAGAGAAGGATGATTGTAGTATTGCCAGCTCTTGCCTGTCAGGAGATAAATTTCATCTGATTAGAAAAAACAAGTGTCTATTATGAGCTGGAAGGGGAAGGGAGAAACAAAGGAGTGCTGCATCTACCAACTTTGAAGTGTGAGCAGCTCTCTCTATGGACGATGCCCATGTAATAATATCACTGAGTCACTATTACACCTTTACCCTGACACATTTTGGCCCCAGCCTTGTGCACAGAGGCACATCCATAGTTCTGGCTTCTGAAAAACTCCAACAGTATCACTGATGCTTTTAGAAATGGAGGTATATATTATTTCAATTTAAAAAACTAATAAAATGTGAGTATTTCTAGATTGACACATTCAGTTCCATGTGTTTAGGTTCATTTTCGGCATACTGCAGATGTGTGTTCACAGAACATGAAGTGTTTATGGCGAGGCTTAAGCTGTAGGGTATGGTACAGGCATTGGGAGGGGTGAGAGGCATTTAGGATTAAAAACTTATTTTGAGGGAGCTAAATAGTGCAGAAAAAGGAGGAAGATGCAGACAAGGAGAGAGATTTTCTTAGAGCCAGTCTAGCATGATGTTTTATTTTTGTCTCTAACTTCTTTTGTTTAGACCTTATGCTTTCTTGCTCATATTACCTTTGAATGTACTTGTATTTGCCATGGGACTACTTTGTGTACTCATTCCCTGAGTGATTTCAACAATAACAACTGTACAGGTACTACAGGACTGTATATTAGCCTGCTGTGAGCTCAGACCTGCCTGGAGACTCTCAGAGCTGAAGCTTGAGATCACTCAGCAATCTTCCTTGCTGTAGTCTTGGCAAGGGAAGGGTAAAAGGGGTCTTTACCACGGCCACCTTCTCATCAAAGTGGATGAAGAAAGTATTGTGGCTTTAAAGCACTGCAAACAAACAAGTTATTGTTTGTTCATGGTGTGAGATTTCTTTACCTCTCAGAGAACAAGTCCAACCTCTGCCTCTTCCCTTTCTGCTGCCTTGGTAGTTGAATCGGGGCAAATCCTGAATGGCACTGAGAGCCTTTGTATGGCAGAGCTCCCAGTGGCTTGTGCTATATCACATGAAAGGCTCCACATCAGAAGAGGGATGAAGAATTCTTCCTTCTCTCCCAAAGCTTTTATTTTTCTGACTCATCGAGCCTACCATGTGAGGTAGATGGCTGGATCTTGGTCTGTTATTTTTCCTTTGTCCTTTATATGTGTACATATATCACAAACCTGAATTGGTATTTTGGCTTATACATGGCTATGTAAGAGGAATTTCTATTTGCTCTTGTCCAGCTTGCTTTTGCCACCTCCAGCAGCTGTGTGTTCTGTCCACCAGCACAGGAGCATGGAGAGTGCTGCATCTGGGCAGAAAGTAGCTGGAATTGCTATGGAAACTGATCTTTTCCTGCACAGCTTGGAAACTGTGTCACCAGACTGCTGTACAGGGAGCCAGTTCACATAGAGGTAGCTGATGCTTCCTGAGAAATGTTTAGAATTTCCTGGGGTGTTTTGTGGTTTTTTTTTTTTGAGAGGATCCTTTCTGGCCCTGTGGGATCTCCTTTGCCCGTCTCGTTAGTGATCACTTCTGCTGCAGGATATGGGCTTGGAATTTAGATCACTGCCATGGGGAGTTGCATTGTCAGGAGAAGAGGAACCACAAGGCCTTGTGTTCATTGAAATAATGTTTTTCTGTGCTGTTGAAAACTGCAATAATCCTGTGTTTGTGGTGATCTGAAAGCCATTTACATAAAAAATGGTTTGTGGAGTCAAAAGTAATAGCCTGGCACATTCTGAGAGGAGCAAGTATTGGAGGAAATTAAAGATTTCTACAGGATGTTGAGAGTGGTAATATTTTAATTCATACAGCATCTATGCTGAAAGCTGAATGGATTTTATCAGCCTTAATGGTCTGAACTTTGCAGGAGATGAAGGCTTCCTCATTTAGGCCTACAAAGCACTCAAATATCTCCTTGTAATCTGTAAAACTGTGTGTGTGTGCTGGAAAAGTTTCCTTTTTGGGAGGTCAGTTATGGTCCTGGTGGCAGTGGCAACAATTAGCACTCTGGAAAAGACTAATGTCTATACTTTGAACTTCTGTAGGTTCCCAAGCCTTCCATTCCATGGAACAAGGTGTTGAGACTTGCACAGAAGCTCAGTTGATAGCTTGAGAATGCATTAGTAACACCAGTAGGCTCATGAGCTTGGCCATGTCTGCTTTTATAAGCAACAACAAATACTGTAGTGTTGTATCTGTATTAAGTGCTGACCCGAGAGAATTTCTGCTTGTGCGTTGTTGTTGTTGTTTTTTTTTTATTCTGGACACTACTGAAAGCAGTGTTTGAAATAAATAGGCAGCATTTCACTTTTCTTGCTCCTTTCTTCTTCTCTCCCCCATACTCCCTTGGATCTCCTTCCATCCCTGTCTTCCTCTAAAAGGAAATGCTGTTTTGTTTTTAATTAGCTAGCTTGACCCCCAGATGGAGGTACACCCTGAAGTATGACACAGTCCTGCTGGCTAGTGCCATTTGGCTGACAATCTGATGGCATTCCTTAATGCACAGGTTATTAAAGCAGCCGGGGCAGCCATCCTGGAGGTCAGGCAGGCAGCAGGTGCTCACGTGCCTGGAGCTCTAGTATTGTTGGATCTCCAGCATAGTCATTGTTCCCATAGCTAATGGCCAGGTGGTAGTGACAGACCTTCCCATCTCCCCCTTGCTCTCTGCTGTAGGTTTTTCTTCATATCCTACTATTTCAAGCTAAGATAGAAATGTTTTTTTGGCATCAAAATCTAAGATCTCTTTTGAAATCTGGAAGGGATTTTATTGCCTTCTGCTAGTCTTGATTGTAGGATCTGCTAATATGGCTGGGACCTTAATACCTACACTAGTGAATAGCTTTCCCAGCTGCATATTACTTCTTATTTTCCATCCTACCACTGTTTCTTGGAGGCAGAAGAGCAGGGAAGGAGTAAGGGAGGAGGTCGGTAGGCCTCCCAGTCTTGAGTTGGCAGGGTTGTCTGAGTAGGAAGCAAGGTCAGGATTTGGAAAGGGAGGAAATAAGGATAAAGGAAGGGGTTCTGCCAAGGCAAGAGTCTTACTGTACATCAAATGCTAACATACCTCTGAAACACTGGCAGAGGGGAGGTCTCATCCTGCTCCCTCAACCAGAGGGTTCTTCCCCCAGCTCCCATAACGGGGAGCTCAGAGGTGAATCGGAATAGCATTATTCTGCTGATGAACCACTTGCTACCCTTCTCTATCAGTAAGAAACCCCACGCTAGAATTCCTGGCTTTGCAGTTTGTTGTTTATTTTGAAGTTAGGAACTTAAAATCTGATGAGTGTTTTTAAGGTTGCAAACACAAGCATGTGAGCTTTGGAGATGACACAGTTCAGGCTGCATATTTGGCCTTAATTTATCTTCTCTGAGCATACTCATTATCAAGTCTTTAATTACTGTAATCACACCCTGTGTTTTCCACAGGATCCCTGCCTTGTCCCCTGCATTTGGAATGTTGTTTCCATTCCGTGGTGTCTACAATGTTTGGTTTCTTTTTCATTGCTCAATTGCTGGCCTTTTTATTGCAGAATACACAAGTCTTGATCCAAAGGCAGTGTTAACTATTTCATGAGCCTCGTCATGTTTCCAACTATTGTACTGAAGCGTGGGATGTAAAGTTGTATTAATATATCTAATAGCTTTTTGAGGTGGGCTATAATTTCCATTTTATCCTGGCAAGCCAAGTAGTTGTGCATCTCTAGATGACGTCTTTCATTTTTACAGTACTTAGCATTAAATAGTCTTTTGTATGTTCAGAGCACAGCTCCCATTGACTTCCAGAGCGACTATAAGTGCTCCACACCCTGCAAATCCGACTTCAAATGGTCACCCAACTCACACTGGGTCAGAGTAAATGAGGAATACATGGCTAGAGACCATCCCTAAAGAGATTTCTTAGACTAATTGACTTATCACCAAGGACTTCGGGGGTAAATGTAGAGGAAAGTGTGGGAGAGGGAGGAGGAGCTGTCTGTCAGCTGACTGATCTCAGCTCCTACTGCCCTTTGCTAGAGGGCTTGTGTTTTCACCTTTTACACCGACCTTTTCAAAGGGTTACATGCTTCTATTTCCAAACTGGGGCATGCTTAACTTGGCAGCCTTTGTAATGATTTGATTTTTTGGTTTGCTTTTGATTTTAGTTGTATTTGTAAGTCTAGCACTTGGATTCACCTTGGTTTAGGTGATGTTTTATCTTGTCTCTCACTGTTAAATTGGAAAAAAGAAGACATGTTTTTAGCTTCACCAGTGGAAAGAGGCTTTGAGTATTTGGGGAGCTGTCCTGAGGGCAGGAGAAAATGAGAGTAAACCCTCTCCAGCCTGACTGGTGCTTATTTATTTATTTATTTGCAAAGGAGTATTAGAGACATTTTGCCTGTTGCAGTGTGGAGATGCTGACAGGTAAAATATACCATTGCTAATCATTTCCTGTCATTCAGCCAGTCAAAATATAGCTTTATTAATATGCATACAGAGCTTTCTGTTTCCCTTCTCTCCCTCTTGAGAGAGACAGAGAGATAGGTGTTTTTTGATGTCTCTTGGCTAATCAAGAGTGATACCTTGTGCATTCATAGGGTCAGAACACAGGAAAGAACAAACACGAAGATCTAATGGGTCTCTTCCATCTGACTCTTAGAATTTTTGATTTATAAACCAATTTAATGCCTGGTTTATGATGATTTATATCCCGGTTTGTTTATACCCCATTCTGATGCCCCACTCAACACTGTTGGTCAGATGAAAGCTAGCCAGTTAAATATTTCAAGGTGATTACATGCCACATGCCACACACAGAGTTAGTAATGAGAAGGAAGTACTTCCTTGCTTCAGTGCAAGAAGAAAGACTGAAGTGGAACACTTTTGGAAATGAGATGATTGTGATTTGTTCACAAAGCCATGCACCATCCACAAGGGAACATCACAGCATGAGAAAGATGCCAACAAACTTTGAATCAAACAGTGTGGTTTTGATCCTGGCAGAAGCTGTGGGCTGAAACATGTAGGTGTTGGGTTTTTTTACATGTTGATAGCTACTAGGCAGTGGCTGCCATTTTAATTATTGTCTTGCAGTGATGCTATTTGTATGTTGAATTACAGAATTAACCTGATCCTCATGTACAACCAAGGACATCCTCCTACTTTATACTTCAAGAAGGTATAAAATGCATGCTTGTTAATGTGTGAAAATTATAATGCAGCTTTACTTTTTCAGATTCTTACGTTGTTAACTGGGCCATGATGATTTCAGCCACATTGTCTGAGCTGCAAGTAGTTCTGGCCCAGGAAGACTGGATGAAGCTGAAGGTTTTGTCGTTGGGCTCATCCCAAGACTCCTTAATTGGCTGGGTGAATCACAGTTTAGCTGCTCAATTATTCCCTGCCCACCTCCAGGAACTGATTGCACAGTTGGTGAGGGAATAGGAAATCAGGAATATAAATCAACTGCAGGTATCTCCCATGGGACTTCAAAGTTCAGTCTCTCAAATATTATCTGGCTGCTCTGGATGTAGGTTACGTTTAATGGAGCTTGAGCCTGCGTGTCCCTCTGCATTGCTGGAATTATGACAGCTAATTTGAGTCTGTCTGCTGCTAGTCTGTGCAGTTGATCAATATCTCTTTCATAAATACAAGCTCTTTCTCATCGCCACCTCCATCACCTTTGGGTGTTTTGGCTTGCCCTTTGAATCCTTGTTTCTTGAGTTTTTCTTGGGGTTTTTTGTTTTTTTTTCTTCCAAACTTGATTCTCACCTAGGTATTCTGAGAGAAGGAAATCAATGGAAGAATATCGCTTACTGACCTAAGAGAGGGGCTTCTTTGCTCTAGACAACTAAGGCTGTAAATAATTCAGTAGGGTCCCTGTCTTTTCTTTCCTCCCATAAGATTGGGTTTATTAAAATTTTATGGGAGGGGACATGGAGGTGCCTGGATTTGTCTGATACAATCTTGAGCAATGCATTAGCTTGGTACTAGCTGCTCTTCAGTCATCATCATAGGCACATACTAAATCAGTCTTCCCTGTGGAATCCATTCTGCAGCATATTATAATCATATAGTTGAGTATGATGTAATGCTCTTCCTTGTAGCTCTCTCTCATGCCTGATTTTTGTGGCCATGGGGAGAAAAGTGTTAAACTGCCAAGGCAAAGCTTAATTTTTTTTTTAAAAGGGAGCCATAGTCTGGGAACTAAGAGTTTAGTTCTGCTTACATTTATACCAGAATAATAGCTCTAATAATTCTATTAAAACAAGAATAGATACTCTGAGATAAAAATAATGTGAAATTATCTATCAGGGGGGTTGAACTACATGATCTCCAGATGTCCCTTCCAACCACTACCATTCTGTGAAATCAGCATTTGGTTGCAAATGTTGTTCTGATTTCAGAAGGAAAGTGCTCCTTGAGACTTTAGATTCTGATATTTCAGTGAGAAGGAACAGATTCCACAATTATACTCTTCTGTTAATGCTGCTGCTGACAGTGTGTAGTGCACCTTCCATCCTAGCATTTTAAAACACTTGGGAAATGTTTGCTCACTTGCTATCCTTCTGACTATAACAGGGTGCTGAAGGAGGAGTACAACCCAAGTACACCCATGTCATGTGTAGAAAGAGAGTTAGAGAAGTTAATTGACCTGCTAAGTGTCATGCAGAGAGTGAGTGGGAGAGCCAGAAACAGAACTCGGGTCTTTGGACTACTACTGCTGTAAATGCTGGACAATGCTGCCTCCTGTAGAGCTGTAGATTATGCAGCATGTTTCCTAGGGAAAAAAAAAATGCAGAACCCTATATCAAGGATAATGGATGTTCTGAAGATATTAAAACTAAATTTTCGAGTGCAAGCTTACTGGCCAAACCCAGAATCCATTACATACATTAGTGGTGATTTTTCTCTTAGAAATTATGGAAAAAGAACCTTCAAAGGCTGGTGGAGAATTAATGTTTAGAAAGCTGGGATTCTTCAGCACCTGCTGAAAACAGTGTCCTTGGAGACACGAAAGTGAGCACTTAGAATCAGTAATCATTTCAAAAATTGTCTGCATTAGAATACAGGTAGGTGCTGTGGATTTTTTTGCCACATGTGAATTGGACTCTAAACCACTCCTCACTCATTGTCATGACAACTGATATGCACAACAAGAATAATGTACTGATACTTGGTTTCACCTGCAAGTAATACCAGCAAGAATAACATGCTGATACTCAGAGTTTTCCCTGCAAGTAATCTTAACTGTCATTTTATTTGAAAAGTAATAGTATGAGTAGATTTTGAGAAGTAATACTTTTCAGTCCTATTACAGAGCCATAAAAGTATCTGGAGGAAGAAATGCATGCTAAATGGAGAACTGTAGGCAAATTTGTAGGCAAAGAGTTTCAAAATGGCTTTCCCTGTGTGGCCTGGGGAGAACCTCTCCTTTAGGGTGACTTCTTGGCCACCAGTGGGCACAGCCAGCTCTGCACCTCATCCCAAAGTGGCATGGGTGACGAACTGATTCATTAACAAGTATAGTCCTGGATTATGGTTACTGGCTGTGAACCAGCCACTGCCAGCCTATGTTGGAGCTACCTGTGACGTATTCCAATGGCTGAACAGGTCTTGGGCTTGTTTCAGAAGTATGCTCATCCCTTGTGGAACTCACCATATCAGGACCTATATGTTGACTATTTTTGGTGTATTTTATTGCTCTTCATGTCTTTGCATTAAAGCAGGATTTTTATTCAGTAAGTAAGCCTTGGCTCTGCCACTTGATGCCTCACTGGAGCACTAGCTCTCTGTACTGATTTCAGCTGATAAACTGGGAAATTCTGTGGTTCATCACTTCCATGTGAAAAATCTGGTGCTCCCTGGAAGGAGTTGAGCGTTTTTTTTAAGAAGCAGAAAATTCATGCAAAAGCATTTGTAATATGGAACAGGGCAAAGAAATGAAAAAAGTACTTGATATGGCACTAGCATGAGCTTTGCAGAGGAGTCCTTCTAAAATTTTCCAGGAGGAATCTGTAGTTCCCTGAAGAGCTGAACTAACAGCTCTTCTCAGTAAAGCTTTCTGAGGGACCAAGGATAGCAGAGGCAGACACACTTTGGAAATCGGAGTGATGGATAGATGGAGTAGATCATTTGATGTATCTCTCTGGCTGCTAGTTTGTAGGATTCTTTGATTAATGGTTCTGGCCTTGGCCTTCCATGGGAAGGCATCCCCTATACAAGTAAGAGAACAGAGTCCCAGAGGTGAATGTATCACCACTTTATGGCAGACGACACTAAGAGCAATGTAAGGATGTCCTTTCTTTATCACAACTTGGGTAGACTCAGGCTCACTAGCCAGAAAAGAGAGGCCATTTGTCATCAGTTTATGGGATTCATGAGTGGTTTGCTGTCCTTTTCTCATAGTAGAAGGGTTGATTTCTTGCTCTACAAAAGCAATGCTTGGGGAAGGCATAGTAGATGCTGTTAGAGGGACTAAAACCCTGTAGGTATGGGAGGCCCCTAAAGCTGATAGCGTAGTCCCCAATGTAGATACAGCGACTGAAAGTTCCAAGTCGCTGGGGGATGAGCGAGAGCTAATCCCCAGGCATCACTGCCCTGTAAGTATTGTAAACTTGGCTATGAAATTGGCAGGAGCTTCAGTCCAAGAGGATGTAGACAGGCTGCTCAAGTGGCCTCAAGTTATCTGTGCAGGGCTCTGACCCTTAGAGCAATCTTGTCTTGGTAGGGTTGTGGGGGAACTGGTTTGGAGCAGTAAGCCACCTGCTTTGACAGGTGCCTTCGTTTTGGTTTGGATAGAAGGGGAAAGACATCATCTGGTGGGTGGCTGTTTAATAGTACAGTTGGCAGCTGGGGGAACATTGCCTTCCAAGTCTCTTATTCCTGTATTGTAGGTGTTAAGTAGAGAAAACAATCCCAGGTGTTAGGAGCAGGAGGTTACAGCCTTAGAGTGAAGGGAGGCACTCTTTCTATCACAGGGACACTATTGTTTGTATTTTTATTTTTTTTCTTCTGAGGATGCAATTGGATGAGCTTTTAGTGGTGCCTTGAAAAATATGAATAAGGAAGCCAAGGTGATGTCTGTAAATACCTGGGGAGAAGCTAAAAGAAGAGAGAATAATAGAAGAACTGCTGGGGGGAATAAAACTGCAATGCATAGATGCTCTTCTGTGTATAGAGAGAACCTCTCTCCTCTGTTTATTATGCATCAGTGTGGATGCATTGGACTCCTGGGAAAATCAAATTCCTGACGTTGCTGGCATGACTGAGACAATAACCAGAAGCTGTTGCTTCTGTTACTTCTGCAACAAAGTCTGACAGTGAACAGTGAATGATACTGGTGTGAGTTTTCCATCACTCACTCATTACTTTTTGAAACTTACTTCTCAGCCTGTGTGTGTCAAGCTCTTGGCACAACCCTGAGAAGCAACAGGAGGGCTGAGCAAACAAAGCAAGCCTTTCCACAGATCGATAGAGATCAATCTTTTCGTTTTGACTGAATGACAAAACAAAAACAGCAATTAAAAGTATGTTTGATGCCAATAGCTAGCAGGCAGCTCCCAAAACGTAAGTACCAAGGGACACAGAGGGGAGCTCTTGCCTGCACATTATACTGACCAGATCAGAGGGGTGATGTTAGCACAGGCAGGAAGCTCAGACAACAGGGAGATGTGCTCTGAGGTGTGTGTGTGGAGGACCCTGACCAAACAATTGGACTAGGGCTAGGTTTGGTTTTTATTTACCAGCTGTCCGTGTTACTGGATTCAGAGCATATGTGTATGTGGACATATATATGCACTAGACCACAGCATCCAGTGCAGAGCTGTAGGTGACATAGAGATGGGGTTATGTTTTGGTATTAGTCAACATCTGTAACATAGATTGGTACCAGATCACATGTAGCTGTCCAGTAATGCACCACATCTGCTGCCCCAGCTTTTCAATCCCAGTCCTAGGCTTTTGTTTGGTTCATTTAGGTGTCATTAGATCGTTCAGTCAACCTCATGGACTTATCCCCTCCAGTCCACTGAACCTCAAAAAACTTTCCAAGTATGGCTTGAAGGCAACATGTCTAGACCATGCGTGAAATTTACTGGACTCTGTCTCCTGGCAGGGTGCTGTGTACTGAAAGGCTTGCTCACTGTTGCATTCAAGTATCAAAATTTGGTTTTGATAGCAGTAGTTTTAAAGGTCTATCTGTACACCCTATTGTCAAGGAAGCAGTAGTCCTGGTAGGATCACTGCCTGCTTAGAGCAACGAGTTATCAAAGCATTATTGTAAGCACTGTTGTATATACCTGTCTTACCTGTCTGGGATGGATGTACGACAGGTGGTACATGACAGTAAGCGGTGTCAGGGGAATATTACTGCTAAAAAATAGCAAGAGATGATGCTTGACTCTCTTTTGTGAAGGAGTGGAAAACTGCTTTGTCAGTTGTCCCGAATTCAGTGTGCTGGCTTGTTTCGCTTGCTGCAATGCTAGCATCCTCAAACTAAGTAAATGAGATGCGGTCGGACGTGACTGTTCTGGTGGACCTCTGGTGTGAATGATCAGACAGTAGGAACAGAACAGTGGCTCCTGCAATAAGATGTTTTCTCTTTCTTTGGGGGGGGCATGTGTGTGTGGGAAGGCTGAAATAACGTATGGCTTGTGAAAGCAGGAGACTTGACAGCACCGGCTAACACCAGGAGTGTTACAGGCAAGTACTGGGCACATTTCCCAGTTACAGCCATGCCAGTCTGCTCAATCACTGTGTACAAACTCTTGTTCTAGCAAGAGTTGATCCCTCCTTGGTGCAGTGCTTTCTCTGCTCTTCAGACAGCCTTGCTGCCATGTCTCCAGCCTTCCCCTACAGTACTGCCCTGCTTTTCCCCAGACCTGGCACTATTGCAGCTGCAGCCATGTGACTCTGCTCCTGCAGCTGCAGCTTAGGTCAGAACACATCTTGCTTCAGTGTGGTGCTCTCCTGGAGGAGGACAGATCCTGTAGACTGGAGTCCATTTGTAGGGTATGAGTTCAAGTCATGGTCCGGATCTTTAGGTCCTTTTCTCTGGCCAGCCCCTAGTTCTGTGGCAGAGTCTCTGTGTGCTGCATTTGTCTGCTGCTCATCACACAGCTAGCTAGAAGCATTTTGGCCCCTGATGCAAGTGTATTGTAACTGGGCCTGGCAGACCTGGCCCCGAGAACTTGTTGCAGTGGTAGATTTCATTGGAGAGCAGCCCTCTGGAAGGACCAGTCAGCTTTTATTCACTTGTGAAGCTGGAGAAAGAGAGTTAGAGTCAGTGATTTTTACTTTGTGTAAGCTGAAGGTGTGCAAGCTGCTGAGGAGTGGGCTGAAGGTGTTGCCATGGTGCAACTGGAGTGGTGCAGAGGGGCTGTGGGCCTGCCTCCAGCCCCTGGGAGGGGAAGGCTGAGGCTCAAGAGCCAGCTGAATCCCTGCCCTCCCCTTTTCCCTGCTGGTGCTCCTGTGTGTGTCCTTCTGGGAGTTTTACCAAACCAGAAGCCTGTGCCATGGAGATGTACTGTCTGAGTGGAGGAGAACAAAAAAGCTGCAAAAAAGGAGGTCTAAAAGCTTATGGAGCAACATCATGTGGAAACCATGGGAGATGGAAGCTTTTCAATGTAGCATCAAGTGAGACAAAATCCTGGCACTTCAGGGAAACAATAACAAGCCTGGAGTTTTGATGGAACTGCTGTTCTGTGAAGCCTTAGCCTTCGTGGATGCCCTGCTCTGCCAAAGCTGCTCTAAGGCTGCTGAGAAACTATTATCTCTCCTCCCTCTGAAGGGAAATGACAAGGGGTGGGATGGGGAAAAGATGCCAGCGAGCACAGAAGGGAAGAAAGAATAGAGTAAATTTGATGTTGAATGTGTTCATCACCATCTATTCTAGGGTCAGTTGTCATTTTTTTCATATTAAATGAGATGTTATTTTTAGACTTCTAAATCCATACATGGAAATTATTCTGAAGTGTTCCAGCTTTCATCCTGTATTAAAGAAAAACCCACAAAAACAACAAAACCCCAAAAACCCAGAACCCGAACCAAAGAAAAACCCAACCAAAAAACAACCCCAAAAAAAGACAACCGCAAACCCCATCTCATCTTGGTAGCACATTTATTGCTTTATTTTTTATATGATCTCTTATCCTTTCTTCTTCCTGCTCCAAGAAGTTTTCATCCCTTCCTACTCCCGTACCTGGGCTAATATTACTGGAGATGCAGCAAGAGAGAGCTGTTTCATGTTTTCACTTGTTGCTTTGCTGTTCTGTTAGGGTTTGGGGGGAAGTGCTGGTGGGTTAAGAAGAGGCTTAGCCAGCAGCCCACCCACTTCCTTGTGATTTTTCTTCAAAGAAGAGTCAGACAAAAAATGAGTTATTCTGTTGCAGATTTGCCAAGTTCAAAGGAAGTGCCCTACAGATACGACTCTGATTAATCCTCAGAACTGGCACAAAGCTTATGCTATGCTACTGCTACTAATGTTAATGGGAGTCAGCCAGCTTACTCACAGTGCACTGCTTTAAAGAGTAATAATTTACCCAGAGAAGTCCTGAGGCGAGAGAAGTGATAGTCGTTTATTAATTCTTTTGTAAATCCTTTTGTCTAACGGTGCTGGTGTTGCTTTCTATCCATTTCGAAGTCATGATATTTTGGTGAGCCCTGGGCCTTGAAATGGGAAGGCAGGATCATCTTTTTTTCCACGTCCTTGAACTCTTCAGTGGTAAGAGCAGCTGTATATACTAGAATAGCCGGCTGCATTTCCAAAGGAGAGACAAACTTTGTAAGCGTGTTTTACACTCTGTTGCACATGCAAAAGTAGTGAGGGTAGAGAAAAATATGCCCTTTAGGCAGCCATTGGAAAGCACCCAGAGAAAACTGCCTTGTTAGGTTTGGTACATTGTAGTCCTGTATCTGGAGCACTGTTGTGACATCTATGAGATACTTGCTTATAAAAGCATGTGCTTTTTCATAGGGAGATGTCTGACATGAAGTACTCTTGAAAAAGGCCTGAAGGTCAGTAGGCAAGGGCTCAGCATTCCTCAGCAGCCTCAGTAAGACTGTCAACATCTGGCTGTGATGTGCAGTAATACCTCCTAGTATAGGCACTTGTCCCCAGAGTTGTTTCTTTGGCAGATTTAGGTGTATTTGTTATGGCTGTGTTAGACCTGAGGTTTCCAGTGAGGATGCTGCCTTTTTTTTCGTACAGGAGGAGAGAACTTTGGCTAGGAACCAACTCATGGAGAAAAGGCTGTATGCAAAATTACAGCATAGTACTGGAGATTTTTTCAATGTGTGAAAAGCTTCTTCCACCCCTACAGTCAATGTTGGTGTTCCAAAAGAAGGGTAAATTACCATCCTGTGTTGATTTCTAAAAGCACTTGCTTTGCCTGGGATCCCAAATGACCCTGAAAGTCACAGGTGGATCTTGAAAATCCCATATTTTGTTCCCAGAGTAGGAGCACCAGCACAAAAAGGATGCAAACTTGTCTTGGTGATCCTGATGTGAAGTGGCTTTGGGAGACACATGGCGAACGACAGATTTCTGTTTTGAGATGAGCAGTCAAAATCACAGCTACATCGGTAGCTCACATGGCAAAACATAGAGATTCCTTCAGAAATGCTGTCTGAATTAATGATCTAGCAATGTAAGCTTGAGTATTAGTCTGGGGGAGTGAGTCTTTGATTAGGTAGGATTCATTTTCCCTCCCATAATTTTAAATTACGTTTCTTCACCTTTCCTGCTTTTTTCCTTCTTTCCCAAATGCATAAACTTTAGATTTTTTCCCTCACTTTATCATGTATCCATATGTTATCAAGTCTCCCTGTTGTTTCAATACGTGACTACAGGATGATATCTTGGCTGATTTCTTCTTCTGCCGGATGTGTCTTTAACAGCAATGAGGCTGGTGCCAGGTACCTCTTGGTATGAGAATTTTTATTTACTTGAGCAGTGCTATCTCAGATACTTAAGTTCATTTCACTGCTTCTGTCTGTGCTGACAGTCAAAGGACAGATGGAGTTTCCTTTTGATCTGAGAGGTGAGTAGTGGCAAGTAACTTCTTGGAAAGATGAATGGGGGAAGAGCCCTAGGTAACTGTTGGTATGAACCCTTTAAACTCCTGTCTGGAGCTTGGCAGGCAGTGTTCCACTAGAAGCACATTGTCTCTTCTTCATTTTTTTGCTGGCATCTCTCACAGAGGGAAATGGGGGACAACCTGGAGTATGGTGGTAACCCTTAATGGGGCTGGCAGAGGAACTGGGAGCAACATTTGGTGGCAGCAGTTGCTGCTGGAGTGTGTGGCTGCTACTCTGGGTGGCAGACAGCCTGGTATCAGCTCTTAGCAAGTGGAGAAGGACTAACAGACCTTAGTATTTCCTATTGGGCTATTGCTTTTCCCTGTTTGCAATCCTGAAACAACCTCTTTCAGACCACCACGATTACTGGAACAGGCCGGGTTTGGATTTTGGAGTGGATTAGTAACTCAAACTCTGCCTTAGTCCAAATGGAACATGATTATAGTGCAGGCAAAGTCTCGTTTATTCAGGCAACATAGGCTTTACTGTCTTGGTGAGTTCCCATGGATGTTTTATGTGCTCTAGCAAGATGTTTGACGGTGTCATCCTCAAGTCATACTATTATTGTATAAAGATGTAGTTCTTGAGGTTTTTTTTGACTGCACAGAGAAATCTGGGATAATCCAGAATTTTTAGAAAAAGATGACTGTGTATTTTCAGAGCTCCCTGTAGACCAAACATAGGAAAAACAACTTGTCTTTCAGGAGAAGACTGAGGACTGTAGTTACACAAAATAGCATATACTTGCAATGAATTGCATGTTCAAATGTATGCATTTAAAAGGAAACCATACTCCTCTGCTGTCCTTTCTCCAAATGCTAGCATGAGCTAGTACTCAGTTGGGGTTTTCCATTATTGGCTTCTAATCCATAGCAATTAAAGAAAAAAAAGCAACTTCTTTTACTCCCTAATAGGATAAGTTACCATGCAAAAAGTTACCATCAAAAATCCTTCCTTTAAGAAGTCCTTGTAAATCTTTCTTTTAATAGTCAATATGGTTAGTCCATTATCATACCCTACCCATCAGCCCTGTTCCTCTGCTTTCATTGGCTTCATCACCTCTCGGACTTTTGGGTATTGGGTCTTTATCCACCAGATATCCCATCAGGTGTATTGTTACTGAACACGTTTTTACCCGAGGGAGACAGTTAGCAATTTGCTGCTAGAAAGCACCTAATAGGGCAGTTCTTGTGCATGTCTTGTGGGGATGAAATACATCTGCACGCCTCATCTTTTCTGTGTTCCCCTTATGTCCTCTCTCCATGTCCGTTTCCCCCTTTAGAAGGGCAGGTTGGCACCTTGCTAGTAAGACATGCAGCACGTGGGCTGGCTTGTTTGCTAGGGGATGCTTTCAATGCATTTGCCCAGCATGACCCCCGGATGTCTCTGGAAGGTATCAGGAGCCATGGTGGCGGTGGGCAGGGGTTTGCCTGCACCACAGCTGAGAGCTGCCTTGGGCTTCTTATCGCTAGCCAAGCTCCAGAGCATGCCTATGACAGGTTTATTCTTCAACAGTTTGATTACAAGGTAAGTTTTTGAGCAAGATCTAGTGTTGCACGCCATCATGTCAGCATCCTGCTGCCATCCCCGCGCTTCCAGCCTCAGGATCGCCTGGGCAGCAGTTGCTCTGCACACCCTCCTGCCCGGGTCCTTCACGCGCTGCTTTGGCAGCTTGTAGATTCTGACTGCATGGCTCTGTCTTTAGAGCTGCAGGAAGTCCAGTACCCCAGTGTCGCAACCACCTAGGGAGCAGGTGGTAGAGGAAGCTGTGATTTGTGTTTGAATTTCTTTCAAATTATTTACTGGGTAGGAAAATTTGTCCGAGTTTGTGAACCTCAGGTTTAGAGGTGCCTGAACCGTAGGGAGAGCTTTTGACTTGTGCTTGCTGCAAAGTCTAATGACGAGGAGGTTATCTGCATGATGGAGTTACTTTTTGTAATCTTTTGATGTCTTTTCCTTAACCTTGTGCTAGTTTTATCACAGGGATATCTTTTGCTATGTTCTACTTACAAAAGAGAAGAAAATAACCAGCTAGTTGTTATTCTAGTAGAATCACGGAAGAAAAATCAGACACAGCTGTCACACCATTCTAGTATCTGAGGAATATCAGCATTGTGAACTGAATGTTATTAGCATATTATTAACAGTGCACAGAATTTATTTATTAACAGTAATGCATGGATAATTCACCCTTTTATGTGTTTGTACTTCTGTTTTGATGTAGTTAATGTGTAGAAAGCTTGTGCTTTTCACTTGACATAAAAAATATTGATGATAAAGTTCAAGTTAGTTTGCAGTTGCAGTGTGTCACCCCACACTCCCTTAGGGACAAATTTAAGGCTTCACTTTCTTAGCATCCTTTAAGTACATGGCAAGGTGTATGTTCTCAGCTACTATTGATCATTACTGTTGATTCTTGCAAGTTTCAGAATCACTCTACTAAACATTTGATGTAAAATATAAATCGACTTGTAAATGGTGAAATAAAGGCGTAATTTTTCCTTTTATATTTTCAGTAACAAACCTACACTCCCTAGTGCAAAACAGGGATATAGCTTGTTCTGTGCTTTATAAATTTACATCACAAGAGCAAATTATTTTCCTAATTGCTGTGGAATTAGTTCACTGCCAGTTTTAAGACATAACAGCACAAGCCACACAAATACCCCTGGTTTCAGCTGTAGCTGCTCCCAAATAAACAAGACTATTTTGGGCAGTAGCAGAACCCAACTGATGGGTGAATGTGCTGATGCATTATGTCTCTGGGAAGCCCTCGGTAGCAGCAAGGCAATGGATCTCTGGTTAGAAAAACCCCCATGTCTTTCCCTTTCTGGAAAAAAGCAGCAGCTGCCTTCCTCCTCTGGGACTGCATCCTGCTCTGTCCTAAATAGTTTGATGTGTTTGATTGGCTTTGTGGTTGCTGAGGATGCAGCACAATTCCCTTAATGGTTGATAAAGAACATCTTGGTGATGTTCAATAAATTCTGCACTGGGCTTTAGCCATGGATACCTCGCCACCGTGGGCGTGACTTTATTGAAAGCTCTGTTTCCCAACTCATGGCCTTTGTTTCAGGGGAATCAGAACAAGAAGCATCATGCATCATCCAAAAGGTAGAAGAGAATTTTCTGTGGCTGATCTAACCTTGTGGTGGTTATTGCCCCCTCTAGAGTTTTAACTGGCTTTTTAACATTTGGAAAGGGGAAGGATGCTTTCTGCTTGCTTAGAGAGAACATTGACCATTGTAGAGACACTGAGATATTTCACTTGTTGGGGATGGTGAAAAGAAAGTTCATGTTGGAGTCAGGAGGATTCTGAGAGCTGTTCTCAGTGCTCTGCTGAGCTCACATATAAGTCCTGTTTTTCTGAGGACCACCATGTATTTTGGATCTTTTAAAACATGTTAAGTCTCACCTTCTAATCACTTGCTTCAGCTGTCATATTAGACCAGATTCAGCCTTGGAGAAAGCAGGGACAACAGAAGTGAGTTGGCCCATTTTTCTCTAATGTCACATCTCCCCCAGGGAGCTGGAGTCATGCTGTGGATGGCAGGAGAGAGCTGGGGCAGTCCACATGCACACTGATGCCTGTCAGCTACAGCCCTGCGGGGGACAGTTGGAAGTTCTCTTGGCTGGTGCGTTATCCCAGAGGAGAAAAGGAATTGATAGTTACTAGACTTTGCACTGGGGAGCTCCTTAGCTGATTGCTCTGAACTTAATTATTGGAATTAGTGTTAACCCTTTGGTAAATGAAGACAGATCTTGTTTTACATAAAAAAAATAAAAATCCATGAAGAATGCATAATCATAAGAAACAACAATTCTTAGCCAGGGAGTGCCTGAGGGATTAATCTGTAGTCAGGGGTTTTTTCAGGACACTTGATTTAAACAGGCTGCTTGCACAAAATATCAAAGGTGTTTTATTTGGAATTAGTTAAGTGGCTAGAGATAAATTTAGAAGTGTAGCTCCTTATCCACCGACATCAAGTTCACAAGTGTGTGTGTGGGTTGAGTGTTCTTAAAACAGTCTGGCTAAGGCATTTCTAGTCTATTCAGGCAGAGATTTTTAGCTACAATCTCAGTGGTTCAGGGCATAGACTGATGTTGCCCTTCTCCCAGTGACAGGAGCCTTGTAATGTCTAAATAAACTCTTCTTCAGCTTCCAGTGATCTCTTTATGTTGCAATTGTCTAGCTTTCCCTATATGCCATGAATATTTCACAGGAGAACTTCCCTCTGTGTTTTTGTTCTTCAGTACTCCCTTTTCATCCTACAAGCAATTAAATATTTCTCACAGGGCAGTGAGAGCAAAACTGTACTGACATCTAAGGATATTCACTTGGGTTTTTCTCCTCACAGTTCACATCCCATTTCATCTCCGGAGAAGGCGTTTGTCTTCCCACTGAACTTCCCTAAACTAGTCCATGTAGAATGAAGTTGCCGTTCCTCCTTCTTGTCTGCTCTATCAGGTCCTTTTGAGCCCTAAATACCTGGTTTGAGGGATGGCAGTCATACCAAGAAGTTTCTTGGTATTTGGTCCCTAATGCTCTGCTCATCACAGGACATCATCACATTATTGCTGTTTTGTGGTGTCTTGTTTCAAGCAAGAGCTCAGAATGCTCCAGTTTCTCCTTTGTGATGTGATCACTCAAGTTAAGTGTAGCTAATAAATTGCTCCCTCTGAGGACTACAATTTTCAGTTTTCATTCCTGACAGAATGTGTCTCGTTACAGTTATCCTTGTTTAGTGTCTCCCTTCCTTGTGTAGCGTGTGCATGCTTATAGGTATGGGACTGAGGGCAAACTCCTGTTGCCTCTGTCCCATTAGTGTAAGAGGCGAATACGAATAAACCTTTGGTGGTTATGCTGTTACTAATTCTAACTACAGGTACTGGTGTCTGCCCTGAGAAGGGGAAGACTGACAGGGAAGTCAATGCAACTGGATAGTCTGGGAGCTTGACAGTGTCTGTCATTTTTATCATGTCTATGTTGACATCTTGCATGTTTTCTCTATGCCTTCTCAAGGTTTAGTGCCCTTAAATGAATGTCTTAACATTGATACACAAACAGTCAGTGAGAATAAAATATTGCTGAGTTACCCTATGCTCAGAGCGAGGGCCTCAGTGGGGACAGGCAGGTGTGCTCCCTTCTATTACCCTGAGCTCCCCAACCATTTCACATGACTACCAATGCAGTTGGCACCTTGTAACAGCCTCGGAAGAGAGGCTGAGAGCTGAATCAATCAGGAGACTGTGCTGGTCTCAGTCTGGCAGGTAAGCTCCCTCCTGGTCACAGCTGAGATGAGTTCTTGTTCTTTTTAACTGTGCTTGCAAGCTGCCACTCTCTGAGCTGTTTCTGCTGTGTGAATAGACTGGGGACTTCAGTATGGCAAATTTTCACCCACGCTACACTTCACAAACAACAGTTGCTTAATAGTGTTCTCTGGCATCATCCTGTACCTTTTGCAGGTAATTCTGCTGCTAGGAGAGGTTACCTTCCTTGTGCTGGTGTGTGGAAAGAAGAGACTTCGAACATGAGAGAGAGACACTGGGATTGGGATATCTTTGCATTTCAGGAGAAGGCTCAGGAACCCTCTTCAGAATCCAGTTCCTGGGGTTCAACTCAAGCAGAGAGCAGACTTGACATGAACTTGAATTTAATATTGAGGCTTCACCCTCTTTCCCCCCCCAAGCAGGTTGCAGGAGGGAAGGGTGACTTTTCTCACAATATTTTCATCAAGTTGAGAAATAGAACTGGTAATAAAACTGTGCCACTCAAGTGGCATATGCAAGGTACCCCTCATATATGCGTATATGAAGGATGTCTTGTGCAAATCAGATTCCTTTTTTTTCCCCACATACTTTGTTTTTTTAATCTTCCTAAAATACAGTCTGAGTGGTGATAACAGGCTTGGGCATGAGTATGCCATCCATATCAGAGTTGGCTCTTGAGTGCTGGCATGGAGGATCCTGGAACGGCTGCAGGTTCTGAGGCTTTTAAATTATGAGGAGTCAGCAGTATTGAGGGAACTACTTAAGAGATAAAACTGTCATGGCATGAAGGCATCATCCATCTTTTCACTTGTTTGCAACTAGAAAGCATCTCATCTGTCTGGAAGTTTTTGGCAGGCGTTCCGGTTAGTGCTCTTGAAAGAGATGTGCACGAGGAATTGCATCAAAAAATTATGTGCCTCATTCAAGCCTATTCATTGTAAACTGGTTCTGGGCCTTTATAATAACACAAGAGATCTTCCTGGCTTTTCCCCAGCCTCTGGAAACGACACAGCTTGCCAAAGGTGGGGAGGAGGGGAGCAGCATGGTGCAGTCTCGTGCTGCTCTGTAATACCTCCCCGACTGCCCGTGAGCTCGCAGAGGCCCAGTTTGTCTCCCGGGAGGCAGAAAGCTGCCTTGGGTTTTGGTCATCCTGCAGATGAGGGTGTTTGTTACTGATGTCATCTTGGTAGAGAAGGTGCCTCCATTTTTGACACGCATACTCTGTGATGGAGGATGCTAGTTTCTGGTATTCTATCAATTCCATCTAATTGTTTTTATTGCTAGTAGATTTTCTTCTTTTTCTTTCTTTTTTTTGGTCAGATAGGCTTTCTTAAACAGCTGAATTCTTTCCCACTGTGACTTTAATGCTTCCTGCTGTGATTTCACAGACAAACCTGATAGTTGTTGAATGTCAGTGTACTTATACACAGAGAAAGAACAGGTGAGTGTGGAAATGCTAGATGAGCAGGCTAGTATTTTTATGTTCAGCCAGATGTGTTTTAAGGACTGATGGAAGTGAATGTCTTCTAAGGAAGGCTTCTCTCCACTGTCAGTTGCAGACTGAGGATGGTACTAATGCTTGGGAATACATAGGGAGGAACATGTGGGTCCTAGATGATCATGCTATTTGTTTTGCTTGCCTAAACTGTGTACACCAGAAGGAACAGTGGGTTATCTTGGTTTGTATCTATACCTGTTTTGTACAAAACCCCCAACAACTGAAACTGGTGATGGGCTTGGAACTCGACGTGGGGGGTATATCTCCCATCTTCCCAGCGGGGTTTAATGCTCAAGGTACTTCATCAGGTCATAAATTAATGGAAAGTTCTTACAGTGTGATGCCTCTTTAAAGATTGGACATGTGAATATAGTTCACAGGGTTGAGATGTCCGTAGCACAGTTAGAACAAATACTTCTGCTTGCAGCTGAGAACAGACAACTGACATCACTGGTTTTGCGCAAACTACAGCGCCTTCTTTGCTGTGATGTGTGTGTGGGAAAGCATTTGCTTCAATGACTATTTTTGACCTATTTTGTGAATAAATAGGACTTAAGCCTCTAGAGCTTTCAGTCTGGCAACTTTCAGTAGCACTAGATGAACAAGGAGAAGGGAAGAATTATTAATAAATACACTGGAATAACAAAAATTCTTCTGCCACAGCTTTCAAAATCCCGTATCTAAGCTGATTTTGTGTGAAATGCACTTCTAAGATTACCTTTTTTAAAACAAATCCATATTATTCATAAAAATCTGATACCAGGTTTTGGTTCCTTAGTTCTACCCAAGTCATTGGCAACGAGACAGGGGATGAAAGAGCTGTAAAGGGCGAATCTGCAGACAGAAAAGTAGCTGTGCAGAGAGTATCAGTGTTCCCTGCCTGCTTTGGTTTTCCTATTGAATTTACTGAAGATAGAATCCAGTTCTAAAAATCTTTAGAACCTTTGTTCTGAAGTACAAGGTGGGTGTTTTTTGCTTTTTGCAGAAAGACAGGAGAGTTCCCAGAAAGAGGTTAGCTAATAGTTCCTTTGATGTACAAGGCAGAATGCAGTTGAGGTTATTCATTTTTGTGTTAGTGTAGTAGAACAAAACTTGTTTGCATGAATAAAACAAGTGGGTAGTGTAACATCATGTACAAGAGAAAACATGAAGTGAACAGGCTTGTATAAATCTATCAAGTTAGAGCTGCTCCAAGTATGATTAATAAGAGCCATTGGAGAATGTTTTTTTTTATTCAAAATCCTGACAAAAAAAATTGTAATGCTTGTTTTGAGAGGAGAATGGTGGTATTTCCCAGCAATTCTTCTGTAGTGTTCAGGTTAAAAACTTTTTGGATGTTGATCTTTTATAATTACAAACTGCTAAAAGCTTCCAAACTTCAGATGAATGATGAAAGTTCTTTAGCATTTATTTTTTCCAAAAATAACTTTTTAATTTTTCTCCTCAATGAAAGTGAATGCTTTCCACATGGCATTTTGTTGAAAATCGAATTATTTAAAAGCATGTTTCAACAGAATTTTATAGTCTCTGAGTAATGTTGAGTTAAAAGGCTCCCTTTTTAAAACACGTTTTTTAACAGTACTTTCCAGTGAGTTGTAATGGCATGTCTGAACAACCAGATGTTCTGAAAAGCTAACGGGGACTCCAGGGATTTGGTTTAGGATGATTTCTTTTTTTACCTTTTCCTAGGATTTAGTTTTAAGGTGGTCAAGATAATACAGCGCTAGCCTGGATCCAAGGTTGCGTGGATTGCATCCTGGGGTTATGGTGCAGGATCCCCCAAGCAATACCACTGCCGTTTATTCCATCTGGTACAGGTACAGCAGGGTGAAACCCTCAGTGTGTGGAGGCAGCAGAAGCACCTCCCCAGGGCACTGCACCTGCCCTGAAGAGCCTGCTAACACCCAGACCTGAGCCAGCCTGTCTCCTGCTGCCTTCCAGGTCTCCGCATGATGCTCTGCAGCATTTCTATTTCTGGGCTTAATGCAGAGATTCAGCTTGGGTCTCTTCATCCCTTGGATGGGCTTACCCTTTTCTCCTCCAGTTATGCTGCTTCTAGATCAGCGTCTGTCAGGCCTGTCAGAGCCCTTAGAGCCCTGTTTTAGGTCACCTCCTTGTCTTTTCCCAGGGGAATATAGCAAACTATACCTCCTACTGAGCTTTCCTACACATATGCTAGTAAGATGCCATTAGTGCCACCTTCTTCCCAGAGAGCCAGATGGAATAATGGTTTTGAGAAGCAGGGAGTCCTGGTTTTTCCCCATTCCTGACACTGCTCTTCCAGTGGCTCTTGCTATCTCAGTTGCAATCTCTAACTGTGAAGTTAAAACTGGAATGATAAAGACTTCTCTACCTGACAGGCTGGAGGTGAGAAGTGGTTGTACAGACTAGTTACCTACAGGCTATAGTGTGCCAAATGTTATTAATAATGCAGAACAAGAATTGTTCTGAAACAGAGGAAATTCTTGCTTTTTGCTTCAAAGGAGAGATCTATCAGAACACTGTAGAGATGCTGCTTTCCAGTCGTGTAGATCAGCTAATATCTTCTGGCATTACAGAAGTACATCAAATGGTGGGAGAGTCGTGGGTCGTGAAGTGTCTCCCGTATCTGGGTCACTCTGCACTGTTCATCCCATTAGTGAATGAGAGATGATTCCTGCCCATGAGATGGACCTGCCAAAAGCTGCCCAGATTGTTTTCTTAATATAGCATGTCAAAATTTTGCTCAGGTAATTACTTGTATGCTTCACTTTTAACAGTGTCTCATAGAAGAGTCAGTGGAAGCACGAGAGAGGAAAGACTTTTTCCTGTCAGTGTAGAGGTGAGCAGTGATTGTAGAATCATAGAATGGTAGGGGTTGGAAGGGACCTCTGGAGATTGAGTCCAACCCCTCTGCCAGCGCAGGAACACCCCGGGCAGGACACACAGGAACAGATCCAGGTGGGGCTTGAAAGCCTTTAGAGAAGGAGACTCCACAGCTTCTCTGAACAGCCTTAAGAGCTGAAGGAAGGACATTGAGAGAAGGACAGTAAAGGACATTGGCAAAGGCCAGTGAGTATGTGGAGTGACAGGGGAATCCAGAGTGCAAAACAGAGAGAAGGAAAGACGGATTCAGTAGCACAGACTAAAAATAATCAGCGAAGGAAGTGCAAATTGGTTGCAAAGCATGGAATGTCAAAGTGCAGGAGAAGGCAAGAGACTGAGCCAGGGAATAAAGAGGAGAGGAAGAAAATAAATTATGTCTTTTTTTTTATCTAACAGTATTGAAAGTTGCCTGATGGAGAGCCAGCAACTACTCTGCTCCATGCAAGCCTTTGCTTAAAAAGTAGTAAGGAAATGAATCTGACTTGTGATTAAAGAGTGCCACCCATCCACTGTGCCATAGCTTGTTTGCTGGAGCAGTTCTGCTTCTCAGCTGGTTCTTCATTCTCTAAGTTGATCTGCTAGCATGTCTATCATCTAGATGCTAGTATTATGCAGCTTAGAGGGGTCTCAGCCATGTCAAGCAGGGCAACATAGCAAGCACTGGAAACATTCCTAGGAAGTACCTAGGAGTGGATTGCTTGATTACTTGGTTTTATTTGTTAACAACCCCCCAAAATCTACATGCTGCACATCACATCTGTTTGCACAATATCTGGGAGGCATAAGGGGTTTGTTCATTCCTCAAAGCTACTTCCTTCAACAACCTGTGGAGGCTTGGGGGATTTCTCTGGACAAAATCTCATTTTACTCCGTTGCTCTGCTGCAGTCCCACTCCCTGTTCGTGCTCATGAATGCTCTCTGCAAGAGTTAGCACTTGCTTCTGTGTCCCTGCTGTAGGTATTGCAGTCACCTGTGGTCCTTGTGTTTGCTGCTCCTGGAAGCAGGTGATGCAGTGCCAGGAACCAGCTCCACTCTTACCAAAGGCACTTGTGAAGTGGAAGGGGGCAGCACACAAGCTTCAGCCAGGAAAAAGCAGAGAAGATGACTTTGACACCTGCCAGTATTTAGGGTAGCCCTGGAAGCTGCTCTGGGGTTATTGAATCTTTTTCACTCCAGAAGCCACTTCTGCTGCAGCTCCTTGTGTCCCTGGTACATTCCTTACAATAAGACTTAGAAAGGTCAGTTCATCTACCAATCCGCTGGTTTGGCACTGGGGAATCAGCCTCTGGCTCCTTTGTTTCTCTTTCATGGCTCCAGCAAACCAGTGCAGCAATCTCAGCATTCTGGAAGAGGATTCCTGTTCCTCTTTTTTCAGTGGGATAGGTTTTGACCTTTGATGAATGGAGATAGTGATGTATGTAGTACATGATATGGTTGTATATATAGAAGATATATAGTAGAAATATAGGGTCAGCTAATTCCATCTTTTTATTTCGTTTTCAAGGATGAAGACCTTTCATCTGTAAGTCTTTAGCTTACCTCCAGGCCAGAGGTAATAGCTGTCAATCAGTATCACTTGACAATCTGACCAGATATCATTACTGTCAGATCCACTGCGTTTTAAACCATGCTGATAACATACCTTGCTGACAGTCAGGATAAAAACTAGGGAACCAGCAGCATAAAAAAGAATTACCTTGGTAGAAATGAAAGAGATGGAAGGAGAGGCAGTGTGCAGCTTGATTTTTAGTCTTGAGTTGTAGATTTCATCACTGCTGCCTGCTGATATGGCTGTGTGCAAGCCATGTAGCTGCAGCACCTCAGCTGTTATCTGTAAAATTGGGATAAATGTTGCTTCCCTGATTGATGTTATAAATTATAAGGTACTTAAATACTATGTAAATGAAGGTTCTCTAAATAATGCAGAAGTGTAGATTGAGCATAACTGGGGGAAGATGAGTAGAATGAAAAGAAGCTCATCCTGAAGAAGAATTCCAGTCTGCTGAGTGAATTTATATCAGTCTGTAAATTGTATTTATTTTCTGAGTAGAGCCAGTTAGACATAAATCTCTAGCACTAAATAATGTTAAATATTCATCTAGTTGGTTCAGTTTAATTTTCTGACATTTGAGTAACTTTTAAAGAAACTTGGCTCTAAGTACTCCTTAGGTTCAAACTCTGTATTTTGAGCTAGGCCTGCTTCTAAATGGTAGGGACTAAATCCTGCTGTTAGGCATATAAGCAGAGCTCTCTGGGATGCTGGTGAGCAGTGGAGCTGCTAAATTTGCTACTATTTACTGTAGTAGCAGACTTTTAAAAATAATGTTTACAAAGTCTGTTTGTATTTTTTTTAATAGAAACAGTATTTGGTGATAATGTACTCATTTCTTCTGCGTGAACTCGGACTGAAGAACTTAAATATTCTGTAATTTCCAGGACAGCACCAACTTCAAGCTGAAGCTACCGCTCTGCTTATGAATTGAAGGGGTGGTGTGACAAGCCTTGTCCTGGGTTGAAGAGGGAGCTGTACAATCTCCAAGCCCACCAGGATGTGGCAAAAAAGCTGCAGTTGTTTAATATATTGCAGCAGATAGAGCCTGAGAGAGAGAAATGTAATCTATCACGTGGATGCCGTGCATGAAGTGACAGTGGGAAGCATCCTCTGTGAAAGCTTCCAGTAGTACACCAAGAAGAGATCCAAGTTTTGCTTTTCGTGTTTCACTGCAGGACTTGCCATTTCACTGAGAACATCCCTAAAAGGAAGCTGGAAAAACGTAGCTGCAAGTATAAAGGCAGAAACAAGTGCTTAATGGTCTATAAACAGTGCCCAAATACTTCTTGATAATATTGTTTTAGGTATGATGTTTCGGGATATAATTTCCTCAAGTATTGTAGGAAGAGATCATATCTTTAGGAAGAAGTCATGTCTCTGCCTTGCAGGAAGGTTGCGTGCCTAGCTGCATCTTGGGATTTTTATCAGTTGTCCTAACAAAGTACTGCCTTCTCCATTAAAGTTTGTATTGCTCTTTTACTATCACAGGCACTTCAGAAAGTCCAAGGAACATCTAGTTAGATCAGTAATACTTCTGTATGGACGTAGCAGAAACCAAATTGGAATTACATTGGCATGCAAGGCTTTGGAAGAACAGGGAAGTAGAGCTGTGTTTGCCAGCTCTTCAAAGGGGAAAAAAACCTACAGACAGGAGCATGGCTTTTTTTTTCCCCCCCTCGCAAACAATGCAATCTTGAAAGAATAAAAATAGGAGTCAGTTAATCCTAGGGGTAAACTTCTAGCTTATTCTTCAGTCTGATTCCTTACCTCCATGAATGTAATATGCAGTGATGGTAAGAATGCAATGCTTCAGACTCAATTGTAGATTATGGCTGGGCAGATAAAAGAAAAAACTCTAAATATAAACTTTATGGGCACTAGTGAAATTCTGGCTCTCGAATGTGAAGGAGGCTTTGAAACACCCGTATAACTAACCGTGGAAGAGCTAGGATGGAGTCAGATTTTTGGCATGAAAATTAAGATTTTTGCTTTGCTTTTTATTGGTGAGGTTTTATATTTTCTCGTATTTGTGAACTTTCTCAAGGGATATAAATAACATGTCTTTTCTTTGCCATTATGCCGTGAGGTATATGTGGGATAGAAACACATTAGACAAGTGGCATTTAAATTCTTTTCCATAGCCCATTCTTTCCAATAGGTGTAAAATTAACTTGGCTTTAGTGCATTATTGAAACACCTGCACAATGTTGGATAACATCATCTCTGCCTTGGGAATTGTGGGGTGTGTTTTTTTTTCAGTTAACAGATGCTCCCTCTGCTTGTTTTGAAGCTGGAAGAGATAACACAAGGTAGGACCTACATAAACAGAGAAAATTACTCTTTCAATGTTTCTTGGCAGCAGTTGTGGGTTAGATACGCATGGATGTCCCCTCACAGATGTAGAGGTGATATTAAACTGAGAAGTCATGTGATAGCAATTAAACATGTATGTCAACTGGCTTCTTTTCAGTAATTTTTCTGAGTGTGTTCCAGCATTTTTTTTTTAAAAAACCAAAATCATCTGACACCAAGTGAAAAATAATCAGCCTGGCAGAGTAATGTTTCCTCTCTTACCAGTCAGGTAACTTGCAGCCATGCAGAGCTGGAGACAAGTTTTGTGCCACTGGAAAGAGAAGTCACCCACTATTCCCAGTGGGACTAACTCTCTCCTACAGCTTTCAGAAGGTCTGAGATAAGAGTTAAGATATTTGTAGATATAGGAAAGCTATTTTTAAGTATCTTTTTTTTGGCCTTTTTTTTTTTTCAGTTTTAATGGCTCCCTCTGAGCCCTCTGTTGTTGGGGTGGTTGTAACTAAGGCACCTGGTGGTTAAGCTGAAGAAGTGAGTAACGCAGTCCTAGCAGCACTTTAAAAAGCTCTTTGTATTGCTCCAGAAAGACCTTTTTTTAACATGTAACATAGAGAATATATGGTAGTATAAAGTTTTGTAAGTAGGCTATGAAGTCTACTTGATACAGAATAGAGACACTGTGCAGTTCATGGTTTTGTCACTTCAGCCCTGTGATGTACATATTTCTATCAGTCCTGCATTGCTTCCTGCCCACTTATCTCTATACCACCTCAGCAGTGCCGGTGCAAAAACCTCTCGTGTCTGTACAGTGAACTAGATCAGGGACCTGATCCCCCTTCAGAAGGACCTGGAGTGGGGGAAAATACGTTGTTTTTTTTAAAATTCTGAATCAGTTTCCCAGCCCAGCTGATTCCAGAGGTGCACAGCTCCTGTGGTGTGAGATGGGGTCGGGGGGAAGATGGGGCAAGTGGCTTTGCAGCATTAGTGTGCATCTGTCTGTGCGCCCTGGCCTCCGAGTAGGTGGTGTTCTGCCATAGCAGCACACTGCTCTTCCCTGGCATATATAATCAGGTGAATGAGGGACAAGGTGTAAAGTCCTGTATCAGAATGTGACAGTTTTAAATGAAATGACGTTTTGAGCCCACTTAATGGAACCACCTTCAGTAAAGGATTGCAGGCAGTTATTCCCAGTGAACCAACACATTTACTTTCATCCCTGTGGGCCAGTAGGACACACAAATTCAGTTTAGCCTTCTATGTACCCTCTGCCAGGCAGACAATAAATTCATTTAATTTTCTCCTTAAAGCTGTATCTGTTCAACACTTTCCTTTGTGTTTATTAAATATGAAGGGACATATTTTCTTGAGGTGTTTTACAGTCCATATCCTCCAACCTTCACGAGGGACAAAGCCTGCTAGAGCAAGGCACAGCTCTCTCTCCAGCATCGCGTCCTTCCTCTGTGACGTAAGCAAAAGCCTGTTTAAGGTTGCAGAAGAGGGACATCATCCTGTAGCTCTTGCCCATGTCCAGGTTGTTGGTGGCTAATCTGTGTCTTGTGCGTCACCAGGAGACTGACTGTAAGCCCGAGCTATGCTTAGGACAAACTTCTGACATAAACCTGCTCCGTACTGTCTGTTTTCTGCAGGAAGACATTGGAACTGTTTTGCTCCACTGAAATAATCTTCCCTTAACATCGTGGTATTCTCACTGTTTACAGCCTGTTGCACTGTGAAGCTCTGAAATAATTTCAAGTACACATATGTGTGCGTTAGATAGACCTTTCTGCACATAACTGCATTTGTTAATAGAGCACACGTGTATGCTAATGTAAGTGGAGGGACGCTGTGCAATAAAGGATCGGCTTGTGCTGTACATCCAGGAGGAGGTTTTATTTACTGTTGCACTCTAGATTTTTTTAAGCTGTTGCTGAGAGATGAAAGAGTCCTGAGCCTGATTTAGGCACTGTTTAAGACTGCCGTAAATTTTGGCAGTCTTTGCCACCATCCTCATTCTCCCTTTGGTGATTTTTTTTTTTATAGTTTTCAATAAAGTAGAGAGTAACTGTAATGAAAGTCATTACAGCTCTCTCTTCTCCCTCCTCTGGCTGCAAACTTGATGAGGCTCAGAGGCTGTATGGATTTATTTTTTTTTCTAACCTGTTGCTGATTGCTTGTGCCCTTGAGGTACGTGAGGCTTTGCATCTCCTCTCAGCACAAAACCCAGGGAATTCTTACCCTTGAAGCCTGTTGTGTGTGAGAACTGGTGTAGGGTTTTCTATCCGGTAAGCTCAACATCACCCGCAGAGCCCTGACACGGTGTGTACAGGGGTGCAGGTGTATTCCTGTATGCATTATGGTCTTTCTGTCAGTCCCATTCCACCACTGAGAATCTTGCTCTATCTCTCATCTCTTTCCCTTTTATAGAAGGAACAAGAAAAAAAGTAACTTGTGAAGAGTTTTTGAAATGTTCTTTAGAAGCTCCTATAAAATGTTAGGTTAGGATTTTCCTTTTTAATTGTACCCCAGTGTTGCTGTCATTTCATATTTCGTGGTTATTGTCTTCAAGCTTTTTCAAATCTCAGTTACTTACATCGATCTCGACAGACACTGCTTTACTAGCAGGTGGATTTTTATGGTGCTGTGAAATAATAAGTATATGCATATATTAGCAAGAGAGTTAGGGATGAGGAATGTGTGTAAGGGGATGAAGAGACAGGCAGCGCATCTATATGGCCTTTTGTAGAGTCAAATGGGCTCGCTCTCCCCATCCCTAAAGCTTGCTTGGAGCCATGTTTATGCTAAGCATGCACAAAAAAGACTAGCATCTGTCTAAGGAAGATTACGTAGGCACATGTAGGAAGAGGAGGAAATGTGGGGATGTAAGTTCTTTTTTTTTCCTCATTTTCTGGAGAGTTAATACTCTAGTCCCAGAAAACTGAAGAAAACTTTTTGTTCTTCAGGCTTTGCTATCTGCCTTCACTTAGCATTGACTGAAGTTCTGTGATAACTTCACTCCTTTGTAGGGAGGTCTTCTGACCCACAAAAGGGGTGAGGTTAGAAGGGTTAGTGCTGAGTAACCAGGTCTATTTTTGCAGCAGCAGAACTGGACATTGTGCAGGCAGTCAAGGTCTGTGAGGCAGCTGCCTTAAGTGCAGCAATGAGCTCCATTTGCTGGTTGAGAGACTGAGAATTCACATTTCTGTATGAAGGTGAAATGCAGTCTCTAGGGCTGTGTTAATTTGGGATTTTGTACCATTTCAGTAGCTTAAAAACAACAGAGCACAGCCAAAGCGCGTATGCAAGCCCCGTTCCTGTGCAGCCATTCATCCAGTGTTGATCTTGAGGAGGAATAGTAGTTGTAGAAAATCTTTGGGATCACTGCTGTAACCTAAAAATACTCCTTTTTGAATGAAATTTAATCAGATGTACAAGGCTGCTGCTTTATGCTTTTGTGTAGTTGTCTTTCTGGGTACTGCTGACATACTTACATGCAGGATCTTTGTTCCTTGTTTGATGCTGGTTTATATTAAGTCTCTGGATCTTCAGAATTTCAGATAAGGAAGGTGCTGGTCTTAAGAAAAAAAAGGGTTTTCCAGTACAGGTGCAGTTATAGGACGTTAGATTTCTAGACTTTGTACGTGCTTCTGGGCTGTGATTAGAAATGGTCAGACACAGCTTGCGTGCAGTGCCCACTGTGCAGACAGTGTTGTGGTAGGTGGGCAGCAAGCAGAACATGGCTCCCTATCAGACAAATACAGCCTGCCCTATGCTGCCAGGTACTTCCACCTCGTGTTGCTGCCTCAATTTGTCTCGTTGGCCCAGCTCTGTGTGGGATCTGTGTGAGAACTGGAAGACTGCGTTTGCCTGGGTGTGTTCATGGTGAGCTGGTGCGATGAGGGAACGAGACCTTTCTGTAAGCAGCCATCTCTGCAGCTTTGCACCACTTGCTCCCGGCAATGGCAGGGGTTGCCTTACCGTTCACCCACACGGGCATCTTGCTCATGGTCCTTGGTGTTACTGCTTAGGCCCCAGCACAAATGCGGTGTGATGAGCTCCATTTTCATACCTGTTCCTTAAGGCTCAGACTGGCTTCTTACCTGGCGCGAGTCATTCAGAAGTACCACGAGATGGCACTGCACCAGCTCTGCTGCAGGCAACAACACCATCCTCTTCGGAAGGGAAAATCACTGCACTCACGAGTAGTGGGCTTGCTATACTGTGGACATGGGATCAGAAAGTTCTATTTGCTTCAGAGCCAAGCGCAAGATAATCCTCTTGATTCCCTTGGAAGCTGGTAATGAATCTGCCCCCCTAGCAGGGCTGCTTCTGCTCGATTGTTCTGTTGGGGTGAAGGTGCAGGGTTTGCAGAGGGAAATTGAGAGGTGTCAAAGCTTGCTTTGAATATGGATTCAGTGTACGGCTGGGTCACCACGCTGTGCTGGCTAGAGAGAAGGTGTTCCCTTCCTTTCCCTGGTCTTCTGTTTCTCCCAAGGCTGCCCCAGTTGTCACTGGGGCACCAGGGTGTTCTCAGAAGATGTTTTAGCTTGTAAAATTGCCAGCTGTCTCCTTTATGAAGGGGCTTTGGGCTCTTCTTTGAGTGCTTGTGACTCTTTAACTGTGGTGTGGGTTGTTCCCTCCTTCTCCGCCCCTTCCCATCTGTCATCTTTAATTGCTCCCTGGCTTTTCCAGTTGCCGTGCTGCTTCTGGTATTAATGGATTTCACTTTACAGTTCCCTTAACGGGAACCATAGTAAGGAGTCCCAGAGTGGGTTTTGAGACGTGTTCTTTTGTTTGACAGCATGGGGCTTCAGTCTTTGTCCTCTTCTCAGGCCAAGCAGACTCTGCCAGTGGAGCAAACTGGAGGCAATGCCCGTTGTTGAACAACTTTGGAGCACCACAAGTGTAACAGCAGAGCGGGGAGATGACCAAGTGGTGCCTGCCTGCTCTGCCATGTGTGTGCCCTGTCATGCCATCTGTTACCATTACCCAGGGCTAATCTATTACATTTTCAGGCCATCTAATGGCACTGTCTGAATGGTATTAGTTCTGGGAAATGTAGGTCTCTTGATTTTTCTTTTTTTTTTTAATTCTTTAGTACAGGTTAACTCATTTTTTGCTGTTCTGAAAAACAAGTTCAAAGCTAAGAAGTGACCTCTAGGTTCTTGGGGAACCAAAAGTTGAATTAGCGCTCACTACTTCCTTGTGAGGTTAACAGTGTTTTCTGTTTCCTGCAGAGGATGCAAGGCTGAGGCACAAAAGTTAGAGGATTTGCTCATGGGCATCCAGAGGACTAATACTAAAACAATGAATACTGTTTGGTTTTGTGCTGAGTCCTTTAAGAGGTGTATTCTTTTAAGGGGTCTACCATCCATATGAAAAAATGACCTGCACACACCCCACAGATGTTCACTGGTACATGCAGTGACACGGGGAGCAGAATGCCACACTCATACTCTCAATTCAGTAGAAAACTCCCTTTCTCTATTGTCTCTTTCTGACATTTTTCCTCTTCCTCTCCTGTGTTCCATCTCTCCATCTCTTTATGGTTCTTTTGTCTTTACACACTTGTCTTAAGTCTTCTCCCCTCTTCTTCTTTGGTTTCATTCTCCTTTTCCAATACTTTATTTTCCCCTTTCTGTAGGTGGTCACCCCTGGGCAGTATAGCATCTCCCAGCTTGGCTCACTTTGCAAGCACTTGCTTTTTCTCATTTTTCCCCCCCTTTTCCCATTTTGGGACAAGCAGCATAGACAGAAGTCCCCTTTGGGGATGACAGTGTGTTTCTGTTGCACTTTGTGACCTGAGCTTTAAAAGCCACAGGAGACTTTTCTCCTTCTTGGGGAAGTTAACTACAGGAAACAAAGGGAGATGAACCAAGTGGGAAGGGATTGTGTAGGGATTTTGCTGGTTTAGAAATGGGTTGTGGTCTTTTCCAAGCATGAACCTTCCAGACCTGCTGAGAGCCTTCCAAACCCATCGCACTTCCCCTTGCAACTTCTTTGCTTTAAATAAAGGCAGGGGAAAGTAGGAAACTCTCCCAGTTTATATGAACTCCTAGAATGAAGCAGGCATTGTTTTAATTTGTTTTCCAGGGTTTAGTTTTGGGTCTTTTCCCCAAACATCCAGGGACTGTAGATTTTGCAGTGCAGAGTGCAACTGACCTTGTAACCTTGTGGATTTTTCAACCACTGTACACTCTCAATTTGGCCTCTACATCCTTCAGTAAAGGAATGTGTGACCTTTTAGCAGCTCAATGTGCTGGACAAAAAAGGAAAAAAGCAACCTTCCTAAGATTAGTGGCTTTAGCTAGGTAGAAAATGGCCTACCAAACAGTGTGGAAAAACTGGTGATGAACATATTACATGGTGTTCTTTGCCTGATTCCCTAGATTTGATTTCACCCTCAGTGGGGAATGTTTTTCTTTTGGGTACCTTTGCAGAGAGTGCTGATAGTTAGAGCTTGTGTTGCCAAGGCAGTTTGCAAACTTAAAGTAAAAAGTCCCAATGAAGAAGAGAAGCAAAAACTGTGTTTTGAAGCTAGGGAAACTGAGTCACTTTTTGTTTGGACGTTTTGTGACATTTCATTAAGAAATTAGAGCTAGAAGAAGCAGTTGTTAAAAGCCAATGTGACTGCATGGCTGGTGCCAGCTCCTCTGTCATCGTGACAAGATGACAGTTGATCCCTGGCTCCCAGCTCGGGAATACAGCACTTGGTATTTTCTCTCTCAGAACACAAAAAACTTGGAGAAGCTTCTGGAAAACTTGGCTATCTTCTTTCTACCCTTTCTTGTCTTTTCATTTCTCACAACAAGCTGTGTCTGCCTACATAGCTGTTTCTCAAGGAGTAGTTGCTTCCCAGTGCAATTTGGCCAGACTCCATGAGAACAGCTGATGGCTGTTTTCTAATAGGTTACTCCCAGTCCAGCTGCAGTTTGTTGGATTTATTCTGTTTTAACATGTTGCCCATTTATCTCCTGCACTGTGTAGTCCCGTTATGGAGTTGCCTCCTGTTTGGCACTCTTTCATAGGTTGTTACTTTTGAGTCTGCTGGTTGGAGTGCACGTGGTGATCTGTGCTTGGCGTCAGTCCCACCCGGCACTGTGGAGCACTTTGCAGCAGCAGCAGCTCTTCCCTCAGAGTGGGAAAGTTAGGAAATCCATATTGAACCGGGCTGTACAGAGCTGACCCAGCGCGGAGGACAAGTAGGCAGCTGGCTGAGATGGCAGCTGGCCTGCTTGCGTGGAGAGATGGTGAGGAGCTCTTCTGCCTCTGCTCTGCAGTGCCTTTTGGGAGCTCCTCCGGGCCATGCACCTCCAGCCCCCGCCTTGCCATATTTTATTCTGGTGACGGCTCCCAGCCCTCTTTGTCACCAGGCTGTCACCTGCCCCATCAGTCTGTTCCACCAGCCCCCTTGCTCTGAGCAGCCACCCCCTCCCCGCCCCCCAAGCAGAGCTCAGGCTGTTCTGGCTGCCAGGGAAAGGGCGGTGGGAGTTGGGAGGGGACAACAAATGCTGTGAGATGTCACATCTCCTAAATACAGTCAATCAGATTGTACCTGCTCCTGCCCAGCTCCTGGGATGAGGGGAGCAGAAATCCCTGCTCTGTGGGGACCCTGCCCCTCCTGGTCTTGCCCTTTCTCTGCCCTGTATCATGCAAGAGAGGAGGTGATGGGCAGCCCTGCCCCTTCTAGCAGCAGGGAAAGCAGGGGAGAGTGAAAAGAGGTTCGGGGTGGAAGTGGGTTGGAAGTGGCATCTTAGGGGGGGCTCAGGTTAGTGTAAATGAAGTGCTGTATCCTGGAGGATGGGAATAGGAGGAGGGTACTAAGGAGGAAGAGCAGAGTGTGTATAAATGAAGAGGTTTTCTAAAGCTCCTTTTTTCTCTCTTGGCCCCTGCCTAGATCTACCATGTCCTGAGTGTCTGTCTCACTCCCAGCCTTCTTGACCCCTTTGGTATCTGCTGCTTCTCACTTACCAACCCACAACCTACTCTGTTGCTGCTCAACATTTAGATTCTGCCCACAAAGCCAAGAGTCATTGAACAAGCTCTGACCTGATTTATATCCAAACATTGCTCTTTCTATTCTGTATTGTGTGCCCTTGCTTCATATCACACAACTGTGATTTTTAGAAAGTTGTACTCGTGGACTTAATTCTTCCAACTTCTGAGCTGTGTATAAGGTCTCTGGTGGGGAAAGCAAGGTCATTAGCAAACGCCTGTTTAGAAAAGGAAGTTGATTTCAACCTCTGCCTTGCAAGTGCCCGAAGTTGTAATGCTGGCTATGCTAAGACGGTTCGAAACCAAAAAGCTTCCTTCAATTGGCTAAGGTCTGAGGGTGTTTCCTGCATTGCAGACAAAATGCAGGCATTCAGAAGGAAACAAATATTAAGAATTTGAGTAGTAGTAGTGGCCCAAATCCTATTCTTTAGCTTAGGTGCTTCTTGTTGCCACCTGGTCAAGTTTTGCAGCAGAGAATGTATTCTGTTGTCTTGGGTAATACCAAATGTTGGGCTTCTCTCTCTGATCTCTCCTGATGTCAGCAATGTTGAGGTAAATGTTCCATGGATGTTACCAATGGTAGGGGTTGGAAGGGACCTCTGAAGACCATCTAGTCCAACCCCCCTCCCAAAGCAGGATCGCCTAGGGCAGGACACACAGGAACATGTCCATATGGGTTTGGAAGGTCTCCTGAGAAGGAGACTCCACAACCTCTCTGGGCAGCCTGTTCCAGTGCTCTGTCATGCCCAGAGTAAACAAGTTTTTCTTATGCAGTACTGCTTTTTTACTGTTCTACTACCCCTTGGGACCACTGACAGTTCATCTACATTAGAAGAATATTCAAGCTTACCTGTGATAGTCTGGGCTAGTTGTGAAAATATGAGAAATGTAAGTTCTGATCTACTCGAAGGACACTGGTGCGTGTCCAGAGTTCAGCTTTGTCAGGACCAAGTACATGATCCAGTGGGCTAGCAGCATATTAGCTGCTTTGTATAACTGAAGGGAGAAGGATGCAGAGTCTTCAAAAATGGCTTGCTTTCCTAAAAAATGCTATATAACTCTGATACTAGAAAGTCTGTTAATATGCAACAGCCTCCTTTGCACACCTGAACCCAAATATCATAACCACAACCCCCCCAGGTCCTCAAACTTTTAAATAGCCTGATTACAATCCCTTCCACTGATCACTCATAGAATTTCCCTGGCTTTAGTCTTGTGATAAATAACATTTCGTGGGCTTTCAAGTCATCATAACATCTTCCAGAAAATACCAAGACTTCACGTACAAGATACCAGCAGGAAAATACCTTGTAAAATGCAAATGTATTTTAAAATAATCTTTTCATAGTTCGTAAAGCAATAAAAGAAGTGCTCAAAACCTAACTGGCTGTCCCTCTACAGGTCACCTTCAGGATTGCTGAGCTGTGATGGAAGGTATTTCTTCCCCTTTGATAAGGATTATGTGTTTATTGCACGGGTAGAAGGCAATTTATGAGCTCCTTAGTTATTTATTTCCTGGGGCTTGAATTGAGCTGGGTCATATTTGTTTTCCAGTTTCACACCTTTGTTTTTTAAAGAAAGTCACAGATCAATATTATCAAAATGAGTCAGCAGCTTCCACCTGAGTCTGCAGGCAGCTTGGAACCATAGCTTGGGGAGGTTTCAAGATCTGGCTTGGCAACGCTCAGATCTGGTGCCTGGCTACTCTAATTTCAGTGGTAACATCATGAATTGCTGCACTGCTGATCAGCGTGTGGAGCAGTAAAGGGATAAATGTATTACAAACAGATGCTTTTTTGTCATTATTTTTTTTTCCCTCTGCAATCAGGAGTGGAAGTTGTTTATTTCAACTGGCGTATCAGTGTCACCTGCCACCTCAGAGAAATTTTCCTCCACGCAGGCCAGTTTGAAATCCTTAATTTTACTCTTGTCTCTGAAACTGTCCCAAGAGAAGCCTGACAGAACATCTATGAAAGCAGTTGAAGCAGCTGCAGAATTCGTGGCTGATGCTTCGCTTTGTTGTCTCGAGTACATTAGTACTGCGTTCCAAGTTAGATTAGCGTTGTGCTTTGAGTGATGCTTTAGAAAATATCGCTGCTTGTCTGTCCCAAGCTCAGCCCTCCACAGCCATGTTTTATGGATGAATATGTACTTCATTGTCACTTAGCGGTGTTAACTGTGGCTGAAGTCGAGATGGCTTTGTTGTACGATTGTACAAGACTTTTAATATTTTATAAAGCATTTAATTTCTTTTTGTTGGCTCATAAATAGAGACACTGATGCTTAAAAAAATTATTAAATGGTAATTCAGTTTAAGAATCAGGTGCTTCGGTATAAACTAGTAATTTCTGGAAACAACTTTGATGTGCCTGTAATGGCTTTGAAATTGGCCGAAGAAAAGGGTCTGTTACTGAAAGCATATTTTATAGAAGAACTATTAGCCCAGTATCTTTCTCTTGGGCAAAAGAAAGGATTTGTGGGTGATAATGGCTCTTAAAAATACATGCCTTGTCTTTCTTACATCAGGTTCTGTTCTGGAGAATTATATTAGGTTTTTAGATACTGGCAATTTGCTGAACGTTTTGCTGTTCCTTGTCCTTGAAAAGTGCCTGTTACACTAGCAAGTGTCAAAATCCATAGGTTCTGTTTATTGCTCTTTATAAGAAGTGATCATCACTGGGATAGTCTGGGAATGTACACACTTAAAAAAACAGCGAGAAAGCTACACCTTGGAGGAGCTGGTGTGACTTGCTATGCTGGGCATGCTGCAACATCAAGTGCTGCGTGACTGGGATGGGGAATGGATACAGGAAATCAAAAAAACTTCCTTGCAGGAAGATGTAAAATACAGCCACTCAAAACTGAGCAACCTAGGGCTGGAGCCACACCAGAATGAGGGCAATATCCATGCTGTGACTTGTAGCTGTACTCTCACAGCTTAATGCCCTCAACCCCCTCTTCAGATGTCCCTGGTGGGTATCTCCACCTCTCTTGTGAAGGTGAGCATGGCAATGCCCGATCCTCTTCCCTGCTGTGGTGCTTCTCTGTTGAGTGAAGGAAGAACTGGTATCATTTGCAACATGGAGAAAACTGGTTTGGTTTATTGCCTGGGGGAGTAGCTGCCTGGTTGGCCCCAGCTGTGCCACCTTCTTCCTCCCATACGATGGTTGGATGCTGTCTGTGTGATTCCCAGAGCTAAGTGCAGGGGCAGCCACACCACACCTTCTCCTAAAATTATCATCTGGAGAGGATTTCCTGAGGCAGTGGTTACACTGGTGGGCATCTCCTGAGGTGGCTCCTTCACTGAGATGAAGTACAGAGCTGTGCTTCAACCTAGGCATAATAAACTCCTGCCACTTTTAAGTAGACCTTCATAAAGCTTTTTTTTTTTAACTTATTTTTGTCATATTGTTAGTGATGTTTAGCTACAGAAAATTGAAAGCATCTCTTTTCAACAAGGGAATTCAAGCACAGGGTTTGTTTTGGGGTTTTTTTTGGTTGTTTGTTTTGTTTCTTTGGGGTTTTTTTGAGACAGTGGTGGCATCACTGGTGAGTAAAAGGTCTGCAGCCCATGCTGGGTCTGAAGCAGAGGGTCAGCATCCCAAGGCACTGCATCAGCTTTTGATCCCAAAGTGAGGTACTCCCTTCTGCTGCCTGGCTTATGCAAAGGCTCTGTGGTCAGGCTCTGGCTTTTCAGTCACCAAGGCTGCTGCTTCTGTCTCTGTCACAGCCACCTGCAGTCTTGTCCCAGGCATTTGACTGTAAGCTTTTTTGTTAAGGAAATAAACCCTACAAAAGAAATGAAAAGCTTCCATAAAGAGATGTTCTGATGACCAAATAAACAAGTTTAACAGCATCACATATAGGTGGACATTTCTGCAAGCATTGCTTTATAAATTGAGAAGTTGTGGTGTTTTTCCATGAAGAAATTTTGAAGAAAACTTCATTTCTAAATGAATAGTTAAGAATAGTTAATTTAAAAACTTTTGCTTTACACCTATTTTTGGAATGTTTTCAAATGTTGAAGTTATAGTTACCAGTAAAATTAAACTGTTAATATCATCCAGTTATAAGGAGAATACCATTTTCTGTGTACTCTTGCTGCTTTGTAACAGTGTCAGACATTTACCCTTCATCCAGCTGAACCTAGTGCTTGAAGTTCCTTTCAGTGTATTATACCCAAGATGAAAATAATGATGACACTGAAGTTATCTGGATAGGTGGTTAAGATCCTAAATATTAGATTGTCCTTTTTAGTTCACACTGTTCTATTTTATTCGCCCTGTAGAACAGCAGCCCAGCATGCATGCTCTAGACATGCCAACAGTGACACAGTTAAGAAAAAACAATAAATTCCCAGTACAGTGGAAGGGTCCCCTGAAATAATGCCTACTTGACATAGTTTCTGACCTTATGCCTTTCCTTTCCCTCTACCCCCCCCCCCCGCCACGGTTTCTCATTAAGATGTAGGAGCTAGATCAATGGACTCGAGGGAAGGTGGCTGCTTAGGTCCCCTAGTCCTGGGTGGAACTGACTGTGCTGATGAAGTGGACCCTCATTTTGTATTAAAGGCTGATGCGAATCCCTCTTCACCCTTAAAAAGCTGCCACCAAAAAGCAAACCTATTTCCTTGTGTTTTGACAGCAAATGAACGATTGCATTTGCAGAAGCAATTTGGGAGAGCGTGAAAGCTGTCAGCACAACTAGAGGTGTCTTTCAGCATGTGCATTCACACGCAGAAGCTTTGTCTTTTGAAGATAGCAGCTTTTTCCTGACTGTATTTCCATGTGGTCTTGTGTATGTGAAGGGAGAGGCACATACAAGCCAGGCTCCCTTTTTCTTTTTTTGTTAGTTGTAAATGGGAGAGGTTTCTCTATGGTTGACAGCAGACTGGATCTTTTTGAGGGAATATGGCTCAGGGATGGTTTCTGACTCCTTACTGCCTTGTGCTGTGCATGGTCACCTACATCACTCCACAAGGGACTTCCAAGTGACACCGTTTAGATCTGTGGGCATGCTGCAGTTATTGTGTGTCTGTGTGAATGGCTCCACACAATGCCAGGACACAGGCTGGTTATCTTTTTAAACAAACTGCTTTAACATTTTGTTAGACAAGAAAGAGCTCCACAAGACTGCAATAAATCACCCATGAAAACCAGAGTTCAGACATGACTCTCACAGAGCTGCTGAGTAATGCAGATCATTCTTCTCTGCCCCTTTGACAGTTGGTAAGAGCCACCAGGAGCTGGAGCCAAGTTGGGGTTCAGCTTGGTCTCCCTTTTGCCGTATGGTCCTCGCAGTGGTACAGGACTTCTGTGTGGTCTGAGAGGCCAATGGTGGTCCTTTCCACCTTTCATTGCTGTAGGTGATACTGTAGCTGTTCTGTGCATTCACTCGGCCCAGGGAAGTTCTTAGCAAGTGGCTGTGCCCAAAGTAAGGCAGATGTCTATTTGCACAGTACCATGAGAGCATATGGGGAACGGGAGCTGTGTTTCAAGCTGCCTGAGTGTCCCAGGCAAGCTCTGCTTGCCCTGGAGTTGGCATGTTTATGGCAGCAGAGGGGACTGGGGGATGTAATTGATTTGGGCTAAACTCATGGAAAAGGAGGGATTTGGTAGTGTTTTTTCATGGCTCTGGGAGTGAGGGGACTTGGATTCCACTCTTAAACCTCTCCATCGTCCTCTGCAACCATAACCTGCTAGCACAACATGTTTGTGCCTCAGTTGCCCTGATGATTGTAAGGAACTGCAGCTTTTTGCTGTACTGTGCTAAGAGGCCAAACCCTTCTTACTATTTGTAAATGATTTTGAGATCCCAGGTTGAAAGCTATCATGTAAACATGAAATATAATGTTTTGCTGCAAAACAAAAACAAAGTGCTTTTAATTGTGTTGTTTAAGCAACCAGTTTCTTGTAGAAATACAAATAAAGACCACAGCTTTTCACATCATTTGAAAGAGGCAGTTGGTAGTAACATGGTAGAAAAATACCTTAGAACATTCAAGCACAGCTATTTCCACAGAAAATACTTTAGATTTTGCTTTTTTACCTTTCCTTTTCAGTTCTGAGTTTCTTCCCCATGTGCCCAGCAGATAGTATCCCTGCCTGGAGAGATGCCCCCCCTTCCCATACCCAAGTGTTCATTTTTCTCACATCAGCGGGTTTCTATTGAGTGGGTGGTAGGGAGGAAGGATATTATTTGACAGCTAATACTGTAAATGCTGTCTAATATGGTTTGTATATGGGAGCAGTAATAGCTACGGCTGCCGTGACTTTGTTGCTGCAGGGAAAATGCAATAAATAGGAATTTCGGAGGAAGATCTGGCGATGAAGAAAAGTCCTGGGATTTAATTTGTTCCTATTGTGCTACTACTGTTAAATCTCCCTTCTGATGTAACTGGAATAAAATATAGATCTAAACAGATCCTGGCATGCTCTGGATGTACCACACAAAGGCAATATACGCACTTGTTCCTATTAAAATTAATCTATATGATACTCTGTGGAAAACAGTGACATTGTGTTTCATAATAACTTCCATTTCAAGATCTCAAAGCACTCTCCAAAGACCAGTCTCTCATCTCTATGCTGCCCTGTGGTAAGTTAGCAGTATTGTTCTCCTCTAATAGCCGAAGAAGGTGACATGCTCTATAACCACATCGTAAGCCAGTAGCAAAGCTGGGGGGAATGCTACACTTCTGACCTTGCTTGCTTTAGCCACTAGGCTGTACTTTTTTTCCTTGCAACCTCAGCAGTGTCTGTCACTGCACATCATTTATTGGTTCCCTTGCTCAAAGCTCCACGTTTCCCTCCTTTGGTTGTCCCTTTTGTCGAGGCACCCAAGCATGTCAAAGACTGTAGAGCACATATTAGGGAATTAGACTGTAAGGGAATAAGATGCAGTTTTTTGGCTTAATTAAAGGAATGCATTTCACGTGTGTCCTGGCCATAGAAGGAGGAAACAAGATAGTGTTCCCCTTCCTTTGCATGTGTATGTAGGCTGTGTGCCCAGAGACCCTTGGAGGAAGCTGCTGCCTGATTTCCTAGCAAGTGTGGTAACAGAGCGTAAGCCCAGGATTTTATTATAATTCCTCTTCCAGATTTACTGAGGAATATTTGATTAGCTAGAAAGTTGGTATGACGTGGCATGGAGGTGTTGTGAGTGCACTCAAACTGGCTGGCTACCTTTTCTCTGCACGTCTGAAGGTAGGTGGAAAGGACAGTGTGGTTTCTCAGCTGGTTAAGTGCTACATGTGCTTATCACGAGCTGTCCCATTTTCCTCAGGGATACTTTATTTTTTTGGGGAATGCCAAAATGCTTCTACATACTTTTCCATGAAGCTCTGTTGAGGGTTAAGCAAAGGGCTGTTCCTTAAGCCTTAGCACTGTTCTGACTCAGGAACAGGCTGTCACATCACAAGTTGGACTCTGTAGGGTTTTCTGCCAGAACTTCATCTTCCTCTTCTCAATGCTGAATGTTGCCTATGTATTGTATAGTCTTTCTTTCCGTAGTCTCTTAACATAACCTGTCATATCCTCAGTCCTGAATCGCTCAGCATAATCTGGTAAGCACAACATGTGGCTGCCTTCTCCACTTTCTTGAACCCAGTCGTTCTGAAAATGTCACAAACTTTTCTGTTTGATCAAGTGCATATATTTTAATGAAGAAATCTGTTAGCACCTCTGATCTTCTCTCTAGCTGAGATGTTCCTGAAGAGCATCTGCATTGTCTGTGTGATGGTATCCTGCTCCTTCTGTGGCTACGTGAAGTTTGGCTCTTTAGGACTCTATTCCCAGTGGGACAGGAACTCAGTAGAATAAATTAAGGGGGGTTTTCGTATAACCTAATTTCTATTACATAATTAAACCAAAATCTGTTTCTCTGACTAGAGTGAAACAAATTCCAGTGGGAATTTTCAAAGCCTCTTCATCAGAAGTCCCCAGAGTTTTTCCTTTTGATGAGCTCTGGGCCCAAGGAGGCCCATCCAGTACCTCCATTCAAGGTTTCTCTTGCAAGAGTTTCTGCTGCTTTTTCTCTCCAGTACACCATCTGGACACTGGCTCATCTTCTGTCTTGCAGCATTTGAACCTGGAAAACCCTTCAGGAGAGACAGCTGTGATCTGGCCAGTCTCCTGCTCTTGCTGATGCAGTCTTTTCTGTTGGTTTTTTGGCTTAATTTCATTCTATAAAGAGGCCTGACTGCCTCTGCTGACAAATGTGAAAGATCACAACCTTTGTTCTTCACATTGTGGCTGATGATAGCACCCAGACCACCCTGGGATTGTTGGCTTCTTCCTGGGGTGGAACTGGAGTGTGTGTAATTCAGCCCAGCAGCGCTGCGTGCACCTATTGAAGGCTCTGCGCCTGCGCCCCTTACGCCTTCTCCAATTGTTCAGCTTTGGGAGTAACTCATCCTCCTCATAGTGAATGACTATGGCTGCAGAAGGGTTAACAGGATGTGGGCTTAGCCTGTGCGTGCATGAGACATTAAAGCCCAGATGGTGTACTTAATTACTCTGGCCAGCTCTGGCACCATCCTGCTCCAAAGGGAATTAAATGAGGAATGGTGTGTCAGCGACTGTTCCTTTCCAGTCTCCCCAGAGCACTTCAGTGTTACAGGCTTACAACACATTAGACCTAGCTCAAACATCCCCAAGACAAAGTGGCTTTGGGATGGTGGCTCCCCTTGAGGTTCCCAGCATGGCTCTTACCCGTTCCACACACCATCAGGACTGCACTGGGAGTGCCTCATTACAAATGACTTCAGGACACCAGTTTCTTTGCAGAAGCAGTCATGAGCATAGCTGTAGCGCTTGCAGCTTGTAGAGCCTCCGATGAAGGATGAGAGCTTGCCTTGTGAGTTTTATTGTCAGTCCAGTCCTCTTGGTGCTTGCTATCCCATGCATGGAAGTGGACTATCTTGGAGGCTTGTCCCATGACAGATCTTACAGGGCTGATCCCAGTTTGCTGTCTAGAGGGAGAATCCATGTCCCATCCACAGGATATGCAGTCTCTCTTTTTGCTTTTGCTCGTGTCTCTGCAGAGCAAGGCTGACCATCAGAGGCATGCAGATGGCTCCATGGCAGGATCTGAGCTGACCCCAGATGGTGCAGCTCAACCTTTCCCAAGGAGTTATGGCCTGGCTGCAGTGGTTGAGTCCCTAGTTGTGTCTGATCTTGTTGGCAGTGCCAGGTCTGCTAACCAGCTGCTAGGAGGAAGCTGACTGTTCCTCTTCGCTTAACAGAGTAGTTGCTGACACGCATATGCCTTGATGTATGTTCCATGTTCCCTCTTCCCATAACCACCTGGAGTTTTAAGCGATACAAATGCTAGAGCATGCACGTTTTTGTCTGGGGCACTTAAAATTGCACTTAAGATTATCAAGGTGCTTTAAATTTTGAAGTCCTGTTTTCAGACTGAATCAGGGAGGCATTCTACATTTGTTAAAGATTTGTCACACTTGATTTCTGGTCTGAAATAAAGGTTTTTATTTTCTTTTTTTTTGTTCTTTCCTGTCCCATCCTCTCAAAAAAGAGCAAAGATAATTCATTTTTCCTGAGAAAAATAAAAGGGAAGGATGGGAAGTGTCTTTTAGGGGGTGGTGGTTTTCTTAAGCTGTTTTTCAGCAGTAATGGCAGATGTTTGAAAGTTTAAGGTGGCAATGCTCCTCACTGAAGAGTGGTGTGTGGCCTTTTTCCAGAGGAAATTTGGTTAGTTTTTACCATGCTATTAGCACTGAAAATTACATACTGAGTCTGCACCATTGAGTGTTTTTCTCGGGCTGAAGTGTGCATCTCAGCAATGAGGCACTGGATGTGAGTGCATAATTCACTCTGTAGTCAACTGGTAGGCCTCAAAAGAGCTTTAAAAGAACAGGCTGCTTTTCACATGGCTTGGAAAACCGAAGGTAAGAAAAGCAAGTCCCGTAGTGCCTGCAGTTCCACCAGTGAAAACGCCTCTGTTGCCTGGGGAAATGCACTCAGCTCCAGAAGTCAAGAGGCCATGAATCCGATTTCCAGGTCTGTGCTTCATAATTTTCTGTGCTTCAAAACTCTTTATTTAGTGCGTCTGGCTGGGGCTGAGCCCACTGGCATTTGAGAGCTGCCCTTCGTGAAGGAAATGGTCACCACTGGGGAACAGCGTATGGCTCTGATCCAGTGGCGACAGATTTTTGTTTTAAGGGGTTTGAAAATCCCACACCAAATGTGTGTGAAGCAGAGGTTTTAGTAGGCACATTACCACAGTCCCTGGGGAGGGCTGCGCTCTGCAGAAGCGGCTCGACTGAGGGCAGGTGCAGACTGCCGCCCCTGATCTCCTTGCAAGTGCCACTAACAAGCCCGCACACATTTTCCAAACAGAATTTGGTGAGAGATAGCACCATCCTGCTGTTTAGCAAATTAGGTTCTGTATTATTTATTTATTTATTTATTGAGCTTTATATCCCTGTGGAGTTAAGATTATCTTCTGATGTTCTGCTTCTTGCTCGTAAAGGGGGAAACGCGTACTGCGTTTGAGTTTGGGCGCGTCCATCATCCTGAGTCATACGCACACCGGTACCTCCGGTCCGAGGGCTGCCGTTTGGCAGCATCGCCATTTATCACGAGGTTGTGAGAGGGGGATGCTTTTCCACGGGATTGCGTGAGCTGTTGGGTGCACCGTCGCTGGTCTTGGCCGATAGCAGGGAAGGAGGGGGCACGCGTGGCTTTAGGCCCACCTTGCTGGCTTTGTCCTCTGCAGGTTAGTCAGCTGCATGAACCCGGGGCAGGAGGGGCAGGGTGGCTGAGAGAGGCAGGTAAGAGCCGGCAGCCTCCTTCCCTGGCAGATGGAGCCTGGGGGCACTCTGCAGCCAGCCCTGGAAGGCGATAATCATGAGAGGGATAATGGCTTGTTTCGGGTTAATAGATCCTGACAGCCTAATTTCCCCTGGTGAAAATAAAAGGGAATAAATCTTACAAATACTGTAAAATCAATAGCTAGCAGTGAAGGGGCTGACAACAAGACCCTATATCCACAGCACATTTTTTTCGTGAATTGTTCATTTCACATTTCAAGCGCATGTGTTCCCGGTGGCTTTGCTAGAGCCAGGTAATCCTCGGTTCTCTTTTCTGTCATGCCCATCTCTTCAGTGCTTGCTTTTTACTCGCTCACCTTTGAGTAAGGAATCTGAAGCCTTGAGCTTGTTGGAAGGGAATGCTGCCTTGCCCAGGGAAGACCTACAGCACTCTTCCTTCTCAGGGGACCTTGGAGCCTGCCCTTCTCTCTTCTCACAGGTGTGCATAGCTAACCTAGTTACAGGTCTTTATCTGTAAACAGTTAGATAACTGTATCCTCACCCTCCGAAATAACCCAGCCACAGGAGCCTTTGCTCCACAGCTGTCCTCCCCAGAGAAAGACCACAACCTCTTACGTTAGTGACCTGAAATCTTGATGGAATTAACATTGCACTTCTTTGCTTTCCCAAGGTCAGAGTTTAAGATTCGTGCACTGAGCAGCTACAAGCTTCACCAGGTAAATCTCTGAGTCCACCGAGGACCATCTGCAGTGAGTGTGAATTGGCAGCATTACAGAAATAGAAGATAATGGAATAGGAAGTAGTTAAACATTTAGTATGTGTGTCTAAATGAATGCTGGGGAGAGCACCATCGTGCTGGCACTCAGCTGCGGGTTGTTGGGCTGGGGTAAAGAAGGGAATGGGATTTTCCTGTTGATCTGTTCTGTTGGTGAGTGGTGAGAGCTTGCTGAGAAGGGCTGCTGGATCCTCGCTGGCACGTGCTTTGCAAACAGAGGCACAAACTCCTTCTGTGTAGAGTAAGCTTGAGGTGAACCTCAAGCTCCAGGTTTGAGGAACTTCTGGCTCCTTGGGCCAACACAGTGTGTACTGAGCAGTCCTCGCAAAGAAATGTGCATGCAGGCTCAAGGATGAAGAAGGCTTGGACTGGAGTGTTTTCTTGCTATTGGCTTCCCTGTGAATGAAGATAAGTGGGAGGAATGGTCTCTGTTTGGTACTCTTGACCCTGTTTTAAAGGCAGGGTGGAGGAACTACATGCTTCACAGTTTTCAAATACCAAAGAGTGTTTAGCTTGGTGAAACCTGTGGTAAAAAGCTACTTTCCTCCTAGAGATAAAAATCACACTACAAGGATTTAGGAGAAGCCTGTGTGAGTGGTTGATCCAACCTCTCAGTTATAGGGCTTTGACTCTTTTCTGTCAAGATATTTGGATTTGAGTTTTTGCTTGAAATTGTCCTTCATTAAAAGGAAAGAAAATTCTCACTTCTTTGTTTCCTGGATGCAGACATTTTTGGACTGAGCCAAGTGAACTTTTTTCCTCAGTCTGTCCCAGCTTCCCACTTCTTCCTCCCTGCTGAAGGAGACAAGACAACGTGTGTTTTCTGTGCCAGGGCATTGTCCAGCTGAAGCCACTGTCCTGCATCTCAAACTCCTACCTCTGAAACAGGCTTTCTCTGTGATGTTGAACTTGTTATCTCTTGGCTCCAGTTTTCCTTCTGTCAGATGGGTCCTTTCTTCCATTTCTCTTTTCTGGCTCTTCATCATGTACTTTTCAGACTTCAGGCTGACTCTCTGCTCTCTGTATGTAAGTACGGTGCCCAGTCAATGATATCCTTTCCTTTGCTGGCATTCGAGTCATTACAGACCGAACAAAAGTACTACTGGGAGAATTCTGAGAGGGTTTCTTCACTGACTGTTGAAGTTTCCCTTGAGATGTTCTCCACCCCACCCCCCCCATGCATGTTCTGTTACCCTCTTTTTCCTGCCTTGTGTATTTGCCATTTATAGCTGCTGCTGACCTGGTGCTACACCTTCCTCTCTTTTTTTCACTATCCAGGGGCTGTGGGGAGATACTTGGAGTAAAGCAACTCAAACCGTAGTGTATTTTTAAGAAGCAAATGTCACTCTTGCTGCTATATCATGCAAGCAGTGGCTAAAATGGCTTTCAGAGCTGGTCAACATGCTGTTTACAGTGGGGTCTTTGTCTCCTCAAAACGTGAGAAAATGTCCATCCCCTCTTTCCCGCCAAGAATTCTGCTGATTTCAAGCAATACAAAATGCAGAGCAACATTAATGAATTTATGCATAGAAGCCTAATTTAAATTGTGCAAGTAGTTCTGTTTCCTTGTAACACCTTTCTGTGGAAAAAAAAATAATGAAAAAAGTGGTGCACTGGAGTTCAACCTCTCCATTGTGAAAGGTAAACAAAAATCAACATGCTGCAGGCAGTCCGTGTTTACAGAGAAGAGGCCAATATCAGGCTGGGCAGAGAATCCCCTAGTGATGCCTGTTCATAGTACATATTTTCTTCTGTCAGAGTAACAAATGAAATAATATTTAATAATAATGATGATGATAATAGCTGGTTCACATGTTTTTGGTTGGTTTGTTGGTTTTTGTTTGTTTCAATCTAAGATTATAGTGCTCCCTTCTTACTGTATTTGTATTTTAAAGATGCATGAACCCAAGACAATAAAATACTTTTCAAAAGGAATCCAGCAAAATCCAGTGCTAACCCTGGGAAATGGGATCGCTAGTGATGTACTTCAGTAATTACAGTGATGGTTTTGTGGAGGAAGGGTCTACTGAGCGGGAAAATGAATTTGTGGTCATAAAGGCTCAGAAGGACTTGAGGTCTTTGGGAGAGCTGGAGCCTCTTTGCTGTACAGGCTATGGGAAAGGTCATCCTCGTGCCAAGCTGCTTTTCCTGACAGTGGAAGTAGTAGTAGGAAACAGAGTCCCACAAATGGAAACAGGTTCCCTGACTTCCCACAACTCTGTTAGATATATGCAGGTGAACGCTGAGTGTGTGCAGCAGATGATAGTCCCTGAGTTGTATCCCATGAAGGAAGCCTTCCTGGACACGTCAGGCCTTGGCACATAGAGAGCTGAGGTAGATGCTTTTGGCAAATGTAGCACTGAACAGCCCCTGCTTTTGTAGAGGGACCCTGTACCCTAGACACAGCAGGCTGGCACGTCAGGAGGGGGCTGGGAAGCTGTAGCTTGTAGAAGGGATTGAGTGGCAGAAGAGAGGCCATGACTGCTGCAAACGTGTAGGATGCAGGTACTGTGAAGGGGCAGCCTGGGACGGATCGGGAGAATGCGAGTCTTGCACTTGCTCTGTGAAACCTGGGGGATGTGTTAAAATCATTTGTCTTGAGTCACTCAGCGGGTCAGTGGCAGAGTCAGAAATAGAATCCAGGTCTCCTGAACGCTGGGGCCACCACCATTATCTCCAAAACCATATTGCCTCTCCAAAGTTTTCAAAAGTATGCAATGTGCCAAGTGATCTTGCACTTTTCTACCCAACCAGCAATTTGACATGGCCAGACAGGTGCCCTTTTGACCATGGCTGCATATTCAAAATCTGTAACAGGTCAGTTTTTGCACCAGACTCAAAAATTAGTTTTTCATGTGGTGAGAATCTTTTGCTACTGTAGGCAGAGGCAGGACTGTGACACCAGAGATAAAAGGAGTGAGGTCTTTGCAGCTTTCAAGGTGACCTTCACATTAAAAAACCCACCTTGAGCGTAAATCAGGATCTCTTATTTATTTGTTTATTATTGAGGAAATGCAGTTTAAACATGTGCTGCTTTACAGACACCTAAGAGAAAATCTCTAGGAAGCTTCTGCATGTGTTCTGACTCATACACTATGCTACATAATGATGTAAAAACATGCAGACCTGGCTGGTGTGGAAAATCAAGCCTTGGAGGATTTGCAAAGCAAAAGCCTGAGCCGAAGTCCTCTGAAGTCAATTCTCTGGGGTTTTAATCAGACCTCGCCTGTGTTTTTTCCTGCTCCTCAGCCCCACGTTGGGTTCTAACTGGAATCTCACCATGGATCTCCAGTGATCTGTTCAGGCTGTGCGCTAACCATATTCCTCTGCCAAGGAGACTGCCTTCGAGAGAAGGGCTTTTGACGCTTTTCTATACAGCATCTTTCCTTTTTAGGCCTCTCATACATTCTCAAGGAAACCTAACTGCAGGCAAGTGCTGGGCTATGGCATGAACAATCATGGTTGCAGTTTCAAGGGACTTGTAGCTTTGCCGTAGCACAAAGACTGCAATAGTGAAGAGCAGGCACTGTGGTACCTCGAACATTACAGTGTGGAAAGCGTTGATTTTTCTTCCAGCAGCGACTGTTGTGCTCAGCAAGCTTTTCCCATCAGCTGTGAGGTTTTCAGTGATGCCTGCTGTCGACAGCATCCGTTGTGAGGTGGCAGGGGCTGAGCACAGCCCACGGGCAAGCTGCCGAGCCTGAACTCTCCTGCCCTGCTACAGTCCTGTCGGGAGTTGGTAGTGATAGGGCAAAACCTGCCCTTGTCTCTGCTGCCCTGCTGCATCCTGTGCATCCAGGAAATGCTAGTCATGCAAAGATTTTGGCTTGTAAGTTATTTCCAGATCCCCTCAGGACCTGGGCAGAGGGTGAAGTACATTTTGAATGTGTGCGATTCTGTTGTTATTTTTGGTAAAAGAAGGGTGAGCGTGGGGCTGCAATCGAAACAAAAGCAGCGAAGAAATCCTAAATTGTCAAGAGAAGTTGAAACAGTGTTTCTGGGATGAGACCTGGTGCTGTCAGGCTAGTGCACTCTCCTGGGTGGGAGCTCACATATCATTGGCTTTTGCTGACTTGAGACCTCTTTCTATGTTTTAAATGAGTATTTGTCTTGATTTGGCATTTGTTGACTATTTAATATTTAAACATACTTAATAAATCCTGAAATGAAACCACTGTCATATGAACATGGGACTTGTAGTCTCAGCAAGGGCAGGCATCAGCAGTATCATTCCCTTCTCAGTAACTGTGTCACGGGCTTGTCTCCTTACTGGTGGCAGCAGGGCAAAGGCTCCTCTGGGAATCACAGAATATGAGGGATTGGAAGGGTCCTCGAAAGATCATCTAGTCCAGCCCCCCTGCCAGAGCAGAGCTGCACTGAGACCTGGTGTCAGCAGACTGGTTACAGTCCTAACCACTCTACCCACTTGACTATGGCTGCGAGGAGGGCCAGGCAGTGAAGTTTCCCTGCTTCCCTCCCCACCTCACTCCCCCAGACATAGGGTGCCATCTCTGCCAAGGGACCAGGGGTGCCTCCTGTGCTGGGGTGCAGCAGAAGACGCCAATGAGATGGCCTCTGGCACAAAGGTTTTCATTTCTTCATAGTCTCCTCACATACTTCATTTCTTGACCCTACACTCTCCATGGTTCCTTCAGACTGTCTCCAAGCTGTTGTTTATCCCTTGCTGTCAGGAGCCGGCTCTCTGCTCTGACTCCATTTGGGTAGAGCTCTTTCTGAAGGCACGTTCCTCGAGCCTCTGTGTCCCTGCAGCTGCAGGTCCTGCTGGTGCAGGCACTTCCAGCATGAACTTTCCCAGTGTCTCACCCTCCAAACATGGGCTGTCTTGGAAACTGTTTTTTGCAGAAGATCCCCCTCCATCTAGATCCACTAAATGCCCTGGAATGATCCCCGTATCTTTCCTCCTGGTGTCTGTTGATGTTTGTCTGAGTGCTCACATTGGCAATAAATGGAAATTCAGTTCGTTCAACCTCATGGTCTAGAAAATTATGTATTTCTGTGCTAAAGCAGTCCTGAGAAGGTTTAAAACAAACAAACAAAAGTATTCTATAGGCTCATTTTGCCTTTAAGTTAGTTCTTTATGTGCAAAAAGAAATTGCTTCCCAGTGGGGCATGAAAGATTCTCAAACTAGTGTAAGTGCCAGAGAACTCTTCTTTATGAATAAAGAAATTGAAATAGCTTTACACCAGGAAGCAGCACTGAGTTGGAGAGCCACAGTGTATCCCAGTGCCTGGTTATCACCTTTGTTTTCCATCGGTGCTTTCCACCAGTGGATTCAAGTGTTTAGTTGACTTCAGGAGTTGAGATGTGCAGTTGGAGGTTTGGCATGGCCAGTTTCAGGCCTCTGGAGGGCAGACAAAAATCTCAATATAAAAGGAGTAAGATTTGGTCCCATGTATCCAAACAGTGGGATTTGGAACCCTTCATAGCTGTTTGCAGGCGTTGCTTTGTTGTTATTAAAACTGTCTGTCACAACTCATTCCTGTTTCCTTGGGGAGTAAACCCTGGCAGATGCAAACGACAGGGCTGCAGTGGTTTCCCCAGTTAGAGGGACCCCAGGACTTTGGGGTGCACTGCAGAATGCACCTTCTCTGCGGTGAAGATGAAGCCAGGGAGGACTAATTCAGATGTGGTATTCTACCTTTTTTTTTTGTTATAGCTACTAGGAAGTATTTTAAGAGCAGTATGTGTGCTTGCTCAAATCCAGTGACGAGTATTTTCCACCTGGTGAGTGTTTTCACTTAGGAAATTTATTGCTCCTCTTGGCTTTTGAGTGGAGCCTAATAAGCCCTATCCTGAGAGCTATTTAGCTATGTCCTGGTCCTGGGAAGCCTGACAGACTAAAGAGCATGCATTCTGCATGCTGAGCCATGTGCTGAAACACCATGCTGCAATATATACATCCTATTTTCTGTGCAGGCACACAGTGAGCGTACATAAAAGAAGAGGTGGGGAGAAGCCCACAGGATAACAATCAAGTGTTTAGCAGCCAACACTCAAGAAGCTCTGTGGCTTATCTAAAAGCAGGGAGTGAGGAACTACTCCCTGCTCTGGGAGAAGCTGTAGTAGCGATAATGAAAATGTTACTGGTTGTTAATGATTCAGACTATTCAGAGGGATGAGGAAACTTCCCCCAGTTTTGAAGTCCATACGCCTGAATACAAGCCTTAAATTTCAAAATCCTTGGAGGTTTTTGAGAAGTTTAGATTATGAATTTGACTGTTACAGCTACATTTTACAGATTCAAATCCCTGTGCATTTGGAAGGATCTGAAACTTGGGCTGAATCTTGTAGCTTTGAAGCTTCCTGACGTCTTTGCAAAGTTTTTTTTCCTATACCACCCCCCCCAATGATCTATCATTAGTTCATTGGGTTTTTTGTTTTTTTTCCCTCTCTATGGTTTTGCAGCAGCCTCTGCTACATGCTTTGCACTGTATTGGTGTAAGTCAGAATAATGTCCTGGACTGTGATAGGTTTGGGAAGAGCTCTGGAAAAGCACTCAATATTTTAATGGTATTTTAAGAGGGAGCTGATGAGGTTGTTTCCCAGTTGTGTAGCTGCAGAGAGAAAACAGAAGTTACGAAGGAATGGAGATTGGTACCAGCTAGCTCCAATGCTTAGCCAGAATCACTGTTATTGCAGCCCTGATCAAATGCTGGAGCACAATATACTAGTGATGGGGGGAGGGAGAGTGAATTGAAGGTAAAGGAACACTGACACTGGTGATGGGAATTAGGTGTGTAGGTTCATCCTCGTTCTCCACTGAGGTCTTTTTCACTATGTGAATCTGATCTAAGCCTGTTAGAAGGCTCTGAGACAAATTTGTTCAACATGTGAACGTTGATCATATGCAGAAGCCAGTAGGGATGACATTTTACCCCCATTCCACACCACAGCTTATTTTGTTGTCCATGTAGACTACTGCCACCCTCTGAAGTACTGGTCAGCAGTGCGATTCAAGGCTCAGAGAACCAGTGACCTGACCAGACCATGAAGGAAGAGGAACTGAATGTCCTTTATTCCTGTGCTAATAACTGAAAACAGTGACTGCTTGGGTTTATTTATCGTTTCATTTTCCTGATTGCCCCCAATTCTGGCAGTAGTTTTCCTTTCACACACTCTCTCCAGCTTGTCATTCTCTCTAGGCTTGAACCCTGGTTAAAAGACCACTCCACCTGGGAGGATGCTGTTTAATGTCCTCCTATTCCAGGGGCTGGTCTGGATTGGCTATTGTGGAAATTTGTCGCAACCTAAAATGCCGAGAATCAAAGCATGCTATGCTAATATTCAGAACTCTCAAATTCTCTTTTGACTGTGGTATGGTTTGAGGATACTTTTCAAAATATTTTGTTCTTTTTTTTTAATTGGTCTGGGAATTGTACTGCTGCTAATTTATGAGCAGAAGTATTTGAGTGGTAGTAAAATTATTCAGAAACAATTTGGCAAATTTTGTTTTGGTTCATATTTATTCCTCTTCCATACTTTACACAGGGGTTTTTTTTCCCCTTTTAGGTATGATTTTGGTGGCTGTTGACAGAGTTTATTTTACGTTGAAAGACAATGCAATCTGTCAGTAGACAGAATTCTGGAGTGACAGACTTGCTAGTCTCTTCAATCTCTGTCTTCAAAACACTCTTGTTTCTTCTTAGCATTTATGTTCATCTTGCTCAGAGAACTGAGGCAGCTCTGTGGAAATGAAGTGATCAATCATATAAGTGTAATACTGTTCAGGAAAGGCATTTAATAAGCACTTTATAGGTCAGATTTGTTGACGCTAAACCTTTGCTGATTACTACTGAAGAGGAAACTTATTAGGAGTTAGTCTGTTCACAACAAAATAAAACCAAACAACAAAACCAAACAACAGAGTATCAATCTCTAAATGAATTGTTTACTTTTAATAATTTCTGTAACTCTACAAGAGTCTAATTCAGCATCTTCTGGAGGTCATATGAATTCCCAGTGATGTCAGAGGTCATTGCTTAATGCTGTTAGTGATTTCAGGTTTGGGGTTTTGTTCTAATTTTTTCTGTTGTTTGGGCTTTCTCAAATACCTGTTCCAGACTCTCTGTGCCTTGTATTAAACAGGGAATAGACTGTTTCTGGTGGTCTGCGTTGCATACCTAGACCTCATAAGCCCTGATACTGTTACAAGGAATAGCATTTTATATTTTTAGCTTGTGCCATAAAAAATAGTTGTTTGTTTTTTTTTTTTACTAAAGGCACTGATCTCTCCATCGGTCTGGTAGGTGATAGTTGAGATATCTGGGTAGCCACATACTGAAATTGTAATCTCATGGGGGATTGCAACTGCCACACATCTGATTTTTACTCAAACCTGCCAGAAGTGGGGAATCTTTGGCATGCATGGTGATGGGTGACTCGTGTCAGGTCTCTGTTGGTCAGGGAAGGGCTGGATATGGAGAGAAAGGGGAAGAAAATGGAGAAAGGTTGGATTTTAGCACTCTTCCTCAACTGTACCCCCAGGGCTCTGTAGCGGCCTCTCTCGTGGTTGAACACATGGTGTGCCAAAGCAACACCAATGCTTGGTGTCTATTGACCCTGCACTTCTGCCTGGGAGACATGTAAGGCTGTGGGGTGGCCAGCAGGTCACCACTTCCCAAGCAGGGGTTTCAGCCCTGAACTAAAGGGTCCCCAGGTGTCACTTGTTGTTCGTGTCAGGGAAGGAGGTTGTGGGACTGGTAGCAACAGCTTCAGCAGCATTAACAAACGTGGTGGTATGGGAGACCTCTAGAAAGCTTAACAGCTAAATGAAAGTGAGTTGATTGTTTATATAGGCCTGAATCTTATGGACTCTCCCACTGAACTGATATGATTTTAAAACCTTTCCTCTGCATAGAGTTCTGTACAGTCACTTTCTTTGACTCCTCTGGCATATATCACTTCCAAGTCTATTAGGCCTCCAGGGCCAGTTCTGGTCCTCACAAAATATACCATATAAACTAGTATTTTCCCAAAACTTCAGCTTTTATGACTGCTCCAGCTGATGGCTGATTGCCCTGGGACCTTTGAAGTGCTTAATAATGCTGTCCGAGGGATTCTAAGTCAGTTACCCTTCAGCTCACACATCACAAGACATGTGACAAAATCAATAAAATACTAAAAACATTGCTCTGCTTCAGTTCTCTCATTCCTTTGGCGTGCTCCTTGTGTTTTGGGTTCTCTTGTAAGACCAGGATCCTTCCTGCTTTTCTGTACACAACCTCTCCTCTGCAGTGAAGTATCTGTGGTATCTTCCATCTTTCTTTTAAGTAGGTGATGAGCAAATTCGCCCTTAAAACTTGCTGTCCCACTTGACAGTAACATCTTGGCCAGCATGGTTGACTGATCACATTGCCTCACCAGCTTGCTTGCTGTTTAATTACAAGCTTATCAAAGTGGATGGTTTTTTCCTGATCTGACTGTCATTTTGGCTTAAAGTGTTTCTTCTAGCAGAAAATTATCAAGGTTTAATGGTTCTTTTTCACTCCAGTCCTGCCAGCCTTACAATTTCATTTAAAGGCAGAGATCTGAGAAGCAAAAAGACAAGCAAGCTTCTTGCATAAAAGCTGTTTGCAGTTTGAAAGCGAGTCTCCAATATCAAGCAGAGCTCTGAGAGAGAGGAAGCAGATCGTCACTGCTGCTGTTAATAAAGTAAGAAAACAATTCAGAGAGGCCACACCAGTCTGAATGAGTCTGGAGGCCTAGAGGAGGTGCTGTGGGAGAGATTTGCTTCCTTTTCTATTTTACGGTCAACTACAGGGCTTTTTTAGGATAGTGACATAGCAGTATGCCTTCCAGCATGAAGCTCCTGTCCTGTTTTATCGGAATTTTAGTCGGTGATGGCTAATGGAATTCTGCACTGGCCCTTTTCTTTGGTGCAGTCCAAGTGGGCATGCAGTGGTTAACGTGAAGAGATGTAACAAGAGAAATAAATCACCTAATTGTTGGTGATGGCTGCTATAGTGCTCCAAGCATCCCGAGCCCAGTGTGTGCTCCTGTGCTCTGTTTTCTGCAGGGATAGCTGGCTTCATTCATCCTCTGCTTTGTATCTGATGAAAGGAAGTGGTTCTCAAAGAATGCACACCTCAAACAGGCCGTGAGATTTGAGGCAATATTTTTGCTTCGAGGTCTTCTTTTGACTGTGAGGAGTCAAAAAATAACAGCGAGTAGGGTTAGTAGAACAGCTAACCTTTGTTCTACATTTTCAGGAGCAAAAAGAAGGTCACTGCCCTTACCCTTTTCTCCTATTCCTTGCCAGTGTTTTTGTTAACTCAGTGTTTTCAGTGTGCATTTGCCACAGCATCCATCTTCCTCACAATGCTGTTTGGTTTTGTTTGAAAACAATGAAATAAAAGGGAGAGAAAAAGGATGTTTTAATTTCTAGCCAGAGGCGAAAGTGTTATCTCTGAGTTTGGAGAATGTAAAAATGTGCAACGAGCTAGCTTTGCAGAGGTGATGGCTGCTTATAAATGATTTCTTTTGCTTCTGGTGCTCTCTGACATGCAAAGAACTTTATTCTAGAAATGCTCACATCGACTTGATAGTGAGAAAATACGAAGCAGGCAGGAGCTGGTGTTACAACAAAGTGCCCTCTGTTCTTCCTTGGGCTGCAACAGTGCGAGGAGCAAACATAATCTCTCTTTCTGGTACCCTACATTCCCTTCATCTCTTCCCTCATTCTATGGTAGCTTTAGTGTGGGCTTTACATCCCCAGACACTGAGTCCTGTGCTTTTCCTCACAGTGAGGACAGCACAGGCAACAGAAAAACATGTTTCTGCCTTATCCATCCTTAACCAGAAGATAAAAGCTGAGGAGCTAGTTGGGTTTGACAGACACGGGTTCATTATTGGCGTCAGATGACGACACTGTTTTCTCTGCGTATTCCACTTGTTTATTCTCTGTGATACGGTGCTCAGTCTGTTGTGAAACTGCTAACTCCTTTCTCACAGCTGACCAAAAAGTCATTAAAGTGGAACAACTTTAATTTGGCTTTCATTTCGCATCGAGATGATTTGGATTCTTTCTGTTGAGCTCAGCTGAAAGGCTTACTGTCCCGTTACCATTCACCTGACCTGTGCAGTCACTCATTCTGACGTCATCTTTGTGGCTAGAGAAAGGATTTCTTTGTGTGAGATGATGCTGTGGATGCAGAATGGTTACAGGGAAAATGCCGAGAGTGAGCTCATCTGCTGCTGCATGTAACAGGGGGACACAGCAAAAGAATGAAAAGATTATGAACTGCAAAAATGGGGTTGGACAGGAAAGCCTGGGAATGGGTTTCAGGTATTCCAGATCCTTGTGGGACTTAGAAGAGGGTTTTGGCATGGACTTCTCTTCAGTGCATTGTAAGAATAAGCCTTAATATCAGGACATCTGCAGATATAAAGGGCTTAATACAAAGGACGTGTATTTTGAGTTCTGGAAACTGATTTTTTTTTTTTTTCATTGTACCTTGTAGACACTTTCTTATAGTAGACACTATTAAGTTCAGGGCAACGTGTGTATAAAATCCTCTTAAATCAGCATTCCCTATTCCTCCACTGCAGGCATTTTACACCTCTTGATACTCACAATGTGTGGGTGCAAATCACTATACAAGGCAATCAAGCCCTGTACTGCTGAGAATTACTTCAGTAATTCACAATTTATTTCAGCTGCATTCCTGGAAGTGTACAGGTTTTTACTTAACGCCTTAGGATCCTCTAATCCGAGTGTGCAACTCCCTGGATCAATTGTCTAACTTCAACCCCTAGAAGCTGTGAGTTCACGTGCTTTTTTGGGGTTGTCTTTCAGCCAGAATACACCACAAAGTCTGTTTCTCTCTGTGTGAAATGAAGGACTAAATTCCCCTCATGCTGTTATTCTTATCAGCCCAAAACATGCTGCATAGGACTACAGCATTTCAATGGCTTTTTGTACTAAGGAAGAAAACCATATGAAGTCAAGTCTGACTTTCCAGAAATGGTGTATGAATGAAGAGAGCTTTGCTCCATGTGAGGGAAGGGGGCACGCTTTGAACTCCCCTATCCCTTTGCTTGCAGAGCACTCATCCCCTTAAATTGCCGTTCCCCTACGCTTCTGTGAAGACCTTTTAAGCAGCTGTTGTGCCGAGCTCCACGAAAGGAGAGGATTTGCCGGAGGATCTGCAGCAGCCCAGGAGATGCCGAGCAGCGGCGTGGATCTCGTGTGCAACTGGCAGAGAGGAAGCAGTTAATTAGCCTTTTTTATGCCAATGTCAATATGTTTCCATTACGATCACAGATCCGTATTGGTACCCTGAGGTGGCTAATTTACATGAAACTTCTTGTGCGCGTTGAGCTTTAAACAACATCCTGGGTAGTCTGGTAAAAAAAAAGGTTGTCGATGGCTTTTATATGAAAGATTGGAAATCCAGCCCCCGTTGGGACCATGCTTTCAGCAACAGCACAGAAATATTAATACCTGTCTTTTCTCCCCGTTAGTAAACAAATCCTTATCGCCGTTTTTTCCCCTCTAAACAAAAGAAATGGTCCGAAGCATTTAAGACATACAAACCCAAGATGTGCTATTTATAAAGAGAGCCAAGGCAGATAAAGAATGATTTATGAAGCTCACGGAGCACCTTTCAGCTAGCTAGGTCATACGACGGTTCGCAGACTGATTGTCTACGCTCCGAGTGTCTGCGTGCGTTGGGAGATAAATGCAAAAAGTGTAACTTTTTCCAAAAGTAAGTAAAAATAAAATACGTTACTACAACAATAGCTTAACAAATCCGCACTTTAATTTCAAGGAGGCAGAGAACGACAGAACTGCAGGAAAAGAAATGTATTGTAGTTGGGTGGGTCTTGAAGCAGCACTAAAACCTTCATTTCAGCGAGCAGTGATGTGTTCTGTTAGTAATGATGAATGTCTGGCACTTTGGGTGTATCCTGTGCTGAGCTACCCAGGAGTCAGGGGAGCTGCGCAGCTGATTTACGCTGACCTGAGCATCTGGCCAATTCTGCACCAAGTTTATTCAGATCAAATGAATTCCTGAATAACGCTGCCTATAGCTGTTTGGCAGGGGTGGGAAAGTTTTGCTGGAGAGGATTCCTTTGCTATCCTTACTGATCTCGCGGTTCATTACACAACTTTCTTAGAAAGGAACTACGCTACTTTAACTCTTCCCTGTGGTGCCTCACCTCTCTGATCTTCATGGCAAGATGTGTCGCCAGACGAAAGAAGCAGCAGTTTCTGTTGTAAGGAGTATTGTCATTGAAGGTTTCCACTTGAAACATGGCAAGCCTCTTTCACCCTCCGCTCTGAACGTGGTGGTTAAAAATCCAAAGATGATGGATGGACCTGCCACCACTTTTCCATGTTTCAATTTTCTTCTGGCGTTGCACAAGTGCCAGACTGTGCCCCAAGTGCTCTCCTTTCACTGTGAATTAAGAATCTCGTATCACTGGTTAACAGCTTCTGCTGCTCTGCAGCCCTGCCCTTCACAGATCCTCCTATTTCCCATCTCTATGAGCTTCCCCTGAGCATGACTTGCCTTTGGAAATGTATCTTCAAATTTGCCTTCTGTTTTTCCATTCCTGTGTTGCTTTTTTCCAGGGCCGGTACCCTTTATACCCACAGAATACCGTAGGAGCTTTGGCTTTTCTGAGCCAGGGTGATCCACGGGCAGCATGCATGGGGTTCGTCCTCTCTCTGTGCCTGCTTTGGGTGAGATGGCGGTGTAGGAACCTCTTGTCTTCCTGAAATTGGAAGGATGAATGCCTTCAGTACTTGCAAGAACCTCATTCAATTCCTGCTGTAAGCCAGGCATGAGACTTTCACCTGCAGGTTGCTGCATCCTGCATTTCATTGACGCTGGTTAGCAATGTCTGCTGTGCTTAGTGTGTTCTAACTCGGGCGTTCTGCAGATTCACGAGGACAGAGTAAGGCTGGATGTTGGGGTTTTTTTTTCCCTAAGATGTATGGCAATCAATTGCAGAAAAAGAGGAGGACCTGAGAACTCAGACTGTTCCTGTAATTGCCAGACTGACTCATGGTTGGAGAGATGTGAGATATTTTAGGAAACATCAATGTTTGACAGCTTTCTGGTCAAGTAACCCAACTAAAGAACTCTGATTCCCACATGAACTATAGTAAAAAGCAGTGAGACATGAATTAGCATCTTTCAAAGACTTTAAGTGTGGCTTCTTTCAAATCCTCAATGTTCACAGTGAACAATGTGAGTGCATGTATTTCCATACAATAACTGAATGTGCTGCTAGAAATTATGATGCGGAAGACAAGTAGCAGCTTATAAGGATCCTGTTATTAATACTCATTTGTCCAGAGGAGCAGATGATACATCTCCTTTTTTTTTTTTGTGAAGTATTTGAAAGATGTCTTTCTTTTTTTCCTTAAGAGATACAATCCTGAAAGCATTAAAGGTGACAGGTAATTAGTTGAGCTATTTATCTGTTGATTGATCAAGCTATCACATTAATGCTTAGACGACCTCGTAAATAAAGTGTACAAACTTCTGCTAAGATATTAAGTGGAATGATACTAATCTTTCCTTTTTCCCATTTCATAGACTGTACATGTAAGTGCATATGTATCTGAGTATATTGGAGCATAAAAGGTACAACTGCAGCTCTTTAGAGAGAAAGGCAGTTACAGAGATGGGCTTTGTGTTCAGCTCTGAATGTAGCCACATTCTGCCACAGACCCGCACTTTTAATGAATACACAAGTGATGGCTCTGCTGTGTAGAAGTTAGTTGTGTCCTGGGAGCCTCCCACTGCTAGCCAGTGGTGTAATTGCTTAGGTGCAGTGCAGGTATCTGGGGGGGTTACAGTGAGTAGCTACTGCCAGTACCATGAGAAAACACACACCACTGGAGCAGAGGACAGAAAAATTGAAATGGCCTTAAACTCAGAGAAGTCTTTACTGTGTATAATGATCTGATAGAGCTAATAATAAGTAAGCAGGTTCCTTTACATACACTGAAACCCATTCTAGTTATGTGGCTGGATAGCTAAGCACAACTAGTTGCCACAGTCAAATATTGACATCGTGGGTATCTGAACCATAATAGCCATATATTTCTGATGAAATGGGATGTAATCCTTATGGCAGTAGGATTTAGGTTATATTTTTCTTGACTTCAGTGTTTTGGTATTCAGTGACTCTAAGATAGATAAAATGTGTCTTTGAAAATCCAGATTGGTTCTCAGTCTTGTCTTCCGCAAGCAGGGAGAGGACAGTGAAGTGGACCAATGGCTGGGGGACAGGAAGGCAAGGCTGCCTGTTGTGGGGGTGGACTGAGAGATCATGTGAGTTTAATGTGTTGGTAGAAGACTTGCAGTGTGAGTGAAAGAAAAGTCTTTGATGTATTTCCTTCCTGCTGAAAGCCTGTGTTAAAAAAGCAGGGAACAATGTTATTTTTTTGTTTTCATTTGTAAGGAAGATAATACGTGTTGGAGTCATCTGCATTTCATGCTGTATGGTTTTATCACTAATACCAGCAACCTGGGTAGGAGGAATGGACCCAAAGGGACTGTGGAGGTGAAAGAAAAAATTAACTGTAGTGGCCATCTGTCTTTGATCTGAGAGGGAGGACTCTGGGCCATTTTGAAGTGGTTAAAGTAATCAGTGGTAGGGTTTCTGTAGTTATGATTGTGCAAAATACCTAAGTAAGGCAAGTTTTACAGAGAGATATTATCTTATATTAGATCAACTGGTATAGCTGGAAAAAAACCCCCACACTTTTTCAGGCTAAAAGATAGTCTCTCTGTTTCTTCCAGCCATATCTGTTGGTCTGATAAAAGATGATATCTTTTTCTATAAACCTTGCTTCAGGGAGGGCCGTGCACGCTCCTGCAACCCCTCACAGGACAGCATAACCCAGAAGAACAGAGATGCACTTCACCTGCTCTTCACCCCCCAGGATGCAAGCAGACCCTGTCTTCAGACTGCGCGTTGGTCCTAATGTGACTAAACAGCATCCAGCGCCCTGACACGAGTCTGGGTTTGGGGCAGGTACTCAACTGACTGGCTTTGGAAAGGGAGACTGGTGGCTTGAGAGTTTGCTGGTGTGGAGTACGGTTTCTGTAGTACCCAGTTGCCTAATGGTGATCATGAGGTTCTTCGGTCACTAAACCAGGTAGCCATCATCTCTTTTGGGAGAGACCTCTAATATGTTCTCCATCCCCATCTAGTTAGAAGGATAAGTCACAGACAGTGACCATGGTTAGCCACTCTCCTCTGGACTTGTTTGAGACCCTTCCAGGTGCTGTGACCCACTTCACAAAGTATGATAACTACTTACAATGGCACTTTTGAGCTTCTGGAGCTGAAAGGTGGTAGCACAGCTTTATAAAAGGGCTCATGAATAAAAGTTAAGTAGGAAAATGCTTCTCCTGGTCTTTTGTTTTGATGTCACAGACTTCTAAAGGAGCTAATAGGAACAGTCTCTGATAAAGTACAGAAGTTCTCAAAGGAAAATCAGACACCTGTTTGGGGAGTGGCTTAGCTATGTCATCTAGTAAGCTCTGTTAGAAACTTTTGACCTCAGATTTCGCACAGTCATTTTCTGGATCTTCAAATAGTTTATTTATTGAACAATGTCCTAGACTGAATCTCACAAAACTCCCACACAGTTTCAGGCTGCAGAGGGGCTGCATGCTGTCAAAATGAGGGCAGAATTTCCCTACAAACAAGGAAGCTGAGAGTTTAGTCAGGGTTAAAATCATGGGGCTGCTAGTACACCACAGAGCTGTTCCAGCAAATAGTTTGTATCTGTATTTAAAAGTAATAATAAGACAAATGTACTTTGTTACTTAAAATAACCTTAGAAGATTAAAGCTGAAGATTAAAATTATAGTTTTCATTTGTCAGTATTCATATTGTTTGACCATGATACAGTTTCTTGCATTAATGAGGTGCTGGTGATTTCCATTTTTGCCTCTACAGTCATTTTCTGCTCAGTTTCAATTTTAGATTTTATGCAGCATCACAGAGATGCAATCGCCAGAGCAGATTGTTAGTTTATATTTAAAATGCATCCACGGTTCTTTTTTTAATTAACATATAACCCCATGGAAACAATTCTCTTGGGCTTGAGCATTGTAAATAGAAGTGTGACTTCCAGTATTCTCTTAATTTGGGAAATCATCTGTTTCCTAATAAGCTCCAATACTGTCAATAGGTAAAGTCCAACTGTTATGCCAGCACAAGGAAATCTTAAGGTTTTCTTTGTACGTTGAAAATTTACAAAGCATCCATTTGAATTTACTTAACAAAACATTGTACTTTTATTAATGCGTTAAAAAGATCCTGCGCAGTTTTGAGATCAATACGGACAATTGCACAAATACTGAAGAAGCTGCTGCTGCTTGTGATGAGGCATCACTGAGAGAGGACTGGAATTTACTGTCCAGTTTGAGAACTTTGAAGTAACTAATAACCTTCACCTATACTTGACCACAAATATTTCTTGCCATTGGGACCAAAAGTTTATGGAAGAACTCTAGCTTAGACCGTGTGTGTGTGTTCCAGAATTCATTAATGACTTCCATTCTGCAATAGTGCAGTGTTACAGATGGCTGCTGCCAACACCAAATCTATCCACGTTGATACTCAAGCAAAGGTTGTTCCTTATTCCTCTCATCTTGGCAAAAAGTTGGATGTTGGACAAGTAAGTGACATAATCTGATTGTCAGGATTGAACTGGCTTTCAGGAGTGATGAATATGTGGGGGAAAAAACATCTCTCGTGTATGGAAATAAGTGCAGGATGAAGACCTACTTGCCTTTTCTCTTCTATTGGAATAAATTAAAAAATAGCTGCATGGAAATCACAGGAGTCTCACGCTTATTATGTTAATGCAAGATGAAGATAAAATTCATTGATTCAAACAAAAAAAACTATGTTTAGCAAGTATGATGTACTAAGGGGAGTTTAAAGAAAGAAAGGCCGTTTTCCTACCGCAAGAAGGGCAGATTTGATTCTACCATGACATGATCCCATGGAATTTTTGAGGCTATACATGCTTCTGAGGCATTGCAGATTTAACAGCAAGGGGCTAAAATGGCATAGACTTGCTGACCCGTGCTCAAATTTAAAATATCCATTAGTAGTCAACTCTTTGCTAGAAATCTCCAGAATGAATGTGTTTTACAGGTAAAGTGCAGGTAAAGACTGGAAGACAAGAAGCTATTAAAGGAACTGGTTACTTTTGTGAAAACATATAAGCATTGGTAATTTGGGAGCAATAAAGACGTAAAGATTTACAAGCAGAAAGTGTGAACAGTCAGGTACATGGCTGTGGATTGCTGAAATCTGCTCGAGAAGCTGCCCTGGGAAAGTGCTAGAGAGATGTACCGAATTATCCTTGTGTGGAAGAGGTGCCAAAAATGCTGATCTGTTGCACAAAATTTTGGGTAGAGGTGTGTGAAAAGACCTCTATCAAGGGCTTGCGTTGATGTCAGATCTTATTTTTTGGCCTAAACTGTTTTTTGTTTTGTTCCCAGAAACTATACACTTCCTTGAAAGAAAGTATCTATGTTTACAGTTCATTATCCAAACCAAGAACATGCTGGCAAACATTTAATCCAAAGCTAAATTTCTTTTTAAGTTTGATGTTCTCAGTACCAGTAGAAGTTTATGATGAGAAGAATATATGTTGGGTTTTTTCAATTAAAAGTATCCATAGGAAAAAAAACAACCCACCAAGCAAACCATGTTTCAGCCTTCCTGCAATGCTGTAGAGCTTGGAGGCTCTTGATCTGAGCAATGTCTGTGGAGCATCATGGTTTTGGGAGCTTTTGAAGGCTTTGTGTATGGGGGACCTGCCGGGCTGTGTCAGTAGACTGTGTGTGCACATGCTGTTGAGCTCTGAAAAAGTCAGCGTCTTCTCAGGATGCCATTTCAGCCCTTCTGCATCACTGACACTCTAGTCTAGGCAGCACTCTCTAGGGAAATGAGTATAAATGTGTTGATTCCCATCTGGATTTCAGCGTGGTAACTAAGACACTGAAATAGAAAAGAGACAAGAGCTAAGGTTGTTTGGTCTCCTTTTCTGTCTTCCTTCTTAGTTTTCTTCATAAGAACGAAGTTGGTAGGGCTAACTAACAGTGCCAGGTCAGGATATGAAGATTTTATGTGGTCACTACAACCATTTTACCATTGAGGTGTATAGTTTGAGGTCCTACTATCTCAGCTCATCCACAAGGTTAAGAGTCTGGAATCAGACCCAACTAATAATTCTTTTCAGAGCAGAAGCTACAGAGCCTGTTGGTACTGTTGAATGTCCTGTCGTTATTGTCTGCAAGGATATGGCTGGGTATACAGAGCTCATGTTACCCTCTTCCTCCTACAGGTTTTCAGGAATATTATTAGTATTATTCTTTGCGTTTTTGAAAAAAAAAAGTTTTTGCTGAGCCATAACTCTGTGGAGTGTGCAGTTGAGGCCAGCAGGGAGGGCAGGCTGAACATTGCAGTTAGAATCATTACAAATCTCTGTGTGCTGTCGTTCAAATTTAGGTACGTTTCTATGTCTTTTAGGGATGTATGGAGTATGTTTTCTGCATGTACATTTGTCTGACAGCCTGTGGCATGTCTTTAAAAGATGCAGTGTGAGGATTGCAGACCTGGGAAAGAACTCGGAGCTTTGTGCCTGATTTGATGCATTTCCAGTTTTTGGCAGTAGTTTGTGGTGAGCAATGACAGTGCTGTGCAGAAAGCCCATCACATAATGGGCCTGTTCCTACCAGTACCCATCACTCCCTGCCTTCCAGCATGCTGATGGCTGCCCGGTATCCTACCTAGGTCAAGGGAGTCCTGCCGTAACCTGTGACATTCAGGGACCATACCAAGTTTAGAAAATCCAACTATAGACTTGCCTGTTGGTTTAACAAGTAGGCTGACACCAAGTAGGTTGATACAGTTTCAGGCAACTCCGACCTGCTGAGAGTAGTAAGGCATTGCTGTTGATAAGCAGATGTAATAAGGGTTGGTAGACCTTGATCATACTAAATTTTTCCATGCCTATCGACATTCCCATCAGTCCTCTCACCAGAACTATTAAGGAGCAATCAAGGCTAATGAGGAATTACCCTTGTATTAGAAATTAGCCATGTGTCCCAAGGGCATGGACACAAGCCATGTAAAGCCTTCTCAGACTACCTCTGGTTTGAGGATGAAGGCAGCAATCTTGAAAACTGCTGAACATCTCTTCAGAGAGGCTTAGCACACTCAACTTCCATTCATGGCTCTGAGAAGGCTCAAGTGTTTTCAGGAGGCACTCAGCAGCTTGCAGAATTAGGCACAGAAGAGGCCTGTCTGTCAATCTGGTCCTGTCCTCAAGCAACAGAATTGTTTAAAAAGAACAGAGTGTGTCTGATTCATCCTGTTTCCATTTGTAGATATAAATATATAGATCTACAAATTATTTTATGAGTCTGACTGTCAGTGGCAGCTGAGAAACTCTCAAATGCCTGGATTTTAATGCAGTTACTTCATCAGGAGAGTGGAAGAAGTAATGAAGCCTGCTAAAAAGGAATATCTCTGCTGCTTGTTTTGCTTCATAAATATTCATGACCACCCCCCTCTCCTTTCTTTGCCCTTTGACTGGTTCTGCTAACTGGGAGCCATTAGCCGTGGATGAGGCTTGAACCTCGTAAAACACTTTGTGGTCATCAGATGCATTATTGGAGGAATTTGCAGACACAGATACTCTTGACATTTGCATCTGTTCCGTCTAATTATTCCCAAATTGAAATCCTAAGCCCCTCTTTGTGACAATGCAGTGTATTTCTGGGGATCTGGTTGCGTTACTAGAAGCTGCCGTTTACAACTTCAGCCAGGGAACAAGCTGGCACACTGACATTTCAGTGTTGCTTTACAATCTGCCTAGCAATGTTAAATTGAGAACCCTTATGTGATGTATGTACGAGCCTATGTGATGTATGTACGAGCCTATGTGATGTATGTACGAGCCTATGTGATGTATGTACGAGCCTATGTGATGTATAAAACAGAATATTGTTTTATGTGAATATTTTATTGAGGAGGTCACAAGTGGCAGAGGGCTTATTCGTTGCTTTGAGTAAGAGATGAATACCCCTCAGTCATTCCTTTGGGTAGTATAAAGTATTCCTCTCAGGAGTGAGTATGCCATGGGGAAGGTCTAGGTTTTGAAGTTTCTTCAGGCTTGAAAACTCCCAAGGAGATATGCCAGGCAGCGTACTCTTCACTCCTTTGATACAGCCCAGGAGCTCTATCAGAGGAGACTGCACCAGGATTCAGGTCTCCCTGTTTTGGGTGGCCAACTAGTTGTGAGGAGGAGAGGGACACAGCCATTAGCAGATCAGCTATTTGGATCTTTAGTAGGAAAAGCAGTCATTTGAATCACAAGTTCTGTTTTTTTTTCTTTTGTCCCACTACACCCCCACCCCCTGCCCGTGTTTGTTTTTTTTAGTTCCTTTTTTATTTTGGCATTTCTCTATGGCCTGGTAAGTAGTACCTGCTGTAAAGATTGCTTTTGTGAGGTAAATACCTGTCCAGCAGGAACCACGTGAAATCAGCAGCTCATTTCACAAAGGATGCTCCATGTCCAGTTAATGCTAACAGACTTTGGTCAGCTCTCGACTAGAGCAGAAATGCTGAACTGGAGGTGAAGGCTTTCTTAAAGGGCGTGTTTGCTTATTGTGCTCTCTCACTCTGCATTCATTCTTGGCTTCGCCCGCAGACTGTGTGGGACAGATCACCAAAATCAGATGTGTCATCCCATAATGTTGAGAATAGGTGGAAACTGATGTCGTTCTTTGTTACAGTAGATTGGCTTTGGGGATTTAAGGATGAAGCAATAAATGACCAGCTGCCTGCCTGAAAGGAAAATCCAGTCCCTGTCTCATTTAAAAAAATAAATAAATAAATGTGTTTGTTTATTTATTGCAATTATTTACAGACTGCTGATTCACTGCCACATTTTAATTTTTATTCTCCACGCACACACACCCCACTGCAAACATGTCGTAGAAAAGCTCCAAATTACAGGATGTGTAATTAGAAAGCTTTGAGGAAAAGATGACAAAGAATCATTCACCATGGAGACAGAAGTTGCTTGCTGGTTTATAGCCAGCTAAACAATGCCGGAGACTCTGATAAGCTATTCCTGGGGAGAGTAGGAGTTAGCCTGTATGAAAAGCAGGGAACTGGTACACAGCATGTCACAGAGCAGCAAAGCTCTCTTCTTTTTAAGAGGGACCAGAGACAAGGAGACATGAATACAGAGTGCTAAATACACTGGCTACATCTTAGATCTGGCTTAGAATCTGATATAGTGCCTGATTCAGACCTCTGAAGACAGCGGAAAACCACTCTTTGCTTTCAGTGACTCTTGTTAGGTCACAAGTGAAATAAATCTGTGGTTTCTCTGTAGACCTGGTCATAAGAGATGATCTGGAGACATCAGGTGATCTGAATCTATATTACAGGAGTACTAGATTTATACAGTGTCTAGATAAGAGGATTTTTTTATAAGTTCAGCTGTGAAATCCAAATGTTTGTTCTCAATCTGTATTCTCTCTGCCCTGTGGAACTGGGCAGAAAAAGGATGTTTGATTCAGGGCTATTTCTACATGCGAGATGTTTGTCACTAGCAGAAAATCTGGCATGATAGGCAGGCTGTGCATAAGACAGTCTGGGGACAAGAATAGCAGAGAATGCTGCAGATGAAGACTGAGGTGTACTGACAGTCATCTATTAGTACGTGTAGGAAAACTGCACAGGGCATGACTGCCTAGAATATGTAACATGAGTTTCTATACCCATTTCAGAGATATGCCATTCCGAAGATTTCAGACTTCTGCTTTTAGCAGAAGGGGTTCCAAATTCTTCCACACTTCCTGCACTTCAAGAGCTATGCAGTGACTCCTGCTCACAGCTTTGTGAGCCGTGGGCATGCATGTTGCTGTCACCACGGGATGCCACGCGTGACAACATTGGGGCCGGCGCAGCATCGCTGCGGTGCTGCACATGATGTGTCAGATCCACCACAGGGTTCTGCAAGACACTCTGCTTGCCTCAGAGACAACAGAGGTTGGAAGACTTTTACTAAGGTTTTCATTTAGACTGTTCTCAAGCTAGGGATGGCTCTGATCAACCTTCCTTGCTGGAAAAAAAATCTTAGAGCAACCGAACCGAAGACATTAAACATTACTGAGAACCTACCTGGACTTCCGAGAGAGGGAGCAAATTTGTCACGTCTGAAAATTTGACAAAACCCCTACTGTGAAAACATTTGGGGTCTAAATTTATACCTTTCTGATCAAAGTACACATCTGCTCTTTACCAGTGGGGTTTGATTTGCATTTGGAAGTGTCATCGAGCTTTAACTGAGTGAGAGCAGGAGTAGCTGAAGGTTGGGTAAAAGGGTTCTGATGACAACTAGATGAAATTTGGGTACTGTTTCAAATAGGAGATGAACATCAGATTAGCTGAAGGAATAAGTTGGCTGTGTGAAAAAAACAAAGCAAACAAAACACAACAACAACAAAAAACAAAACAGTGCAGCATGTTGTTCCATTCTGATTTGCTGAGCAAGCACCATTTACATACAAAAGAACAACTTTGATAATACCTACATTCAACTTTTCACTTTGACTGCTTGTACCCCTGGATTGCTTGTTCCTGGCAAACTGGAGAGAAACTCAGTGTAGCAATTAGCCTCAGTGAAATATTTTGTCACTAGAAAAGCCACAAATGTTTCAGCTGATGTAAATGAAAACTAGGGCAGTGATGTTCCTTGATCACTGGGAACTCCTCATGAAAATGTGGGACAAACCTAGTAGTGTACTGGGTTACACATATTTCTCAAGAGAACTTGTGTCATGCAGGTAAGAAAGGACAGCTTGCATCGCATGGAGGCTAAGCTTCAGTTGGCTTTGGTTCTGGCTTTTGGTGCACATCTGGTCATCAAAGAGAAACAGTTGGCAGAAGTTGCTCAGAACTTCTTGGCAGCATATGCAGAAGGGGATATTTTCCTTCCCAGAAATCTGAATCTGAATTAATTTATATCTGTGTGCACGGGTGAGCTTTCCTAAGTTGTGGAGCTTCTGGATATTCAGAAGTCAAAGTTGTCACAAAGCTGTGTGAACTGTACTTGCTGAGACTCCTTGAAGTGTTGTCACGTTTGTGAGCTACCATCATTTCACATAGCCATATTCAGCGGTCCATATCTTGCTCCTAGCACACCTTTCACTGAGATTATACAACTTGGAGCAGGCATCATGGAGTAAGTGATCAAAGAACTTGACTTTGAAAAAAAACCTCCCTGTCTGGGCTTTGTATTTGTAAGGAGACTGCAGAAAGGCCAAGCTAAAGTCCCAGTTAGTGGTGGTGGTGGTCTCTAGGATGGCATCCGAAGCACAGGAGGGGGATGCATTGTATCTGGCAAGGATACTGTGTTTGACAAATAGTAGTTTGCCCGTGGAAGGTAAAAACAAAGGACAAATGAGGGTTTAAATACCGAAACATTTTGTTCAAACACAGCTACAGTCTAAAAGTTGTCAGGGGAAAAAATGGTGTGTTTCTTCTGTGTAATTGGGCTGCCTATGAACAGCAGTCCTGGACACTCCTAACTATAAAGCAGCAGTGGGTCATACAGTTCTGCCAGTGCTGTTTCATCAAGAAGTTCCTCCAGGATAAGTAGTCCTACCATCAAATTAATGGCAACAGTGCTCTGGTGAGCTGATTGAGATATGGGCTTTCTTGTCAGCACCTCTTCCTTTCCCAAAACCCCCTCAGGTGTTGGCAAGGCAAAGGCAGAGCCCATTCAAGCGGCGTGGGCAAGAAGCTGCTCTCTCCTGAGGTCAAACCCAAACTCAACCTAGGAATGGGAGGACATGGTCAGAGAAGAGTCTCTAGACTGAAATTTCTCCCAGCCCCATGTCCCAACAGATTAAAAATCTGCTGTGCGTTTGTCCGCATTCTTGGCTGGGCGTGCAGTATTCTGTAGAAGGAAAGCACTTGAGCCAGGTAATTAAACATGTCAGCTCTTTATCCAGGAGAGTATTATATTAAATTATGTACAGTAAATATTTTTGGAAGGTGGAATTCTAAAGAGAAATTATTGATTTATGGCAAAGGGCCAAGCTGCTGATGGGGTTGGCAGACGTGTTCAGCATCCAGGGTGAGCCTGGCTATGGTACGTGCTTGGGAGACATGGCGAGCTGGGCGTATCGGCTCAGGGGGAGGCTGCTTTGTGCTCTGAGACTCTCCCTCCCTTTTGCGAGTGCACAGAAAAATTGTGAGCACCCCTTGGCTTTTCTTAACGCCCGTTGAATCGATAATGGTGGTGTAGAAATGCTTCGTCAGCGCTCCTGTCTCAGCTGTTCTTGTAAATGGCAACATTAGCAGGACTGCCCGGCCATAGCAAACAAGGCTGGCGGTGAGGGGAGGGTGGAGAAAAATGTCAGCAGTATGGATGGCTTTGCCAATGCTGTCAAGGACTGGAGGCAATAAACGGGCAGCTAGAGCCGTCATTTCGGCTCCCCGGGGAGACCGAGGTCGGGCGTTCATCACATCTCTTCATTCCAGGGGGAAATGCTGTAGGAGACAGACGTGGTGTACTTCGGTATGTTGCCCTCTGTTAGGGCTGATAGATGATATACTGGGCTTTTTGATCTCTGGGGGCTTCCAGTGCTTCTCAGAGATGCTTTGCACCTATGTGTGTGGTTAGACGAGCCTGTCAGTCATCTACAATGTAAGTAGGAATTAATCTAGAAGTCATGCTACCCTGGCAGAGAATGGGTTAATTAACCTGGATAGATTCCTTACTTGTAACTTTGCTTTCCCTCCCTGGGGATTATTTGCATGTGCGTGTTTTACCAACGGGCCCAGAACCTTTGCACAGCGTTGCAGGAACGTAACGCTACGTATGTCTGCGCATGGCCGTGGTGCACACAGCCCAGTGATGCTAACTCACCGTACAGCGTGCCATCACCACGCGGCATTCCACGGGGGGGGAGTATGGGTGAGGGGGGGTTATGCAGGACTACAAAGGCGTTATTGTATAAGCACGTGGAACATTTGCTGTCTTATTTACTGGTTGTTAGGGTAAGGCGCGTGTTTTGGCGATGGGAACATCTGTTAGTCACACCCGTACATATATATTTCCAAGTCTGCTTATAGGTGTCTGGGTTATAGGTGAGCATTTTGCTTGTAAAATATACCTGCTTACATGATGCATTGCATACATGTGTGTCTTCCCGTGTTCTTGTGTTTTTCAAAGGTAAGTGCTCGGGAGGGCAACCTGCCATATATTATGGAGTTCTAAAAAAATATTATTATGCATACAGGTGCATTTTTCTTATAAAAAATAGAGACATATGAGCATATTTTCCTCAGGTCGTTTTCATTTTCTTTTCTGCTGGGAAGTTAATAATGTTTATGATAGTTTCTCAAAGGAAGAGAAAGATCCGGTGTAGTACAGGGTACAGCATTATGTTCTCCGCAGGGAGCCATCAGTTTGTTATTTAAAGATGGCTCTTCATTTTGCAGTGTAAGGTCATTTCATGTATAAATGATGAAAGTCCATTTCACCTATAAAGATTTTAATTTAAAGTGCCCAGTGCCTCTCGTCATCTGGAAAAGAGTATTAGTTCTTTCTGCAGCTATCATAAGAAAAAAAAACCAACAAAAATGAACCTGGGCAAGCAGAGAGCCTTCCATATTGCCCCTTTCATGGATAACATGTGTACCCAAGGTGGTTCTTCCCCATTTGAAAATGTTCAGAGATTTGGTGCAAAGAAACGTCCACTGTTTTGGGAACAGCTTTTATTTTTTCCATATCTAAGGTGAGGTTTCACAAAGACACACTTTTGAAGAGATCTGTCAGTACTACCTCTTGCAGTTGACAAAATAAGCAACGTCAGACTAGGCTTGAAAGGCAACGCGTGGCAATTTGGAGCATGTTTTCATTTACATAAATAAATGGTGGCTGAATATGCAATTAATTCCAAGTCTGGATGCCCAAATACCAGTTTGCGGCAGCAGAGGAACATGCGTGAGAACGCTGCGGTTTGAAGCGTAACGTGAAATTTTCATCTGATGAAGTCTGAGCTGTTGCTTTGAAGAGCACGTCCCGTTCTCTCATCTCATAGCATAGTAACACACGGTTTGCCAAGTATCTTCTTCCAAAATCATTGCTGAAATACTTTCTGCAGTTCAATTGAACATTCTCGGACGCTGCCAAGCAACCTAGATAAGAGTTGCATTTCCACTCTTCCTCTTCCATGGCACGGTAGGCGAAGGAGTCTTGAGGCCATATTTAATCTCCTGACTTTACAGGTTAGGCCAACTGTGAAAATTTGGCCCTAGGTCGCTAATGAGAACTCTGTCGCTGGAGCTCCAACCTTGTAACAGTCTTATTGACACTGCTGGAACTTTTCTAATGCAAAAAAAGAAAGTGTAAGAAAAACTTTGGTTATGATGCAGTTAAACCCTCTTTAATTTGAAAGTGATTATAATCAGTGGAGAAAATCCTGTTAATTAGGCAATTATATACTCCACTTCTCTTCCAGCCTCCCTCTTTCTTCATTCTCCACCTTGTTTTCTACTTTGGAAATCTGAAGAGCAGACATTTTAATCTTGGCTTCTAATTCTAAATTCGTCTCCTGGGTCAAGCTCATTCCAGTCAGCTCACCTTCTCCCTTTGACAGCAGGACGATTTAAAACCTGCACCATACCACTGTGATTATTTAAAAGCAAAAGGTGACACTGTGTGTGTGTTTCTGTACGTTCCCATCTTTCAGTACCTCCTCTCAGGACATTTCACGTGTCTCTTACAATAAAAACTTCCAAGATAAATTGACATCTGTTTCCATTGCAGCTTGAGGATGCCTGTGAGGGAAAGCTTTACTGACCAAACATCCAATGCTCTCCTATTCTTGAGGTTATTAACTGGTATGTTGGATGTCAGTCAAAATCTACACACACGAGAAGGTGAACCTCAGTGTTGCATGCACAAACGTGTCTGTATAGAGAGGGTAGAAGGTCCTACCAGCTTTGCAGAGTCCTCCTTATCCTTCATGTCCCCTTTCATCCCACCTTGCTTTTGTTTGATATTGGTTATCTCAGGAAAACAAAGCCACATTTTGCTTTCTCTAGCAACATCACTGCCCTTGCCCAAAACCTGAAAACCCATGCTAGCTATGGGATTGCCTTGTCTTCAGTGCTGTAAAGTCAGCTCTGGGGCTTCATGCAGTGACCTCTGGGCTAAGGAAGCACTGGCTCTTTTAAGTTTTTCCACAATGTTCTTGCAGTCTCTGCTGTGACGGTTGCTTGTGAAGCAGAGACCAGACGGGTAATCAAAATCAGTACTTATGCATGCTTGTTAGAGAAACAGGCCATCAAGACAGTACTTAAGGGGAGATTAGAGTATATCATCAATATAAATAGATACGTGCAAGGTTGGGAAGAGAGAAGGGAGGGGAGCGGGGAGAGTCTGCGATAGCTCAGCATTAAGGTTGTCAACCCTTCCCCACGCCAGAAGTGGGATGACGCACGGAAGTGGAACAGGAGTGGGTCGAGTGAGTGGAAACGGAGAGGAAGCAAGGGGGCGGCAGGTGGAAGCTGAGGAAGACTACGTGGGACCTGTGGAAGTGGAGTAGGAGTGGCTTTGACATGTGAAAACGAGTTGGAGCGGGTGGAATGAGTGGGAACGGAGCAAAAGTGGTTAAGGGCCCCCAGCCGCTTAGAGACCACGTTCGTATTTCTGCCAGCCTTCCTCTCTTTTTGGTGTGGGAGAGCAGTGTGCTCTCTGGAGCATATCTGGAGGTGATGAGAGGATGGAAAGAGGCAGCTGATGGTATCTCTCAGCCCCGAAAGGGGAGAAGGCAGGAGACTTTTCAAAGGCATTTAAATACTTTGCTCTTCAGTGAGGAACCAGACACCAGGATGCCGTCAGGTACCACGCTTCTTGGCAGCAGAGCCTCGCAGCATCATTTGTGGCGGCAGCGTTAAAAATGTTTGTTTCACAGTTTGTAGTCTCCTGCTGCCTGGGGGTGCGGTTCCCCATCACATGGATGGGTGACAGTGAGTTGGACTGAGGCTCTCCCGACTCCCAGCAGCAGGGGCAGCAGCTCCCCCTGCCCACCCCTGCCATGGAAGCGAGGATCGAGAGTGGGACAGAAAACAGCTTGGCCTTGGAGCAAGGGCAGACCTAGACATAACTTCTCACTCCAGCCTTCTCCACAGTGCTAACTCAAAACTGGCAAGAGTCTTTGGTAGGGATTAAGAGGGCTGATGAGTTCATAAAAGACAACATGGAAATGAGAGGGAGGGGGCAGAGAAACAGGGATACAATTTAGCCACCGTCGTCTCTTCCAGGACTCTTTCAGATGAAGCAAAATGTTGGATAGCACGCAGCACAGGGTTGTGTGTTTTGGATGTAGGGTTAATGTTGGCTTGTATTCATATTCACAAGCGCCCTGTGGTGACAGAGGTGATCAGAAAACACTGAGCCATTTAGCCATTTATTTTTATGTCTTAGCAGTCTTAAGCAAACCTTATTGTCAAACCCAAATAAATCAGAAAAGGAACTGGGAGAACTTTTAGCTCCAGATAAAATATTCAGTGAATACGGTTAATTTCCATTTGCAAACTGATTCTGATTATGGCTCATGTGTTCAAAGTATTGTCCAAGTAGCATGGGACTCTTTGCCCAACAAAAGTTGCTGCTATCTGCTGCACAACTGACTCGTCCTTGGGCTAGGTTGTCTGGTAGTACTCTTGTTCTTTGACCAGATGTCTGGAACATTTTCTGTAGAGGAAATGCAAAGGAAGAATGGAGAGCAGCAAAAATTTCTGCTGCCAATTTGGACAACGTCAATTGAACTTTCTGGGTTTTCAAACAAGATCTTTAAATAACAAGGCAACAAATAGCAATGCAGCAGTTATTAATGGCTCAGTAGTGCTTCCCCTGCTTTTATTCATAAATATGGTGTGGGTGCTGCTTGGGCAGCCCTCCCAGAGTGTATCACAGGGCACACGTGTCCTGGCAGCCAGGCTGGAGCCCACTGTCCTGGTCTGGGTTTCTCTTGGGGTGTGTGTGTCTCATAAACATCCCGACGTCCATGTAATATGGCTGAGCAGGCTGTCTGGAGAGACGCCTGAAAAGAAAACACATTTCTCTCTGCTGTTTTCTGAAGAAAAACAAGTGTGCTAGGTTAGTCCCCACCTCAGTGCACCAAAAAGAGAAAAAATAAAGGGGGGGAAAAGAGGACAGCAGCGGAAAGGAAGGACGATGGCATGTTTTCTTGCTTGCCTGAAAGCAGGGGCTGCTTTTGACCCCTGGTTGAATTTGTCTGTGTTGGAGCCAGTGAGAGAAGGATGCTTCTGCGGGGCTGCTGTTGCCATAGAGACCATCAGAGACAAAGAGGCAAAAGACTGCCGGAGACCATGACTTCTGAATTAAAACCAGGGTATTCCTGCCCTCCGCACTCCCATAACACAATTCCCACTGGTTTTTGCTCTTCGCAGGCTGTGGGTGTAGTAGCTTTGATGCAAAGGGGGAGGCAGTTCTTAACTTATCTCGTGGAATGGTTATTTCCACACCTTTCACAACCCAACAAAACAAGTACAGCTTTTTTTGTCTCACACTTGATCCATAAAAAAAAAAAAAAAGACAACTATGTGAAATTGCTCTTGCCACCCTCAAAACTCTCCACCCCCCTGGAGACTAAAAGGAAATATCATTTTAATTCAAACTATCGCTTTCAGCTCCAGTGGGTGGGTGGAGGTGGGTGAGAGATGAGTTTCTAATTTCTCTCTCTGTCATCAAAAATGAGCGTCTGGATCTGCAGCTAACAAAGTCTGTTACCTGCCTCTTTCTGTCGGGTGTGTTTGGGGAAAGAGGAGGGAAGGAGGGGGGAGGTGGAACAGGGTATGTTTATCCTTTATCTCTTCTTCGACTTTATCCTAGAATTCCAATCATTGTGGAGAAGTTCTTCATGTTTGGTTTGTTTTGCTTTTTTAAAAATCACATGTATTTGACATGTATTCATCTTCTGTCATGGGCTGTCAGGGGTAGGAGGAACTAGGGTTTGAAAAAACACCCGGTGAAAGAGCAATGTGACCTTTCAGGGTTCTGTAAAAATGGTGCTTTCTTTTTCCATTTAGGCTTCTATACTGGTAGACCTTTCAACGTATACTCCTTTGCCACACAATATCCCAGGCTGGTCTGTAGTGCTTGAATGCCAGGGCATGGGTGCAGTTACTGACTTGTGACAAGGCTCCCCCTGAATACCACCATTTCATCAGCATGCAGCATCCCATAGGAAAGGATTTTAATCTCAGCCTTCAGTCTTTCCTGAAGCTGCACTCCACCAAGAACCAGGCCCAGACTTCTCGCCCACAGCTTCAGCCAAATGCACTATTCCAAACCCTGCTGCTCCTCTTTCGATCCCCACACCTGCACAGCTCGGAGTGGGTATTTCAGCTAGCTGGTTGATAGCATAGAGTAAATGCTTCATTAATATACATCACTTTAATCACGCTGAAGGCCCTGGCTCTAAAAGACCAAGGAGACAAAAAGATTGTTATACAAGAAGGTGAAATATTGAAGGTCAGAAATAGAAGTCTTCAAAGTCTCGCCCTGTTTTCCTAGGCTTTCAAAAGGTTCTAATTTTCCTTTCACCATTTCCAACAGGACTAGCTCCAGTCCAGTCAAAACACCATATTTGGGTTGAGGTAAGATTTCCTTAATCTCTTTGAGATGTTTGCTTTTGTATTCCCTAATCTGCCTTTTCCTACCCACCCCCAGGAATCCCAATCCCAACTGTATCCCTGCAAGCTCTCTGAGGCCGTTGGTGGTGAGGAGATAATCAGGACTGGTGACATTTGGTGTCTAATCCTCCCCAAGGCCTTCCTTTGAGCTCCACTGTCCTGTAGTGGTTGAGAACATTTGTTATCTCCCAGGCGTGGGGCCCAAGCAGGAAGTAAGTATTTTTAAGAGCCAGAGATGCATTTGTTATTGACATCTGTTCTGTTTTTAATGAGAAGAATTAGAAAGGAGGAGTTAAGTTTCCCTTTTCTCCAGCAGGAGACCCCATTACAGATCCTTCCAAAGACATTGCCGTATCTTTAGTAAAGAAGAAGAAAATAATTTACACGCTGATAAAAATCTATAGCAGTTAAGCACTGCTCCCCTCACCACCCTGCCTTCCTGCCTTCCCTTCTGCCTTGGCTGGTCAGTAATTTCTCCTTAGTGAAATGAGCAGTTTTCTGGTGAATCACAGGAATAATTTCTTCACCTTGGCTCACCCACTGCTTTGAAATGCAGATCTTTCTCTGGCTTCATCACAGAGGTCCTTCTATAACTGTTTCTCTGTAATAAAGACTTACCGAAGAGCGAGATTGATGTCTGACATGATAATTCAATTGCTGGCCTTTGATGATCTATTAAATCAGCCTGTGATGTCTTCTGATCTGCCTCTTGCTGGCAGGAGCCCTTGCAGCAGTGGAATTGCTTGCTGCCTCCATTAGTTTGTAAATAACCTGTGCGTTTGGAGGTTAGTTTGGTGTGACGTTCTCTGGCTCAGCTGGTGGCCTGCACCGTTGAGCCCATTTGATTTTTGATTTTTGAAGGTTTTAAGTCAGTAAGTATAATTGATAGAAGACTTAAAATAAAATCCCTCCTGACTTTTTTTTGTCCTTCCAAATGGGAAGTGTGGGAGTGAAACGACGAGTCCCTGCTCCCTGTCCTTGCCCCTTCACTTGCTTCCCTTGTTCTGTTGTTCCCGTTCCTTTCCTTCCCCTCACAACTCTGCTCTGATCTTCTGCTAGGGTGGGTTGTATTTTTTGTAAAAACCTGTCATCCAAAGACAGGCTACTGGCTTGTACTCACAACGGTGAGATAAATGCCTTCGGGTAGCATCTCTGGAACAGATACTTTTCCAGTGCTGATGAGCTTGACAACAAGGAACACACTGTGCTGATTCTTCCACTTTCTAAGAGATAAATTCTACCTTAACCTCAACATCATTTCTGTCTTCTACTTTTGAGAGAAGTTTGGGCTCAGCTTTGCATTTTGCTGGATGTTGTTTGGGGTCTGTCAGCGTGGATGGAGTAGTTTGGGAAGGCTCCCATTTTCCCTTTTGAATTCTGTGGCTGGGAGAGCCCAGACTTGTCTTTGTTGCTGCGAGATGCAGGGTGAAGGCACAGGAAGGTGTTTCCTGGCTTGCTGGTTAACCACGGCATCCAAACCAAGTCAGTCTGAACCCAGAAAGATTATTAAGGGAGACACAGTGTGGTGTGCATGAAGCTGCATTTCATCCAGGGCCATATCACCTCTACCAAGACTGCAAACACTTGGGTGTCTCTGCAGTGTTCTTGGACTTAAGGGTCGTGGGGAAGGGAGTGGTGGCAAAAGAGTGATTCTGTATGAAACAGTTGTGGATCCAGCTGGTTTTTGAAGCTCCAGCCACTCCAGACCCAGCTGGGCTCCACATGCAGCTGACACTGGAGGCATGGAGAGGCTCCATCCTCTGCTTGGTACGAGCATTCCTGGCACCAGGAACACTATGAACCATGACAGAGGTACACCCCACCCCAGAGGCTGTGTGGCAGGTGACCTAGTGCAGGAGGGATAACATTCATCTGGATTTAATAAACCTGTTTGAATTTAACCTGGCTCCATACAGAGACTCTGGGATGTTTCTGTATCGTGTTCCTGACTGACTTAGCAAGAGTAATTTTGTGTTATTTGAGATAACCCAGTATCTCCCCATTACTCCTGGTAGCAAAACATTGACTGTGGTGCAGTTTTTATGCGGGATCACAGAAGCTGAATGGCCTCATCACCAGTTAGGGATGAAAAGTGTCTCCTCTTTGGCAAGTACAGCATGACTGTATTTAGTTCTCATTAAATTACCTAAGGAACAGAGGTGATATTGCTGATACCATGTGGTAGACAAGTGAAAGACCCCATTGCAAATAAAATAAATCTGCCAGGCAATTTCACTTGCAGTAACTGCTTCTGTGCTCCACTACTAGGTCTTGAGGAGAAGTTGCCATTGATAGTAGCTAAGGGTGTGTGTTTGTGGGATGTATTGATGTTCTTTTGGGCTGAAAATGAAGTTATCAAACTCATTGTGCTCAGTTAAAGTGTGAATTCAAGATCCCAGAGGCCTGTGTCCTGACTCACAGGGCCATCTCTTTTCTGTAAAATAGCTGTTGACAAAAATTCCCCAGTCAAATCTACCTGTCTTCAAAGAAATATCATTTGCAACTTGTATTGAAACATTTAACTTGTCAAGTAAATAGGTTGTACTGAATGGAAAATAGTTTGATGCTGTTTTTTGGTGGCTGTGTTGTGCCGTGAGAAGTAACTTCCTTTCTATGTGTGACGCCTCCTGCACTGCTACTAGAAATATGGAAATCCTCCATGATATTAACCCTGAAGATCTGAAAATGGTTGTGCTGTGAAAGGAAAATGGAAAGCTTGTCAGATTCTCCATGTGGTTAGAAAAGTCCCTGCCTATAGGACAAACCTTATTTAGGGTATAGGTTTGTGGTTTATTTAGTCTTTCTGAACGAAACACTAATGAGATGAATTTTAAAACTACATGTTATGGATTTGCATCAGTTCAAATAGGACAGAATTTGCTGTGATATTTCTATCCCTTTCCTTCTTTAGCTATGTTGCCAATTAGGGCTAATTACAAGGGTCTGACTCACCACTCCATTACTGCTCAGGTTGATACCACTGTAGCTACCACTGAAGTGAATCAGGCTGTGTGGCTGCATCAGCCCTGCCCTTGTTCTCCTGCCTCCTACTCAGCTCTCTTTTTCTTCATTATCAGATGTCGTGTGCCTTCCTTCACTCTTTTCCCCCCACCTCACCTGCCTGTGGTCTTCTCTGGCTTCCTTTTGCAAAGCCCTTTTCCCTGGTAGTGCTGCCTGCCAGACTTTGCAGGAATGTAACATTTCATTGCTTTGTCTGGGTTGCGGTTGTTTTTTCATTTGTCATTATTTTTGCAAGGTTGTCATAAAGACCATTTGTCAGACTCTAGGAGAGATCTGTGCAGGCAACAGGATAGAAATTACGCGGCTTGGGTCAGTCCCTACCAAGCCCCAATTGCAGGGCAAGAGAGAGAGGTTTCACAGCGGGAAGCTGAAAACCTTTCTTATTTCACACACAGTCCTTCAGCATATTTTCAAAGAGCCTTGCCTTGCATAGCATCCTCTCATGTTTCCTTTTGATATTCTCACTTCCCGCCTCATCTTTTATTCTACCTTCATATCAAGGCTGTGTGTGGTGCCAGCTCATTCTGAGCTGTCATTACAGTAGCTGCAGAGCTGACACCACAGGCCAGTATTTGTTGTTTTGATCACTGATTTTAGGTTACTGAAGTAAGTTAGTAGCGTTGAATGGTAGGTCTGCTGCTAGTTTGTGAGGGGTACTTTCTTAAGGATGCTTCTCAGGTGTGCACCCTTCAGGACAGCTGAAGAAGGGATCAGGAAACACTGCCTCTTTGCCTCAGCTCTTTCAGGGGCTAACTGTCAGGGCTACAAGATGCACATGCAAACTGGGGCTGATCACGGTTTCTTTGGCCAAGTCGAAATGAGAAAACGGTGTATTCCAGCTACATAAATGCGAGACAGGAGGAGAGCAGGGGCAAGCAGCATAAAAGTGAGTTCATGTCACCTACCTACCAGCTTAGAAAGCACACAGTATGATGTTCTCATCCAAACATTCAAATTAGAGTGGAAATAGCATTTAGCCATACATATTCTGTTGAGGCCCACTTGAGTTGGACTACAGCAGGACTTGTTATTCATCTTGGACTAGGTGTAATTCATAACATCAACCGCTTCTCACCTACAGGTCTTCTCAGTCTCCTTCACAACCTCAAATCATATTTTAATGTTAAGAGAGTGGCTTGTGGACTACTCCTTCTGATTTGCCATCCTGCACAAGCTCCCCCAATTACTGAAGAAGGGACTGTTTCCTTGTGACAGCAGCAGAAACTGCCCACTGAGGAAAAAAGTAATTTCAAGAGGTCATGCAACGTATTTTTAGGTGGAGGGTATGTGCATTTTGTGGGCAGGCATCTCTTTCCAAACAGAGCTGATGCTTAGCAAGACACACATGGTTCGTGGCACATCCCTGGGGAATCTGTGTGCTGAAGTTTGCCACCCTGCGCAGTAGTGTCACAGCTGGAATTCAGTGTTTTGGGGAGGCTCACTCAAAAGCCAGGAATAGAAGCGATATTCACTCTAGCACTGAGAAGCCAAGTGCTGCAGCGGAAAGGGAGTCCCCAGGCTGGAGTTAGAAATGCTACAGCTGCTATTCTTAACCACTTAAACTCAGCAAGATCCAAGGGCCAGGCTTCAAGAGAAATCCACATTGAAGGGCCTGGTTCCCTTTTGAACTGATCTGGACTGAAAAAAGAGCTAAATGTTTTGAAGTGGATACAGCTGAAATAGTCAGGGCAACAGTACTGAAAGCTTACCCTATTAATTGCACCAATGTATCAATTGGTGAAAAAACTGAAAAGACCCCAATATCTCATTTAACACAAATTCCAGGTGTGGAAAACCACAGACTGTATTACAGTTTCCACTCTCAAAAGCAAACCAGCTCCAGACCCAGCCTGAATGTCTGTGACTAAGCTTGTTGGTCTGTCCTGCTTAGTACCTACTACCCAGGGATGAGTAAGTGCTCAGAGTGGCTGGGTGGGACTTTCCAGAGCAGCTGGGCTGGAATAGTTCCCTAAAGAGAGCATAGTGAGCCTTGGGAAGGCAGTTAGGAGTGACCTCATCCTGCAGGGTGAACTTCAGTGCTTAAAGATTTCTTGGCTCCTCCACCAGCAGAGACATGTTCTGCACAGAAAGGAAGGATCCTCTACATGACTGACTGGGCAGAGAAGAACCTTTTTTTGAGTTATGTATGTAACAAATGGGTGCTGAGCACGCACACAGGTTCGGCCTTGGACAGTGTGTTTGCATGACGGTTACCCCTGAGGGTAAGCTGCTTGGATCTACACAGAGCTAAACAGGGCCAACTCGTGTCTCTGCACCATTGTCCAGTAGCTCTGCAAATCAAGTGGTCTACTTCCAGGTAACTGAAGTAGACTGTGCCTTTCTAATGACCTTGTCATTAGAAAGAACTGGAGATGGAACTCCTTCGCCAGCTGTATGGTCTAGTTAAGGCATTTGCGTAGGGCTGGTCCCTCCTGTGAGCAGGGAACTCTCAGTCTCACTGTGTAGCAGGGATCCTCACATTCGTGCACTCAGAGGAGGGAATTCCTGTTCTTTGCAAACAAAATGACTTTGGCATGTGTGCGCATAACGTATAGCTGTTTAGCAACTGGAAAACTGCTGGGTTTGACCTTGCTCTCTTGAAGTTGTGTACAAATATCTTTTCAGTTTGCCTTTTAGGCAGTTCACAAAGTGCAGGACTAACCACTTGCATAGTGGCTTTTTGTCTGCTGCAAGTCACGGTAACTAACCAGGTTATCCTTTTGTGATAGAATGGATTTACAGAACTGGAAAACCGAGGTAGCTGTAAATGAGTTAACTTTTTAAGAGAGATAGGACACGCTAGATCTTTTTGGTATTATCTAAAGAAGATCACAAATTTGGTCTTTGGAATTTGGTTCATCCTAATAGGACACAGCAGGATCATTTCAATGAGACTTTGGAGAGCAGTTTTACAATCGGAGGCTTCCATCTCTGAAGACCTAAACTGGAAGGATGAAAGCAGTTGTTTTAATGCCCCCACAGGGTGTGATGCTATTATGCTAATTTGCACCACAATGCCAAAGACTCTGCTTTAATAATAACGCCTTAGTTAGACCAGTGGCTTAGTAACTGCCTTTTAAGATGCAGTGGATGAATCAGGGGTTTGGGAGCAAGTAAAGCAAATTAACTTTGTCAGTTTATCCTTGAGCAGAGAGTACCACTACTCTTTGCACTCAGAGAGAACTTCAGAGGTGGGGAAACTTGTATGAGGAGAAATAATCAAAATGGAAAATTGAGTGCTACTTACACGTGCTTTACAGACTCCTCTTGTCATGCTTGTCAGTGACAGAAGACTGATTTATTCTCTCCTGTGTTTAACTCCAGGCAATATAATCATCACTGTAGTCATGATGTGTCAATGCCATCTTCTTTATTTTTCATCATGCTCAGCAAAGAGACCGTTGTCATTGACACCAACATCTTCCTGTTTTCCTCATGCTTCTCCCAACACCATGTGGTCAGAAGGCAGAACATGATGTGTGAAAGCCAGAGGAATTTGGTTCAGAGATCACAGAGGCTATTCCTTCCTAACACTCTGCCTTCAGGAGCACTAAGTCTCAGTGGCAATCACAGCAGGAATGATGGTGGCACTGGTGAAAATAAAGGCATTTTTTTCTTTGTTGAGTTTGATGGTAACATTTGTAGAATCAAATGGGAGCTCTAACAAATTGGGTTTTCTGTGTTCTCTTCCGGGTTTTTTTCCATTACTCCATAATGCATGGGCAGGTGTATCCAGTTTTCCACTGCTGACCACTGTTCCTCCATCTGCAAGTGATCATAAAAGTCTCTCCAACTACATCTGCTGAGGAAAGGGGCTGGCAAGTCTTTGTGACCAAGGGACTGGGATAAAGCTGTGTTGTACCTACTGGCTTGTAGGTACATACACTTCATATTTTAGGTGCTAGGGACATAACTTGGGCACAAGGGAAGGACTATGGTCCACAGCCATCAAGTGCAATTCAGAGCTACCTGGAGTTGCTAAAATTATGATAAGCCTATAGACAGATTTAGAGAAATTCTTGGCAAGTCTTTCTCTCAGCTATGCACAGCAGGTTTGTTTGGGCCAAGCTGTGGATTGCATACCCCTGGAGTGCAGGTGTCCTTTAACACTCCCATGTTGCATTATCAACCGTGTTTTTTGGAAGTGATTCCTTCCCCTGCTTGTCTGTTTCAGGCTTCTTGCAATGATCGCTTTCCATATAGTGCATTACTTGACCTCGGTTCTTTCGCGAATTGTCAGATGCCAACGTCACTAAAGTGCAAGCTGCACTGGATAGCGTTTCTGCTGGCCCTTTGAGCAGTATCATCATGGACTGAATGGCATGGACAGGGAGATAGTCCATAAACTTCAGTGTTGGCATCTCCAGTTGATGGTACAAGCATATTAACAAAACAAAAGTTGTAATGATGGCATCTGAGAGTCACAGGAAAAAGGCCTGGATCAGATCCTCACTGGCCAGGCAGCCCATCACCCTGCACGGAGGCAGGACCAGCCATACTCACACCCTTTCTGTCACCAGATGTTTGCATGACTTGTTCTGCCTGGAAGCTCTGCAGTCAGCATAGACAATCTGTTCCCATGATGAGCACCCACTGGAGACAGTTTCCTAAGGTCGAACCCGCGTCTTGCTCACCACAATCAAACCAGATTTGTTTCTGTGACCAAGCAGAACTGCTTATTGCCTGTCTTTCTGTAGTCACCTTTCACATATCTGAAGACTTCTCCTTCCAGCTTCCTGGAGACTAAACACCCTGCATTCCCTTCAAACTCTGACCCCCTTGGTTGTGTTTTCCAGATGTTTGATCACCACTTTTGCTTTCCTTTGTTACCTGTGGTATGCAGATGGCGGTCTTCTATCTCTAAGGCTGTCAGCATAGTGTTTTTCACCCAGCATTGGTGAAATAAAAAACACAAGCAAAGTAACACTCCGACCCACAGCATCTCTCTGCTTCTCTTGAAGAAGTGAGGGTCATTATTGTCGCCTAATGAACATTGGTTTTAACCCAGATTGCATCAGTCCCTCTTTGCTGTGCATTGCTCACCATGTTAATCATCGGAACTGGAGAGAAACAAGGTCTCAAGTGAATAAGCTTCTTGGCTCTGTTCTTATGGATTCCTGGGAGATCATGATTTGTCTTCCATATGATACTGAGGACTGGCATCTGTGAAAGATGGAATTACATGAACAACAAAAGGACAGATTTGTCATTGCATAGTTACCTCTTCCTATGTAAGTGCATTTGAGAATACTGAGCTGGCTTGTTAGAATTAAAGAAAGGAAATTAATCTTAGTAGTAGGGCTAGTAGGTGTATAAAACTAATTAGTTAAAAAAAGGAACATGAAAGCTTTCAAACCATAACCCAGAGAAAGACAGTGGAGATTTAGACCTCAGCTAGGCTGCCAATCTTGTCTTTTGCCTCTTTGGCAAACGTTGTCTGTTATTTGAGGTTGTGACCCCGTAACTTAAATGCAAATAACAGTGTTAATAAAGGGTTCTCAAATGTTTATTTGCAGAGACTAAGACTTTGCTGGAATTTATCTGAGTGTTGTTATTTTGGAACAACCTAGAGAAAAGCTACAGGCAAGTTCCATGTTTCAGGACAAGAGAGTAGCATTAGGGTAAAAGCTGGAGTAGAAACTCACTTAGAATTTTGGGTGCTTTAACAAAATGTATGCAAAAGTGTGCTGTGTGCATGTGTGGATGCAGGGAGCAAGAGCTTGACTCATGGAGAGAAAGAAGCAGAGAAGGAAATGAGGGAATTGGCACTTGGTGCCAGTTGTATTTCTGCTGCAGTCTTCTGTTTCCCAGTCGGAGGATTTTATACTAGAAAGGAATGTGGTCCACACAGGAATGAAATAGCCACCAATGGGGAGAAAAAGGGAAGCTGAAGGAGAGAAAAGGAGAAAGATTATTGTTCCCTATTGTGGAAAGGGGCAATGATAAGCTTAAAAAAGGATTCCATCTGTGAAACTGTTCAGCTGCAGGACAGAATTTATTCCTTACATGTATGGATGGTTTCTGTCCTCTCATTAACCCAGTCCACATGTTCCAGATGGCCATAGTCAGTACTCTGTGTTTTGGTTCCTTCACTACATTCAGAGGCAACTGAGGGTTAACATTTCCTCTAGAAAATAATGCCTTTTCTTACATCTACTCCTTGTCTCTCCAAAGATTTTGAAAGACAAGTTTTGCAGAGGGCTCCCATGCCAGCGGAGAGCTCAGCAGTAATGGAATTAGCAGGTAATGAAACTACATCAGGGAGAAATCACCATGACAAACAGGAGTCAGGTTAAAATACTGGATGATTCTGGTTTTTCCTCAGGCGTCCAGTGTCAGTGGCACCATTGTGCTGGTACTGTACTGTAGCCATAGGTGGCTCTTTACAGAGGTACCAGAAAAAGCTCTGAGGGACATGTAGCTTGAGCCACAGTGGCCCGTTGGGTATTGCATGGAGAAGACAAAGCCAACAGTGCGCATCCCGGAGTGCTGTGGGGATGGGGCCCCTCCTGGTGTCACATCCCTATGGGCACTGCTGATCTAACAGAGGGAGGAGGGGTCCAAGAAGGAAGGAAGGACAGCACTGTTTGTTGTAGGAGTCCTCTCCATCCTGTTGTGTCCTCAGCAGCCTTTGGCTTTCCCATTGCAATTCTCTCCAATGCTTCTGGCGATGGGGAGGTCATGCAGCCCAGGGTAATAAAGCAGTGTGCTTGTCTCAGTCTCTCACCGCTTTACAGCCAGTAATGCATTTGTGATGAAGTGCCAGTAGGTGCCACGAACTACTGCAGAGAGGCTAAATTGCTTGTCTGTGTTTTTGTAGGTCTTATTCAGAGAAACCTTCTTTGGCTTGGGTTGTGAGGGGCCACACTTCTGGGATCAGAAGCGCCCAGGCTCTTACCCCAGTGACTTTGCAGTTTTGTGTGTCTGATATGTGTAATGTTGGTGATAACGGTGACATCCCAGAAAGCTCTAGGCTGTTTGGGAGGGCTACTCTGTGCTCACAGAGCACGGTCTATACGCCTTCTTGTCTGGTGTAGACTCAGTGCTCATTCACATGGGTTCAGCTCTGGTTTTTGAGGAAGTGGGATCTGTGAACATCCCAGTTCTAAAGGCACTATAGCAGTGAGCACGGGTCACGTGCAGCAAGCCCAGCCATAGCATCTGTGTTGTTGCTCTGACAAGTTCGCTTACCTTGTGTGCTGATCTGGGAGCAAGTGGAAGTGGCTTTGAGGCAGAATCCCCTGGGTGAGCTCGTCTAGCTTCAATCTGGTAATTTTTTATGTGTGGAAAAGCCAGCGGATCAATGTAGGGTACATCAGGTCAAGCTCCTCCATCATGGGAAGGCTGAGGACCTTTGGTTTCCTGAACTTGCACGCTCGTACATCACAGCTGTCTCCTCTGACCTTCACCTTCCTTCCAAGAAAAACTTTCACTCTTTGTCCTGACAGTGCAAGGAAGGGCAAAACATAGCTCTCTCTAATTTTGTTCTTATTTGCTTTATCTCTTTCACCCCTTCTCCTCCCCAGGCTGAAAAATAGAAGACATCTGATAGATGGCCAGCAACTAATTTGTGTAGGGTATTTTGTTTTTAAAATCCCTCCCTATCTCCTGCCTTGATTACATATTACTCGAGGGGGTGTTTTCTGTTATTTAACAGCCACGTCTTGAAGAGGGCTCACAGAAGCTTTACTCATTTGTTTAACCAGGAAATAAATTGAAGCAAGCCGCCAAATTATTTTTGATACAAATAAAGTTATATTTTAAAATACGTTTATTAGCTCTTTCTCTTTTATACCATCTTTCTCCTCTGCAGTTTATAAATCCCTGATAAAATCTCTTCTTTCCTTATATTTTGAAGGCTTGTAGGAGAGACCCAACTGCCTTGTCTTTTACTTCCATTTGAAGGCCTCTATAAAATTGCATGTTACAATATATGGTGCCGTTCTTGTATAAATGTTTATCATCTGCTTTATGGACCTCGACACCATCCAGTCCTCGTATTCCCTTAAGAGAGGTGTTGAAATTAAATTGCCTGCAAACGCTTCTTTATTTTTGAAGCTTTTCTTTAGGGAAAACTTGTTTATTCTTTGCATTTGCTTAATTTTTGTTATGCTGTTTCTTTCCCTTCACATTCAGATGGCATAAACCAATAGCTCTGTTCCCTCCAGCTTTCAGCTGGAAACACGGAGGAACAGAGCTATTGGTTTACGCAGGGGGAAGTGGGATGGAGGCAGACAGCAGGAGGAAGCAGGGCGAGTGTGATTCTTGCTTGCTTTGTGCAGCAGGGTATCGTCCATGAAAAGTCAGTGGCCATCTCCTCACCGGGAATGATGTGCAACCTTCTCAGGGTGTGAAACAGCTCCTGTCATCCCGTTCAGCGGGCACGAAGCGACACGGTGTGGGCTCCATCTCGTGTCGTACGCTGCGAGCTAAACAAAAGGCCTCTGGGTCCCAGCTATGCCAGAGATGTATCTATAAGGACTTTTTAAGGATGTGCAGTGAATGGGAATGAAATCTGCTTAACTCTGCAGGGAGCTGGGCATCTCCCTGCTCCTGCTGTTGTCTGCTCTTGTCTTTTGAACTGCCTTATGGCGTAAAGGTCTCTGAATGTTTCTGTTCTTGCACAGGCAGGAAAGCTCTTCCTAGTTTATTACAGTCTAAATAGGCAATATTTTCAAAGTGCTCTAAAAACGTAATTTTTTTATTCCCCCCCCTCAGCTCCCTAATTGGTTAGGAGAAGTTCCAATGTTTTTTTACTAGGTTTTTCTTTCCTCAAATAGATCTGCAGGTGTTTTTGCAGATTTTTGATTAAAGATAGGAGGATTTTTGCTGAATACCTTCTTTAGACAAGAGCGTGTTTGTTGGTTGAGACACCGCACTGAGAGTAAGACAGTTGGATTTTACTCCAGACTTTACCCATGCTTTGCTCTTAAATGCATCGTTTGCCCTTTTTACAAGCACAGTTCAACCCTGCAGTATGTAACAGGAATTTCACCGTATGGCAAACTCACTGGTACTGTAGCCAGGTTTAGTGCTGCCTTGTAATTTTCTGATCTGCCAGCTAGGGATAAGAGTACTTGCCCATTAATGGAGAAATGTTCCAAATTACCAGCCCAAGAATTAGAAATCAGAAAGTCACCATGTAATAAGAGAATTGACTTAAGAAGCAAGACTTCCGCCCCCCCACCCCGTCTTGAGTGGAAATTGTTCTTTCAATTGCCTTCATATTTTTGAATCGTAAGGTTTGGTTTTCACCAACCCCTGCCCAATGACATAGCTATGGATCTTGTCTATCCCTTGACTTCTGAGAATTAGGGCTTCACATAAAACAGAGCAGAAGGAGTGAAGTAGGGAGACTTGTGATAAAATCAAGAGAGATGATAACATTGATGTTGTGGAGATGGGGCTTCATTCGTTAGTATCTGTAAACTGTTTTGCCAGCCTTGTATGAGCTATAGAAAGAAATGTTACTGTGCAATGTGCTTCACCAAAAGACACGCCACAGGTCTCTTCAAAGGGTGTGTGAAGTGAGAGCGTGGGGCAGCGATGTATTTATTTCCACCTCGCTTCACTAATGATCCCTGAGCAGGTGCTCATCTGGTAGGCTGCCTGCACACAGACTGCTTTGTTGCCAGACTAACTCTGTGTTCTGCTCTTGTGTTTTTAATTTATTATCTGCAACGGGATGTAAGATTTCTCAAAAAAAAAGAAGAAATATGACTAAGATAAATAGTCTCTGTTGCTATTTTCAGTATTGAATTAAAACTTGAACCGTAGACGTGTAACGGTGATTTTCAGCATTGTAACACTCTGTAGGTGCAGACTGTAACCTGGGATGTATCTCCCCAGTTCCACTACCACCAGTGGGATTTGCAGAGTTAAAATTGAGTGTCCATTGACCTGTAAGAACTGAATCTTTGTTGCACTCACGGTGACACTAATTCCTGTAATTCCTAACATGGAAAATCTCCTCGAGATGTTTTGCCCATTTCATGACTGAAGGATTTGTGAGCCCACCCTTCCCGCACGTGAATTTTGGGATTGTCACATGGAAGCTTGTCTGTTATCTTCTGAGCAAAAGCATATGTAGAAGGGCAATAAGCCATAGGCTTCAAAAAAATCTTTGAGCTAGGCGCTTTCTTCTAGGCTACCACTGCTGCAGTTCATACAGAAGTGGTCACGATAGCTTAAAATAGCCAGATATGGTCTTCCTAGCATGGCATCTGCCTGGACATCAGTGTGAGCTGCAAAGCCGACCAAACATTTTTTAGTTAACCCATATTGAGCTACTCTAGGTAGGTGGTAGCACTGCCCAAGTTAAGTTCTATATCTCCACATAAATGTGGATATACCAGGCTCTTAAGGAAGGGAACTGACTTGGGTAGCTTCTGAGAATTCCTTGTGCCACTGTAGATTGGAATAACGTATCAGTAGAGAAGAAAAATCTCTTTCCCTCAATTCTTTTAAAAGGAGAGCTTCCGGAGTTCACCCTCCCATCCCCTCTAGTACTCTCTTCTGTTCATTTTCATGCCAGCTCTCTTCTTGCCAAAAATCCCATCTGCTCATCAGTGGCATTCCAGAGCAGGAGGTGCTCTGGGGACTTGGTGCTGATTAATAGCCTCAACATCGTTCATGAGCCCGCGTGTGGAAGGAGAAGGAGAGGGAGATGGTGCCAATCAGAGCTGAACTAGGAAGATCTAGGAGGCTCCTCTCTAAGGGCCGGTGATCACTCCAAGTCCTTTCCCTACGTAATACATGTTTCAAGATTGTTTCCTCAAATACAGTTTTTGTTCCAGTCCATATGGAAGCAAGGAAGCTTCTGCCTGGGTCAGACAAAAACTTCAGAGTCAGAACAGCTTCCACGGAAATCACTTTCCCTTTTATTATGCTCATTTTCATGCCATTGTTCCTAAATATTTACTTAAGTGTATGTGGTATTAAAAAAAAATAACACAGATAGTTACACACTCACTTGTGTCCACCTGGGGAATTTCTCTTACCCTCCACCACCCATTGCTTCCTTTTTTGTACTCCCAACCTGCTTTTTAGGTGGTCAGCTTGTGCATAGAGCATTTTGAAGTCTGTGTCTCACAATAGGACACAGTGGGCTCAGGTATCTGGCTAGCACCCTCTAGAGAGAGGAGAACTTAGAGGAACTCTAGAGAAAGGAGAACTTATGCACATACCTTTTTGATTTTCCTTACTTAGCTTTTCCAGTTTTCCCCATTAAATAAATTAGATTAGGTTAATAGCTCTTATCTTTCCTTAATCATGCTATTGAACAGCCCCAAATTACCTGCTTTCCTGAGAACAAACAGCTTTGTCACTCTATCATCCTGTTTTCTGTCTTTGCCTTTTTCCCATCTCAGCTCCATTTTCTGTGTCACCTCTTTCCTTTCTGTCTCCTCATGTTCCTCCCCCTGATCTCAGTGAGGGGTTGGGAGAGGTCTTGTTCAGCCATGTCAGTATGTTTGTGACAATAGACATGAGAGCTTGGCCCCACAACCTGTTGGTTTAGTTGGAAGGAAAGGCACAGAGGGAAGTAGAACCAAAGAGGTTGCAATCCCCTCAACCTCTCCAGATTAATCTATGCTTGCCTTCCAGTGTGTTTTCCCTGAATGCCACCTGCAAGTGTTGCTTTCTGTGTTTTCTCTTTATTGATGCTCCTTTTTCCATCAGTTCTGTCTCTATTAACAGTGCTTTCCCCCTGCTTTTAATTCTTTTCATCCTGTCTCTGTCCTTGATTTCCGACCCTTGGGGTCACCTGCTCAGCTTCCTTCTCTCCTATATGCTCCCACTCCACCCCTACTTCACACACACACCCCCACACACCCTTCCCCCTTTCTGTCAGACTTCAAAAGGTACCTGCCCTTCTGGGTTCCTTGTTCTGTAACAATTTAATTTTCCACTTGCTCCAGGAAAAATATAATTGGGTACAATGCAAAGAAATTTGAAGGGACAGAATCTTACTCCATTACGTATATTTATTGTAGGACATACACGTACAACATGGGTGAGAAAGAGCTACCAAATTGGGTTAATGGTCTCTTCTGCTGCTGAAACACCTCTCTGAAGGTATACACCTAGAAAAAAAGATTCTCTCTCTTGGAATGGTAGGTCTCTATTGCCTTTTCACTGGAGGTGTCTGGGATGAGTTGGAGGACAAGATTTGGCAAGTTCTGAGTTGAGTCACGTTGTTCTTAAAGGTTGTGGCAGAGGTGTGTCTTAATCAGCAGATCAGTACAGATTATGCATTATTAATTAATTAACATACCCCTTGACACAGTAGAAGTAAGCTGTCCCCATCTACTGGAACTAGCTGGTGAGCACAGGGCAAAGACCGTTGCTGACTGTGTGGGTGCTTTCATCTCTCTGTGGCTGTTCACAACAACTTTTGCTGTCATCGTAGCTGCTAGAGCATGCATCACGCCTTGCCTTGAAATGGAGAGAGAAAAGGTAAAATGGGGGGAAATTGCTAAAAACCAGTGAATTATCTACACACATAGTTTGGTCTGGCTCCTTTCACAGATGATCCAGCCTGAACATTGTCTCTTTTTTTCCTCTTCTCTCTCACACTTACTCATAGTTGATGCCAATTTTTTTTCAGAAAGGTGCGTTTAATAGAGAAATCACTGCCATTGTTTATATTCACCACTTTCTCTGAGACATAAGAATAAACTTGGAATGAATGCCTTTCAAATCTTAAAAGGAGCACCCAAGGGAACTGGGGTTGTTCAGCCTGGGGAAAAGGAGGCTGAGGGGAGACCTTATTGCTCTCTACAAATACCTGAAAGGAGGTTGGAACGGGATGGGTGTCGGTCTCTTTTCCCAAGTAGCAAGTGATAGAACAAGAGGAAAGGGCCTCAAGTTGTGCCACGGGAGGTTTAAACTGAATATTAGGAAAAAAATATTCACTAAAAGGGTTGTCAAACACTGGAACAGGCTGCCGAGGGAAGTGGTGAAGCCACCATCCCTGGAGATATTTAAAAGATGTGTAAATATGTCATTTAGGGAGATGGTTTAGTGGTAGACTTGGCAGTGTTAGGTTTATGCTTGGATTTGATGATTTGAAAGGCCTTTTCCAATGTAAATGATTCTTCAGTTCTATGTGTCTCTGGGCTTATGCATGTGATGTCCTTCTGTGTGTGCCCACTGCTTGTGAGGCAAATCTTTAGTGTCCTGCCCTCCTTCCTTCCTTTGAGATATTTTGCAACCACTGCATTTCCATGGAAGTCTAGTTCTTCTTAACCAAGACTAACATTTCCTACACAAACTTCATAAAAATGAATTAAAAGAAAGAAATGTTGTATCAGTGTTCCAAATCAGTTACATGTTAACTTAATATAGATTGCATATGACGGCAGAGTAGAAGCATCCATGACTCTCAGTTTCATTTTGCTGTTTTGTTTTTCTAAAGCATCTCCAATGCAATTTCTTTTATGGCAGAAAAGCCATGAGCACATAATAAACTCACAAGCAAGGGTTGATACACAATTACAGAAGAGTCACTTGGTTTTGATCAGTAAGGCTATGGTAGGAAAAGCCCACAGATGTATGCACCAGCCAGGATCAGAAAATGGAAATGACCTTCTCATTGTGCAAAAATCCCATTTCCAGAATTCCTTATACATCCTGTAAATGAATGCTGACCAAATTCAGGCTGGACAGGGCCAAGAAAGAAGATAAGCTCCAGGCTTGGGGGTCTGATATTGGGATGTCCTTTCCCAGCATCCCCAATTGTGTCCTAAAAAAAAAAAATCTCAAAAGTCCTCATGTTCTCATTCATCAGAGAGCAGTGAAAAGGCAGCATAGCTTAGAGGCTGGGCACAGGAACCAAATCAAAGCACTTCTGGACAAGGGGCTATATTGATTTCTTAGCCCATGGGTTATTTTGAAGTTGCTTTACACAGGTGAAGTAAAAAAAAAAAAAAAAAGGCCAAAAACCACACTATACTGATTCTCTGTAGTACTTTACATCTCCTTTTCTTCATGAAAATATCCCATCTGGAAATGGCTTGTCTCTTCTTTCTGTGGATACATTTTGTACTTCATAAGAGGTTTGATTCTTAACACACCGGGTGCTGTGCAGCAAATACTCTGTAGAACGTAAGAGCTGAAAGGGGTTTCTGCATTGAGCTCTCCACAAGCCAAGATCTGCAGTTTGGGAGGCTGTAGGCCCCAAAACAATTTTGTGCATATCTAAAAGGCTTGATCCAGTCAGCATGTAGGCATGTCAACATTTTTAATACCATGTTACTCTCACTGCCAAAAAACCAAGTGAAAATCATTCCTATGCACTAGTTTTGGTGTAAGCCATTTATAAAACCCACCAATTTTGCAGTGGTTTGAGATGTGCTGCACTTTGAAAGCCTTGATTATTCACAGCACTGTTGGTAGCATATACTGTAGGTTCATGTTTGCCTCCTCCATCCTTAATTTTGTTGAAATTCCCATCTCACGCTTGTCACCCTGTCTCCTGTTGTGCTTCTGGTGTCTTCTGTGTGGTACAGAAGCTTTGCACATGAACTGTAACACTGACTAAGCAGCACTGCACTCGGCTTTGCTCCGTATTTGATGACTTACAACCTGTGCCTCCATGAGCAGTGGATAAACCCATGGAGACACCCGATTCTGCCGGCTGCAGAAGGCAGCACTGATTCCTGCCCCCCCGACCCAGAAAAAGAGGCTGCACATCCCCGTTTTGGCAAGAGGCAATTTGCTGTGTATATCCCTGTAGAGCTAAACAACTGACGCTTCAGCAGCCAGACGTACAAGTGTGTGTGTGTGTGTGTGTGTGTGTGTGTGTGTGTGTGTGTGTGCACATGTACTCCCTTCCAAGACTTGACAGTCCGTGCTGTCAGGAGATTAAATTATACTGGTGGAAAATGGTGTGAGGGAAATAGCCTGAGACAGATTTCTCAGATATTGACCAGTTTTCTTCAAGACCTGTTAGTGTTAATTCTCTGTTCTTTCACTCCAGTGTTTTCCTCTGTAGCAGTTAGGTGCAAAATGTAATGAAGTCAGCATTTTGGGGGGGACCTGTCCAGAGCATTATCTGTGAAAGGCAAGTCTCTTAGATTAGTCCCCAGCTCAGGAGAGGTGTTAGGGTTCTGGCTTCTAGAAATGCTGAGCACTCTGAAACACAGGAGAAATCAATGGGAGCTGTGGGGCTAAAGCTTGTCTGCAACTCTGGCCCTCAATGTACTGCTGATTTAGCAAAGATTTGTAGTGGTTTTGGTTTTTTTTTTAAATCTGTCTGCTAGCAAATGAGGTGGCTTTTCCACCTTTCTTGCTTTTTATCCATTTTCTGCCATTTTTCTGCCCTCATGCAGAAAGCTGGTTTTGAGGCTATCTTGGCAGACACCCCATCTGAGACAACTATTTATTATGGAATAATTCATTCTTTCAAAGTGCTCCTTCTCTTTTCCTAGTGACTCCAGCACAAACATACTGCAGGGTTAGACAAAATACCTGCCCTAAAGTCATCTGACGTTAGGGGCAATAAATCCTGCCCGATCTTTTCTCTGCACATCCATTTCAAAGCCTGGAGCATGGTGCAGCCCCGGCCAGAGTCTTGTATTAGGTCCCAAGAGATGCTGGACACCTGGTGCTGGAGGGTGCTGGGTTTTATTCCAGTTCCCTTATGGCTACGGGAGCTGAAATTACTGGCCTGCAGAATAATGTGCCACACTGGAGGATCCCCTGTAGGGCTGTCTGGGTGTCTGAACAGGCTGGCTGGTTCCCCTTATGGGTCTGTAGCTACAGAAATACCTTGAATGATGTTCTCATGCACTTCTCTGGGTGTAGGTTGTAGGAAATGAATTGAGTAGGACAGGAGAGGTAACTGGCAAAAATGGGTAAACAGAAGAATAAGGAAAAGAGGGAAAGTATAGAATAGGAAAATAAGGGGAATGAGGCAAGATGGAGGAAGAAAAAAAGAGAAGCAAAGAAAAAGAATGAAGGTAGGAGTAAGAAAAATGGAAGTGGGATACAGAGATCAGGGAAGAGGATGAGGAAGGCAGATGGAGAGGAGTATATGAGGGAAACTGAAGAAGGGAGAAAATAGTAACCTGACAGAGTACAGGAGAGATGCTTATTAAGAGTTTATTTTCTTCCCAGTGGAATATTCCTGTTAGGAAAAAAGTCATCTAACAGACAGCATGTCAGCTTGAAATAACACACAAAAATTAATATTACACTGTGTATGATTTGCTAAATTCCATCCCCTGGGGGACATCTTCTGGTGGAAACAAACTTTGGGTTTGTCAGAATGAGGCTTTCTCTTTGAAGGTAAATTGTTCTGTCTTTGTGTCATGTACCTGGCAGTGATTCCTAAGCTGACAAAAGCTCACACTGAGGAGAGATAGAGGTGAGAGGTCTTTCCTCTGATCATGTTTGTGTGCTGGGGTGGGAGGGAAGGAGAGGGACAGGGGCACAGTGAGGAAATACGTGCAGATTAATGCTTCTAAAGAGAAACATCTATAAGGGACTGGTAAGAATATGAGGAAGTGTATAAGAGAGAATAAATGATGAGACATAATGGAGAAGTATAACCAGTGAGCAAGGAGCTAAAGATCTCTTCTTCCTTTCCTATCTTTTAATCAAGCAGTTCCCTTCTGATTTTTGTTGTTTCACTTCTCTGACTTACCTGGCATTTCTTTATGTTCAGCTCCCTCTGTATTCTCCTTTTGTCTCTGTTTCCCCATGTTCTGCTACAGCCCAAATCCCTTTTCTAAAGCCTTTCCCTTTATGTATCCTTCCTGCCTTTTCACAGTCTCCCTGTATATAACTGGTGTCTCCCTTACTCCCTTTTTCTCTTTCTCTTACACTTCTCTTTCCTACCCATCTGTGCAGTTTTTCTGGACTTGTCTTCATTGTCTAGCTGCTAGAGGTTCTTGCTCTGGTCTTTTCCATAGCCAGGTTCCCATTTTAGACATATATATATATTTGTGTGTACATAGATAGATAATGTATCTAAATACATATATCATAATAATATTTTATATATATATATATATATGTTTATATATAAAACTTATTCTTAACCAGAACTAGTTAATCTGTCCTTGGGCATAGATGAAGCCTGGGTGTTGTTCTTACTGTAGCTGATGAGCCGCCTGCTTTGATGTGAGGATTCAGACTGAAAGATGTGATTGCATTTCTCCAGTGCCTTCACACTTCACACCCAGAAACTGCCCATGACTTGGCAGGATGGAGTCACAGGAATGGCTTGGTTTACTTGGGCACTAACATCATGTAACAGGACTCCTGAAACCCAGCTGCCCCGTGCTGATGAGTGTGATACCAGCACAAAGGTTGTCAAGTGGATCTAGCAGAATAGGACAGGGCAGCACGAGCTGTCGTGATGAACCAGACCAGCTTTAGACACTCATTGCAGCCTCACTCCTCCCTCTTGACCATGCCTGTTCACACCAAACTCTTCTTTGCTCTCACGCTCAACAACTGAGGTAACTCTTCCCTGTGCTGCACATAAGACATCCTTTTAGCTTTTGTTCTGAAGGCCTGGGTGTCTTGATGCTTTATACCTTGAATTATACTTGTCAAAACTGCATGCAGATAGCTTAATTTGTATTTGAGGTGATTGTATTTATTGTATGTAGACACAGGTTGTTTCTAGGCATTTACTGTAAGAGTAAATTACATCTCTGCTCCTCCTTGACCAATTTACTGTGTTGGGGTCTTAATATAGGTGTGAAGCAGGACTATAAATACTGGGTCTTTTCTACTCTGGTCTTCTAAGGAAACAGTGTTTACATACACTGAGAGAGAGTTAGTGCCTCTCCCTCTTAAGGAAGTTTGAACCTCTTTGCCTACTTGGTTAGAGAACCCCCTTTGGAGAAGGGTGTGGTAGGGGCCACATCTTCTTGAACATCAGAAAATCTGTTTGGGAAAGTTGCCCTGACACACAGATCTGTTGCTGGCCAGAGCCCGTTAGTTCCTTTGGTTATGGGACTATGCACCGATGTCCTGCTGAGTTCTCTGCTGTGGGGCAGATGTGCTCTCCCAGATGCCCCATGGTTCCTGTTTCCCACTTACCTGCTTCAAGTGGCCCATGCTCTCAGTGCCTTTCCAAAGGCCACACTGTTGTGAGGGGACAGACTCCGTCATGAGAATAGCAGTGCCTCCTGTGCCTTCCCACCACACTTCTTTCTCGCCCAAAACAAAAAAAAAAACCTAACAAACTCAAGTTCTGCTATGTTATGGCAAAAAAGTTTGGTTTACCTCAGCTCCAAGACCTGAGTTGGCAGGTTGCAGAGGGTCAGCATTTTCACAAAGCCAGCAGTTTTTCTGGAAGCCCATGAAGAGACCAGAACTGTGGGGAGCACTGACTTTGCAGGTAGCATCCTTGCTGACACCAACAACCCAGCAGCTTACAGCATAGTCAGTCAACTGTACATGGAAGAAAAGTTTCTGAGTTTGAAAATCTCTCCTATTAGCTTTTTTTTTTTTTTTTTTTTTTGCTACCCTTTTGGTTCATTGAAAAGCCTTCTTTTGTAAAGTCAGAGAGCTCATGGCCAGAAGAGTCATGACATTGTATAGAGGGACCTTCTGTTGAACACAGACTGTTTCATTTCATTGTCTTCCAATTGTATGGAGACTGATAATTTGTGTTTGGTGAAAGACTATCTTCCAAAAAGGCATCGACTCTTGATATGACAAGACAGGGAGATGGAGAAGTTACTGCTTCTCTTGGTAGTTTGTTCCAGTAGTTAAACACTTGCAGAGTAATGTGTGTGCCTTGTTTCTAGTTTGAAGGTGTCCCTTCACTTTCCAGATTCATTCTCCTATTTTACTATAGTTGTGCTTACCCACAGTGAACCTTAATTTTCTTCAAGGTCCCTGCTTTCCCAGTTGCAGTTTCCTGCTTTGTAGATACGGTCTGCATTCCTTGGTCCTTGACATATTACTCTGCATTTGGCTGAATTAAAATAGATTCAGCTTGAGCAGGTATAATTTAAAAGTGATCTACTTTCTTTTATACGTCTGCTCCTCTACCAGTCTCTGCAAACATCACCTCAAGTATTCTGCATTTATTTCCACCTCCGTGATGAGATGTAAAATCATGTTCTGTTTACTCATGATCTATGCAGAACCTCGCACCAAATTCTCCTACTGAATGATGATTCTTCATTCATTGTTCCTTTTTGAGATTCGTCAGACAGTCCTCAATCCATTGAATAGGTACTTTATTGTTAACGTATAATGGCATTTAAATCACAATGATACGAGCTAATAAGTCACAAACTCTACAGAAGCCAAAATTTCTGTAGGCGTTCATTCACCTTTATCAACCAAGTTTGTAATTTAATTAGAGTATGGAAACATATTGCTTTAAAAAGACACTATCCCCATAATCCTAGGTTTCTTGGCATGAATTTTATCGACACCAATTAATTCTTTAAGTATTTAATACTGACTCAGCATTTCTGCCATCTTTCATGAGAGTATTGTCAAGCTGAGGACTTTTCCTTCTTCTCCTGCCCTTTTTGACTATTGACTCACCGTCAGGAGTCTTCTGATCGTACTGAGTTCCTTGGTGTTCTACAGCCCATGAAAACGTAGCACCAGGAGGCCGGTCTGTAAGGAGGCTGGCTGTCTGGAAGCCAGCTTTTTAACAATTGTGGGCATAGGCTGTCTGGCCTGCAGAAATCGTCCCTGCCCCCCATTATGTTCATTATGTACTAATGGAATTATTGCCAGCTCAGAGCAGGTATATTAAATAGCTACAGCAATGGTTATAAGACATTCTGCTACCTTGCCGTTAGTAATTTTACTGTTTTTAACTAGTATTACACTTCCACTTTTCTTCAGATTTCTTCTGTTCCCGGAGTGTTTTCAGACACTTAGGTTTTGTCATTCTTCACTCTGTCAGCCAGACGTTTTCCCCGTGTGTTTTCAGCTTCCCTTACCAGCTACTTACGCCCTATAACTTTCATTTATGTTGACTGCTACCTGTTACTGCTCCCTTAGATTTTGCCATATGTTGCTTTTATTTCTAATTACTGCTTTATTTGCCATCAAGCCAAGCATTGTTTTCTTATCCAAGGTTGTAAGCTGTCTTGTCTGTGAGACTAGCATTTTTGACTAGTTAATTAACTCTTCTTGTATAAAGTACTTCCACTTTTCAGTCATGTTGTGTGTCTAATTATTGGTCCTTCTCAGTTTCACTCAAGTTTTCTCCAAATCCTTTCTCTTGAAGCCTTGAGAGTGTTTGTAGGTATCTGTGTACTTTGTATGCATGGGGGCATGCAGACGTATTACTAGTAGGTGCTGACCTTTCTGTTGCCCTTATTGATTTTAATCTGGTCATGATAGTGGGTTTCCAGGCAACTGTCATTTTTCAATCCAGTGAAAATTTATCTTCTCATAGGAAGAGGAGAGAGAAATATAATCTCTTAATTTAACTTTTCTTCATCATTTCTTGTTTGCATGGTTTGCATTCTCCCGTCTGGGACGGGGTTTGTTCTTCTGAACCTGGGCTCTCTCGGTCTTTAAAATCATTTTTATTCCCCTCAGTGTTTCTAACAATTGCTCTTTCTGAAACGGGCACCCAGGATTTTTTTCTTCCAGTCATACCCTTCACAATTTTTTTTTGCTACATTCTTCCCCATGCATGGATCTCATGGATTGCTATGATGAAATTATAATATTTCAAGTGTTCTTCTTTCCTCTTTTCTTCATACATCTTGATATTTAATTTGTCCAGAGGATTGCCTTTGTTGCACACTGAACTGTCCATTGAGCTCATAGATAATTTAGAAGCCAGGAACGCCTGCGATGAGTTCAAATGATTTCTTCTGGTACATCACATTTTTCAGCACTGAGTTTCATTTCTTGTCTTTGTGCTCATTCATGTATCTTCTTCAGGTTCAGCTGAAAGTCTTTATCATCTTCTTCACTCTTGATTAAACAAAATAAATTACACTGTTTAGAGGTTTAATCACCTCCCTCTTCACTCCTTTTCATAGGTCCTTGCTAAACATGTTTATATAAAGTACTAAACAAATATCACAAATCTCAGATCTTTTGCTGTGCAATGTTCCTGCTGCTTCAAAAACAGAAAAGAAAAATTTTGAGATTCCAAATACATTTTGGAGCAATGGAAACTCTGTTTTAAAATCTGGAGTTAAGAACCATTCTGCTGACATGTTGTTCACTGCCTGAAGAGTGCTGAAATCCTTTTCTCCTCAGCCATTAGAAGCCTCTGTCATCTCCACTTCATTTTCCCTTTGAAAAGGTGTCCTCCTTTCTCCCAACAGTTAATTTCAGAGCAGTTTTGATAACAATGAGATAAACGGTGTCAGATCAACTAAGAGCACTTTCCTTCATAACAAACCAAATAGACATTCTCGCAGGAGGTCGTCAACTATCGATTTGTCGGTATGGACGACATGGACCTCTTGGTTACATGACTTCAGCAAAGTCATATTGAGATAATGGGAGCAGAATTTAGCTAAAGGTGCAGTTTTTATTTGCACACGTGGCTGCCATCAGCTAAGTGATGAGCAAGGAGCATGCTTGAAAAAGTCCTGATTATCTGTGGCGCAGCGATCGGCTAAGTGGTGCTAGAGTGATGGATGTCACCCTGTGCCGGGAGTGTGAATTGTCATTCAGGCAGCAAAGCGCTCGCTTGTAGCCTTCGTTCTTTCCTTGCTGGGATTTATTTGGGCGATTGTCAGCAGGACACTTTTTTGGATCTGAAGTTGGGTCTGCGGAGGGCTTTCTTTGCTGCAAGCCATGACGTGTGTTCAGCCAAATCGCCGTTATAAACAAAGGACGTCTGTAGAAGCTAGGCCTCACAGCTCAGCATAACTGACATTAAAAGGAACTTCTAAAATGGTTAATTTGTGAGGAGTGGGCTGTTTATGGGAATGAAGCCCGCGGGCAAATAAATAGTCTGTGGAGCATTGCTGTTGTTTGCTCCCCACATAGGATGGGGAAAGATAAGGAAAGGAAAGTGAGAAGAGTACCCCCTGGCACATCTCTGCCAGCTTTCAATTGCAGTCAGGCAGTAAGTCCATGCATGCATCAGTTCTGATGAGCTGATAAACAAATCTATCAAATTTGCCAAGTCTGTGGGAATCCCAGGCAGTCTAATGGTAGATGGAGGTAGGGGTTACAGCAGGATGGGATTTATTATAGCTGGGAGCTGAAATGTAATAATAATATAGTAATAAATACGTTGCTGCTCCAGCAGAGAGAGCAGAACTACTGAGGCTGCATGAAATTTGGGTATAAAAGGGGCAACAGTGGGAAACCTGGAGGATATTTAGCATAAGGCAGCAGGAGATATCCAGGAGCTTAGGAGATGTGGCAAATGGAGGAGGTTGCAGTCTGTGAAGCACAGTAGTCCAAAACTCAGATCATACATTCTATTTAAAATGAAAACGATGCGTGTTTTGGAAAATGTTATCATTGTATCATGTTGTTTAGTAACTGGATGAAGTATTTAATATCCTCTTTAACTTGCCATCTGCTGAACACGCAAGCATGTATACACATGTCGTACCAACCGTTCTCTTTTTGCTTTCAAGGGGAATTAATTTTGAGTCGGGGACATTTCAGGTGATGATGTGTCACCTGAAAGTTTTTGCAAGATGTGCTTTAAACTATGAATTTTTTGCGTACCAAATCTGTGTACCGTGTGGCGAAACCTGAACTGACGTGCTCATCTGTGCGGGAACTAAAATCACACCGTACGAAGGCCGCTCGTGAGGGTCTTCAGTTCAAGAGAGTTTGGCACCAAAGTTGTTTTGACCTTCTCTCTAAATATGTGTACACTTAAACACGGGCGTAAACAGCTGAGGAGAGATGTGACGCGAGTGTTCAACGCTCGGTAAGTCTGACAGGAAGGATCAGCGACAGCTCCTGCATGCACAGAATTGTGGAGACAATTTCACTGATATGAGCAAACTCAGGTTGATGACTCGGTTGAGAAGATAGAGAAAAAGAGGAACAGACACTGTGACATTTCAATTACATCAGCTTTTAAAAATAAATGTTTAAGAAAGTGGATGGAAAAGGGTAGGGAAAACAAAAACAAAACAAAGAGAAGTCCCCAGGAGCTCTGTGGCGTTAATCTAACCTTCAGCATGACTGAAAACTGCACAGGCAGGTGAGCAGAATTATTGATGTTTGAAGTAATTACTTCAGCAGGCACTGCTATCAAAATTCATAGTGATTGATTTCCCACTAGTCAGCTTATCTCTCTGAGAACAAGTTCACTGGAAAGCAGCTTATAACCCTTTCCTAATAAGCCATGGCACATCAGTGGAGAAAATGGCGTGAGGCTCATTTTGTTTTGCATTCACTGCTGTTAAAGGTTGAGTCATTCAAAATTTTAAGATGCCAGGCTCTTTTCTTCTCCAGACAGTCTAGGCGTACAGAGATCTGCACTCTCCAAGCAACCCACCCTTGTCCTCCTAGGTACGGTGGGAACTGAAGGAGACTTTCAAGCTGAATTTCTTTTAGTAACAAGAGGAAAAAGTCCTGTCTGGACACACACAGAGACCAGAACTTTATTTTTAAAGGTGGGTCTCAAATATGGAATATTGTCTGCAGGCTGACTGAGAACTGGTTGAAACAGAACACCAGAGGGTATCATTGAGGTGCCTACCCTTAGGCCACACCGATGATGTTCCTGTATATGCGCTGAGCAGCGTCAGCTTAAATCCCTGTTCACATAAGCTGTTGATCCAGGTCTGAACCTGGGGTAAAGTCTTTAAGGTCAGGCTGGATGAAGACAGAGACTCTGCTGGAACTGTTTTCACAGACCTAGAAGATATGATCCATGTCATCCCAGCTGCAGCAAAGGACCACAGTGCTGTGATGAGAACGTGATTAAACATCTCTCATGTCCTAGATATCCCGAGTGAGGTTAGGGAACAAGGAATTACTCTTCATGACATTGCAACAAATATTCAGGCAAAGACAGCCTCCATCCCACCTCTGGATGGGAGGCTCTTACAGAGAAGGCCTGCCAGGCCACAGTGGGAAGGGCTCTCTTTTCCCCCTACACAATTTTTAAAATAGCTATGGGCTGGAAAATAGCAAAGACATGGAGCTTTAGCACTAGTTCAGCGTCCAGAAGAGCTTGGGACTTTACCTTTGTTTCTTCTCCAGCCTCTGTTGATTGGCAGTCCTCTACTCCTGCGGATCAAAGCATGGGAAAAAAAATTAAATGAGGGACAAGCGCAAAGAGGCTGAGCTATCAGTCACCTGGATTTTCATTGGTCTGTGTCAGGAGGCACATCATCTAAAAGTGTTGTTCCTTTTTCTTTTTTGATTGTTTTCCCATGCACAGAGAGCCAGAAGGCTTCCTTGTGCAGAGAGTTGTTTCACCCTGCCATCTGGTAGTGTGCACGCACACGGGAGGCAAACAGTGCTGTTTGTCAGGAGGCAAAAGGATTGTTTGCCGGATCAGTTTTATGGACGAATAGAGAAGGAGAAAGACAGTGCAGGAAAACCATCCTGTACAATTGGCAGGAACAGGAGCTGAGTGAGGTAATTTCTTAGGGCAGAGGTGAGCTGCTCCTTCCAGGACCCAGCAGCTATCTCCTTAAAAGCTGTGCATGAGAAGGAGAGGTGAAGGCAGCAGAGGACTTAGGAGCTGAACTTTCAGAGAGAATTTAAATGACAACCTTTTTTTTTTTTTTTTTAAGAGTTCTGGGAAGATTTGGGGCAGTTTTGCATTCACTATTTGCCCATTTAATGAACACTGGTGTTTCCTGGTCTTTGGTGGCTAATACATATGCAGCACATCTGGGCGGCTGACTCCCTGTGGGTATCACTCCCCCTGACATGTCTGTGGGTTCCCAGCCTGGAGCCTTTCTCTTTGCACCAGTGAAGGCTGACAGGGTAACATCGCGGAGGCATCACACTTCCAGAAGTATACTGTATCCCCCAGTACCCCGTTACATAACACCAGTACAACTCTGCCTCTGCTGTATGGTCAGTGCCAAACTTACACCTGGCTCTGTCCCACCCTGTGGGGTGTAGGTAGCCAGGTCCTGCTTGGTGCAGAATGCCCTGGGTGGGTCTCTGCCTATCCTCCGACAGCTGAGGCAGCTGCTTGACACCAGACATTAGGAAGGGCCGGTGGTGGGTCTGCCTTCTACTGAGTCAGCATACAGCAGTACTGTCATGTGCCTGAGGTCTCTGTGCCCCAGAGGGCAGTGGAGGAAGTGGTATCCTTTTTGTAGGTTAGAGGGCAGTGCAGAACATCAAGGTCTCTCAGGGACTGGCTCTGGCCTCTTAGCCTGCAAAGAGGGAGTTAATAATGGAAGGGAGAGACATCTGTACCCAGAGCTCCTCAAAATCCATTCAGCTCCTCGTCAAAAATACCTCAGTGTTTCATAGTACATAAACACATTGAAGTCCTTCTCTGGAAGCAGCAGTGTTGAGGGCTCCTTCTGCTGCTCATCTACACTGTTTGGGCAACCAGGAAGGAATGGCAAGGTCTGGAAGTGCCTTTGCTAGAAAAGTCCTCGGCATGCGGCAGTCCTAGCAGGGGGGCGTCAGACTGTACAAACAATGCATCCTAGCAGTCCCCAGCGGCTTGTGACTCTTTAGATGCTGTGACAGAGCTCTGTCAGGACATCACTTTCTTCTCTCAGCTGTACGCAGCAGACTCTGGAGACATCAGAGGCTCCACTGATTCCTGTGTGTGCCTTTATTCTCCTGGGGTTTTTCACCTGAATTCTTGTGATCTATAGAGGCCTCGGGCACTGTTGATACTTGCCACTACACATGCCTCTACTCTTCTGTGGGCCTTGTACCATAGTCTGCAAACCAATATGTCAACCCTGGGGTTAGGCCCACTTTCCCAATAGGCTTCTGTGCTCTTTTTATCCTTCTGTGTTTCCAGTGGAGTGGGCTACAGCAGAGACCAAATTCCTGCATCGCCCTTCTGGCTTCCAGTGTTGTGCTTCTGTTTCAGTGCCTGGCTCCCTGGTCAGTGTACGGTGATCCTCATGGTCCACAGGAGCCTGGCAAGGGTCAGGGAGCAGATGGTCACAATACCACAGTGAGATTATATGAAAACTGCCTCTGATGGAGACACATTTTTCTTGGATGCACAGAGATGACTGCATCTTGTCACAGCTAAAGAGGAAGCTAGATGAGGACCCAACCAAACTGGCTTCCCTTGCAGGACCACCCCCGCTTTAGCCCCCCAAACCTTCAACATCTTCGCTACGTGTTTGTCTCTCTTTCCACTCGTCCGTCTGGATGGGTGCTGCAGGCTCTCAGCTCTCCAGTTCCCCCAGAGTCAGGAGGTGAAGCACAGAATGCAGACCGGATGGTTGCCCCGTGGGGCTGGAAAGCCTCTCTCTCTCTGTAATTGTTTCTGACGTTTTACCTGTCACATCCTGAGCTGCTTCGGGGAAGGGGGGAGCAGGGGGGTGGGTGTGATGAAATGTTTGGATCTCTGAATGTGTAGCCAGTACACTGTGTTCCCTGTCGACAAGAGATCAAAGATGTCAGAGCTCTGGAAAAAGACAAAAATGACAGGTTGAAAAGCAAAATATATGAAGAGAGGGATACACGGAGAAGGAAAAGAAAGTCACGTAGAAATAGGAACGATTGCCTAGAGACAGGTGGACAGATGCCTAGCAAACCAGATAGACAGACGACTATGGCAGAAAGACAACATACTCCTTGCTGTTCTAGGGCTGTAATTATCAGCTATTTAGGCAGTAAGCCCAGGCAAACCAGTTATTATCAGTATTCAACAGCTCTGAGGTGAAGCCCAAAGCAATTAATGCCCTTTGAGAACTAGGGACTAACTACAATAAGCACTTTTTAAAAGCAGATTTTAAGCGGAGTGTTTGTGGGGAGGGATGGATGAGGACATTTTCATTATGTAAGGAAGGAGAGGGAGAATCTGCTGTAGAGGAAGTCCCCACGGATGAGCAAAACAGGTATGAACTCCAGCAGAGCTAGAGGCTGCGACCAGGGAGCAGCTGCTGATCACATCTTCTCTACATGCAGCCCCTTTTCTTTGGAGGAGAAATTGCTGTCTGAACTGATAGAGTTCTTCTGAGAAAGCAGAAGTACTCAGAAATACGTAGCCAGGAGAGCAGAAAACAGCCCACATGGTCGATGAAGTGCAGGAGCACCTCATTCCTGGGGGACTTTTTTGTCTGGTGTAACTAGTGTCTGGAAAGGAGACAAGCCTCATACTGTGGGATGGAGGGAAGGAGGGAAGGGTACTTTCCTGGGCGGAGGGCTGACATCCAGGAGCAATATCCCTACAAAGTATTAATTCCTTGCCTTAACAAGAAAACCATCCTCCTGCTGATCTGGTCCTATAGCAACAGAGGGCACTTTTCATGGCAAAACACAACTCTGGCCACTTAGGTTTTTCAGGGAAACAGAGAAGAGTATCCCAAAAGCAAACTTTCGAAGAAATTCCTGAAAGACTCTATAGTCTGCAGTCTTGACATTTCAGCATTAACAGCTATATGTGCACAGCTGAGATACACACATACACACATGTGCAGGTCTAGCTGTGTGTCCTGAGTACGACGTTTGACTGCTGTAAAGCACCCTAGCTCTGCTGAGTCAGTGGAGCTCTGCTGATCTGTCCTTACTCAGGCTCTAACCACTCACGGTGTTCGTAACCAGCCACGTGCTCCATCCTGGCTTGTGTGATGGCTGAACAGCTGGTGCTGGGTGCTCCCAAGTCAGAAACCTTGAGAAAACATGAAGTCCCAGGCACAGGGAATTCTGTCAGTCAAGGCAGACTGAAACAGATTTCCTCCTGATACTGAGCGGCCACCCACTGCTCTTTGGCTTGGAAAAGAAAGTGTGAGCATCTGAGAGCTGTTGCATTGAGATACTGTCCTCTACATCTCAAGCATGCTTGGGGGTGAACAGCAGAGCCAGCAGTTTATGACTCAAGATACACAAATTAATAATGTATTTTGGTGTTTCTAATTAGCCCCTCAAGCACAGCACAGAACCTTCTTGGAAAACCTGAGCTTGTGTATTGCTGCTTTGCTGCGAAGCCTGTTCTGATAGTGAGAAGGAAAGTGTTTTGAAGAAGCTACGTATGTGAAATGGCTGTTAATCCTCCTTACACCCCCCACATTTTTTGTTATAGTCTCCTGAAAAGCACCTTCCTTTATACTTTGAGCTGCATTTTTTTTATATAAACTTGCTCTTTGAAGTTTTAGAGTACAGGAACAGACGGCATGCAGCAAGAGTGGCAGAGGAGAGGGAAAAGAGGCAAGAGAGAAAATCCGTTTCCCTGAAATGTGAAAAGGCTGCGAAGTGAGAAGGTGGTTGAGTGAAAGTGAGCTGGTGGCTGCAGATGCAGTGAAGGAGGCTCTTTTCGTCCCCCGGCAGCGAAGCTGTGCAGAGAGGGGCCTGCTGATAGCAGGGGGGATATTGTGGGGGGGAAAAGCAGTGAGGAAAGTATTTCTTTCACCAGTGTAAGCAAAACATCTGTGCCCAGGAGGCCCCCTTCTGATGCGGGGGAAGACTCCTCTAGGTTCAAGAATTGGGCGGTATGCAGCTGCTGCATAGCTCACCATACCTGACTGACACTGAGTGGGGCGTGCAGGCAGACACCCGCATGTTGAAATAGGGCAAGTAAGGTAAATGTTTGAGTTCTCTGACCCACTTAGTCATTTGTTCAACCTGCAACTTTTCTCAAGAGCTACACAGTCCCAAAGCAGACTCAGTGAATGATGCTGAGATTTGGTTTCCTTTTAGATGTAGCAACATCAGTAAGAATAAAGAAAACTGTAGAGCAGTGGAGACACTGTGCTTCTTGCACCACTGGCTAGGATCAGAGCTGCACTCTGTGCTGTGCAGCCACTTCTCAGGATCCCCTAGGCTCTTTGCTACGCAAGCTGTTGGAGATGCTTGAAAATGGAGTGTTTTCCCACAGTGTTTTAATCTTTACTTTTTTTTTTTTTTAAATTCTACCACATCCATTGCTTTCTTCCACGTATTTTGAACACAGACAGAAATTTATAAGGCTTGATTGCTTATTTTCTCTTTTATTTTAGACTTTGACATGGTGTCAATACACCAGTTGGGATTTATTAGGTCGATGCTGTTGCCTGACCAGTAACATAGCCCAATATGTTTGCTTGGGACTATTCTTCCATTAAATGGAGTACTGCCCTGCACAGCAGGTGCCTATGGCTGTTTTATTTCTTCCTTTGAAGCATTTGCTCTAGTCGCTTTGGAGGAAGATGGCATGGTAAACCAACTGTTGCTGGCTTTTTCTGACGTAATAGTTTCCATAATCACTACATTGGATTGCAGTCTGGCAATGAGACAGCTTTTTAAGAAATACACACTTAAATGTCAGAGGAGAGACCTGTGTAAGATGTTTGGAAATGTGATGTCCTCTGGGTGCCTTACCAGATCTTCAGAGGCAGAGCTGAGGCTGTCCTGGCTTAATCCCACATAGCTTTGTGCCGAGTCTGCTATATGAAGAGATGGGATTTGGGAAGTTTATTGAGTACTGTGGGAATGCTCATGCCACGCAGACATAAATTAAGATGGTAGATTGTGTCTCTTCTGTCAGCTTTGTGTCTTGATTTACAGAGTTTTCAGTGGTTTAAGGCCCCACAGCATTATAAATCCAGATAGTGCAGAATTTGCTTACTTTGGGATTTGATCCAAAACTCTTCCCGTGTACACTGAAAAGCTTGATATCTTTTGGAGCAGATAGTTTGAAGCATTTCTTATTGATTCATTCCCTTGCAACAAAATGGAGGGAAATCTGTTGTGTTGCTGGGGAAAAAAAAAAAAAAAAAAAGACAACCAAAACCCAAAGGAAATGTTTGGAAAAGCCTTGCTTTGTTTGATCTCTGGGGTTGTTAGAAAATCAGCCTCAGAGTAGAAATAGCAGGTGCCTTTGTCTAGGCTGTGACAAATAAGGAGGGGCATAGGGGTGGGAAAAAGGAATTCAGGAAGAAATGTAACTATTTTACCTCAAATTCTGCTAAGGACTTTAAAAATATTTTTGAAGAACAAATTAGGAATGTGTCTTTATCCAGCAGCCTGTGTAATGATTTTAGATGCTGACTCGGCTGGCAGTTTGGCATCATTTTTTCTCCTGCCTGCCCCACTCTAGCTTGTTTTGGAGGGAGGGAATGGAGGCTCCCAGTAGCATCACTTGGAGCTCTGCTCTGGTCCCCGTCCCTCCTTCCCTCCCTCCTCCCCTCTCACTCTGCCTCTTTGTGCCGCATGTTCCCTTTTCAAAAAGTAATTTCATGGCTCATGCACTTAAGATTCCATCAGAAAGTCGAGTCTTTGATCAGGCAGACAGACGCCCTGCTGGGATTTCATTGGCAAATCACAATTCCCTTAATTAAGACTATGTGTCTTTATATCACTAAACTGATTCCAGCTGGGTCCCTGCTCATTTTACATCCAGATTTACCTAGACTATGGATTCTCACCCCCCTGTGACTCCAGAGGAACACAAAACATTTAAAAGACTTTTCCTTCCCAGCTTCTCCCTCCAGCTGCTTCTTCCCACTGGTGCAGCAGTTGGTGTGGGCTGGGAACTAAATCTCTCCCTCAGTCTCGTTTGCGCTCTCCACCAAATGGGGAGGCACGGTCGTGTGAGGGATTTGCTCTGTTTCCCTCTAGCTCTTGGATGCTGGGAATCAGTAGTACAAAGAGAACTGAACTTGCCTGGTGTTTTTTAGTTCTATTCAGAAGACATGTTTTTACTGAGAGTCAAGGAGGTGCTAAAATTCTGCACAGTTTTCTACTCCTTCCTATCTTGCTGTAGCCAACAATTACAGATGAATCAGGTTAAGAGTGCTCGCTTATGGTAATCACAGGTCCTGAGTGGGAGGGACCTTGGTGACATTTCTGCTGTGCTGGATTTGCTTGTTGTATTAGTCATGCCAAGGCAAACATTTCTCCAGAGACAAAATACACAGTCCTGACTTGAAAGTGTATGGTCTGCTCTGGCCAAGGAGATAACGCTCTGGCGGGAGGTTCAACAGGCAATGTTTTTCTTTCAGTCATCCACCTGCATTTTCCCTTCCTCCTCCTTAATTCCCTCATCTCCTCTGAGCTGTGCCCCAACACAGTTTCCTCTCCAGTGAGAGGAAACTTCTACAGCAACCCACTAAGGGCACTAATGAAAGGGATGACAGGGAGCGTGGCTGCCACGAGGCAGCACCCAGCCTCTGACCCAGGGCCCAGCCATTCCCCTCCATCACAATGTTGGGAGGGAAGAGGGGGGGAAGTGGGGCAAAGGAAGTTCAGGGATGGGGCTTCTCAGTGCACCAACCCCATCTGTACGAGTGCATTTGCCATGTGTTAGACAGAAGAGTCTGGCTCCTCTGCAGCAACTCTTTTAGGTGCTTTCAAAACCGTCCATGGGGAGATGGCAGGGACTAACAAACGTGCCCACCATTTGAGAAACACCCCCATAAATGTAACTGCAGGTGGGTGCAGCCAGACCCTGCCCTACCTGTGGGCAGTGGCTGTCCCTGTGTGGGGCCCAGCAGATGCCACCTCCAGGCCCCGAGTGTCCCTGCAAGTGACAGCTCTGCAGCCAGGAAGGGCCTGGCTGCTGCCTGAACCCCGCTGGACGGTGCTACAGCACATGGGAGGCTCTTGGCTGCTTAGGCAGTCATGCTTAAAGTTAAGAAACAGCCAGCAACCAGTGCAGCTTTAGTGGCCAGCAAAGCCTGACCCGGCACTTCCTGAAGCCGAGCTGCCTGCTTAGTGGGGAAATCCAAAGTCTTGACTCAGGACACATTCTCTCCTACAGACAGATTCATCTTCAGATTTATCATATGGATTTCTTAGCTTGGAAATGCCTATTTAATTATGTGCCAACAGAGCTTCAAACCCTGTCTCGAGGATGCAGTGACTTTGTAATGGACCATTGCAGAGCTTGGCTTTAAGAGGGCTTCATTTTAAGGGTCTGTTGTGTTTCCACCTGTTAAACCCAGCAAGAAGAGTTTTGGTTCAGTCAAACAGGCTGCAGCCTGAGCTAAACCTTATTTAGCTCCTCACATGCTAATAAAAATTTTTGCTGAAAACCGTAATAGGACTTTGCACTTAGATGGGTCTTTGATTTGAAGATTCCAAAGCTCTTTTTAATAAGAATTGCTGATTACAATATGCTGATTATGGTTATTAGATTAGATCAAAAGGGGTTAAGGATCTCTGTTTTGTTTGAGAGACAGAACAAAACTATCCCAAACATACAGGAAGTACATTCGTTGACTAGAAAATGAATTTTATGAGCCTTTCTAAATAAAGTGATAATTTTTTTGTTAAAATTAATTAAAAATCTCATACTTTATACAGAATGTTAACGTCTATGTTTGTCTTGTCCCAAATCATCTTAGTGGAATATTAGAGACACATTAAACTTACATATAGTTAAAGTTAATTGAAATCTTGCTCGTAGACTCTATGTAAAGAAATTAGGATCTAATTAAGCTAAGTTGTTAAGGATTGCTGTGTCTAGATGCTGTGGTTTTCAGGGTCTGTGACAGACTTAAGTCACTTGGAGGTGCGGACAATGGAGCCCGAGTAGTTGCCATGTTTCCTCTGTGGCTTATAGAGCACAGAGGGACGGCGGACTACAGGAACCCAGTGGTGCTGGGCTTGTCCTGCCCCTGATGGAAGATGTCTCTGTTGGCAGGGGTATGCCAGGGCCCAGAAACCCACTGTTGCTTGGGGATGGCAGTGCTGTGGCTGGGGTGCAGCCACTGCAACGATGGAGCCTGAAGCACAGAGACATTGAGGCTCAGCTGAGCACCCTCTGCACCCCTTGCTGTAGTGGGAGGCCCATTTATAGAACCCCTAGATGAAAGCATTGATCAAAGGTGAAAGGCCAGCTAGCGTGCTTTGGGTGTGTGACACCACAGCGATACAGTGAACATGTCCTAAAAAAGATTCAGTTAGGAGGAGAGATGTAAAGCTGGTACTTTGGTAGTCCAGGTCATCAGGCCATTTTATGTATCAAAAGGTCGGGTTCTCTTTGGCTTTCCTATACAGCTTCTTATATGTGATTTTTAAAAAAAATTAAGTAATTAAAACAAGCACATTAAGAAAATTGCTGAGCAAAGCATCAAGTGGTGTTGCAGTTAAAAGTATCGGTTTCTTATCGGTTAAAATAGGATGACATCAAACAGCAGAAATCCAGGATATTCGTAGCTGAGTTTATGCATAAAAGAAAGCAACTAGATTAAGGTAAGAAATGAAGAGATAAGGCACCCAAGCGTTCTTACCTCAGCCCTGGAGAGATACCGCAAAGGGAGAAAGTGAAAATTCAAGGACGTTGCATTTTAACAACAATTTGAATTTCATCTGGGACCGTAAAGACTGATGGCACTCTTGTCCACACGGAACTGTAATCATTGCATCTGGCCACTGGCTTCCCTGGTATTTTCGTTTGACCTGATAAGGAATCTGATACCTGACTACAGCCTTTCCTATGTTTTAGAAGTCACTGGGAGGGTGTTAAGATGTGTCAACCTAGACAGAGAGAGAAAGGAGATGGGATGAAATTACAGGGGAATGTTAGAAAGGGAAGGGAGATGTGTGTTAAGAAAGGAGCGAAAGATGATGATAACCCAGAGCGCTACGAGGCAAAGAAAAGCATGTAGAGAAGAGGAGGGGACTTGAACCAGAGATGGGGTAGGGGGACAGTTAGGAGGAAAGGTGGGGAGATAGATAGCTGTAGAGGGCAGGTTGACAGCTGTAAAGAGAAGGGTGGTATGTTTTATTAAACTAGAGATATTTCTATGCATTGGATATGCATCTCAGCTCTCTAGGTAGACAGGCCTCAGTTGAAAGAAAAGAAGAATGGGATCTTGGACTCTGATAAAATGTGTCCCGTCCTTTGGCAACTGAGCATTTGGCAGGATAGGCTCTTTTAAGAGGCGTATCACTGTTGTCTGAGGCATAGCTGTCTGACTTTGGCTCTACTGCTAATGGCCAGGGGGAAAAGGGAGATGGATGATCCTGTAGCCTAGCCGAGTGCAGCAGAAGTGAATCCTGACCTTAGTGAATCACTTCCCAATACAGTGAGGGTTTTCTGCATTGTTCTTACTGCAATCACACGAGCAGAAGATGATTGTTTTTTACCTATCAAAAGGTGCTTTTTCCATCTATCACAAGTGTTTTTACGGTATCTGTCTCCTGCTCTGTACCAGGCTGAGGCGTGCGTTTTGATATGCAAACGTGGCAGACCTGCCTACAGTCTTTTCCTTACCTTTTGGTATTTCATACTGCGCGATGAGATCAAAGAATTTAACTGAATTAGGAATCTCCTAACCACAGCTTATCAGAAACGTGGGACTGTCAGCAATGCGCAGTGGGCCTTTCTCTCCATTTGTTCCCCCTCCTATGCATATGTGCCCATCACAACTTCAAAAGCTGCATCAGATCTGGAGAGACCCATTAGGAAGTGAGCAAACCAACCAAATACAGGCGAACTGAAAACCTCCTTAAAAGTGAGAAAATGTGCTACAAGGATTTCAGATCCCAGATCAATTGAATCACTCATGGGTAGGCACAAAAATGAAACCATATGACATCTCAGAAACAAAATATTTGAGAATTAATTCCATTTTTACTTGCCTGTCAAAGCTTGGCTTCCAAGTTTAGCCTTCTCATTCTTGCCAGTGATATTATTAGACCTCTGCCACTGCTCGGCTGCCACACTGATGGACAGAGCTATTGAAATCAAGGGCTTTCTGGCTGGAAAGTCAAAGTGAATAAAACAGCATGGTGGACGGGCTGCAGGTGGGTTTTGAAAGTTTTTCAGCAAAATGAACAATTTATTTTGGAACAGCCAAGAGAATTTTAGCTGAATTGAGGTGCTTTGATTGTCTTAACCCTTTTGTATCCTTTCTCCTTTTCTTTTCCATGTTAAGTGCAATTTTTTAAAATGCCATTTGAAATGAAAAGGCAGAAATTTTATTATAAGAAAATGCTCATGTGAGACATTTTGGGGGTTTTATATGGAGCATATGGACAGTTTTTAAGTGATACTTAAATTTCCCACATCTCAAAAACCAGTCAAAACCCAGAATCGAGCAGATAACTACACAGACACCTTACTGCACTGCTTTTGGGGTGCTGTGCTGCCAGGGAACTGCAGGGGCCAGCTGCCCTTCAAGGAGAACAGCATCCAGGCAGACCTGCCATGGCCAGGCAGGTCTGATGGCCAACCAGGAGCAAGGTCTGGATTGAGATTTCGGGTGTCCCTGGCCAGACCTAGGTCTGGCTGCAATGTGGTGAGGCTGTAGCACTCGTGGGGCTGGGGCTGGGGCTGTCACCCTGGCTGAAAGCAGCTTCCAAGGGCAGGGATGAGTGTTGGAGGGCATCTCCCTGCTCACCACCACCAATGGGACTGTTTCTGAAATAAGCATGCAGATTTAACATAGGACCTTGTCTTCCTCTAGTTCTTACAGAAGTTTCTCATCGTGAAGGGCAAGAGATAGTATATCTGGCCAAAGGGGGAATTTAGCCCCAGCCAGTCCTGCCTTGCATGCTACCATCCTGGGGACATGGCTGAGCCCTGCACCAACAAGAGCAGCTTCCAGGCTCCTCTGGTACCATGCAAGGGGGAATGGACCACTTACAGCATGTATGTGCATGTCTCCCTAAGCAGCACCACAGCACCTGGGCTGTGTGAGGAAAATGTCAAGGTTGTTTGGGGATCAGCTTCCACCTTGTGTTAAAGGCATCTCTGATCTACATCGGTATCACAGACTTGGCCCTCAGGGTGAATGCACAAAGAAAGCCATGTAGGATGTTGAACTTTCTGACTTCCACGTGCAGCCACTGGACCATCTCCCAGTGAAAGAAACAGGATAGCTGTGCCTTCCACAAAGAAGAGTCCCTTGGGTGGAGACATTACAGCACCATGCATCCTACATTGGTATTTCTAGACTTGGAAGCTTATTAAAACTCTCTTCTGGGACACAGAAATAAAGCACGTGTTTTATGGAGCAGGTTTTTGTGATCATTTAGCTATCTGGTCATTTCAGTATGCTTGTGAGTAAACTTTATATGGAGCTCATTGGAGTTGCTCTAGATTTCCACTCAGTCAAGGGTCTGACTGAGTACAAGGGATATTTCTTTTTTCTCAGTAAAACGTCAGGAGTCTCTTTTATGGCAAATTCTTCTAGATCATTGGGTGGTTTTGTGAAGCTGCTGTCCAACGTGGTATTTATTAGGGTTGTGCACAAGTGTCTAAAGTTGTGAACACGTTGCATACGTATATTTGTCACATTCAGGTTGCAAAACATTTATAACTGTCACCTCTTTCCCCATGTCTCTTTTTGCGCGTCTCCAAACACAAACCCAACCTTGCTCCTGGCTGATTGATGAGGTAGGTAGGGTAAAGTCAGAAAGCACCCTTCCTCCTCATGTTGCTGTGCAGCCTCCAGAGACTCTGTGCACAGGGACTTGGATTTCTGGGTCGGTAGGTATATGGCAGTGACCATATAAGAAGTCCACTGCTTGGGATGGCAGCTCAAAAACCTGTGGTGTGAAGGAATGCCACCAGGCTCTGTTGGTGGTGTTGAGGGAGTTGTTTCTTGGTTTTAGGTGATCTTAGATAATTTTGTAGAACACAGAGTGGCATCCTCAGGAATTGGGGCCCTTCCATCCTGCGCACCATAAGCACCACTCCCTTCACAAACCTCAAGCCACATCTCGCAGCCTCACACTGCTCTGTTGGGCCCTGGAGCTATAGGCAGAGTGCTGCCTGCAGGACTTTGCGGTATTAGCAGCACTCACTGTTCTCCTTAGCAAAGATCAAGGGGTGCTTTCTGTGAAAAGGTAACAGGTCCCATGAGTCCATGTACAGCTGCAAGATTTTTCATCCTCCTACCCTGTCAGTCAGTGCAAAATTTCCATAACGTGGTCATTACTCAGAAAACCTCCCACAGTTGCACTGGTTTGGGGTAGGCTTTTGTAACGACAGCAGCAGCAGGAGTGCTAATGCTCGCCATAGAAAAATCTGCCACTAACCAGTGCTTCCACTGCAGATGCCATGGGGGGAACCCGTGCAAGGATAGGTCTTTCCTGACAAAGCTTGAATAGCAGCACAGCTCCTTAGTGGCCTTGGGAAGTCAGAGAAACAAATGAGCTCCTCTGGGGGTGGGAACTGAGTGGTGGACCAGGGAGGCCCTCTTCAAAACTGGGAATGAGCTGACTTGAGGAGAAAGCTTCGGATGAACATCTATGGGCTAGTCTATGTCACCAGCCTTGCTAGAACAAGGCAGGGGCTTGCTCTGTCCTGTGCTGTGTGTGGAAACCCTACGTGCTTGCAGAGCTGTGGCCAAATAATGACTAAGTTCCACTCTTTTTGTCTGATAAGACCAGGTGGTCTCACATGCCAAATTGGATCCTACCAGTTATTTTAGATGAAGCGAAGTATTGCCAGAAACAGTCAGAGATAAATATGGTGTACGCTGGCTTTGGAAGCAACCTCATGCTGTTTCCTGAGGTCTGACAGGTGTATGACTTTGGACCAAGCATGCCATGGTGTAATCCAGCGTGCTGTCTGTAATGAGTGCCGTACATCTTGCACCTCTGACCCCTATCATCTTCCCAGTCCCATCAAGCGTAACCCCTTACAAATATCATGCTGGCAGCAGTCATCTGTATCCTGCAATCACATGGAACACCCACACACGGTCCAGCCTTGGCTACAGCCCCCCATCTATCAAGTGACATACTTCAGAAAGGTCTTAGGCTTCACGCTCCCCATGAATGTGGTTAATAGAGTGATCCAGCAGCTACCCTACTATTATTTCTTCAGCACAAAAAAAAACCACTTCAGGGAGAATGTTTCCAAAATAGCAAATCTGACTTTTTCATCAGGCTTACTGTTCCTAGCCTGCGCAAAGACCCAGCTTTCTGAAGTTGTTCTTTCAGTGTCAGCCCACCTCTGTTAGCAGTTGCTGACCAGTGGCTCCCACTACCCTTGCTTAGGGAGCATTCTGGAGTTTGTTACAGCTCTTTTGGGCTCCACATTTGGCTCTGTGCTTCTGGAGATGGGAAGAGCACGCCCCATTGCCTCTCAGTTGCAAGCTAGGGTATGCTTATCTCAATGCTTGTGCTGCCTCCCGGCCTGGTCTGCCCAGAGGACCCACATTGTCATAAGGGAAATTCCAAGCAACCATTATATTTAAATAGTAATTTTGCATCACTGGTTAGCCGTGTACGACAGCTATACCATTGCTATAGCTGATTAGTTACATACACTTAGACAGCGACTACACACCCACTTTTTCCAAAAGGCCAGTAAACCATGGTAAAAGCCCCAGTCCTCTGATTTCAGCAAAAAACAATGTGATTTCAGTGTTGCTGAAATGGGGATCAGAAAGAAAGGGAGTTATCACAGCACTACATACCTCACCACATAGCAATAGCTGTGCCTGGAAGCAGAAACCAGAGTAAGGAAAGGTCAGGATTGTCTTTCTAACAGTGGTGGGGGTTAATTAACCACCTGAACAAACCACTGAGCGCAACATTGTTCTGATATTCATCTTGTCACGTGATGATTGGAACACTTTCTGGAAGTTGGTTTTTAGCTGAATATTACGGGATTCAATACAGAAGTAATTTGGAGAAGAGGTATGGTGCGTGATACACGTGCTGAGTAGCTGAGCCAATCTGTGAGCTGTCAGCGGTGTTTTGTGCAGAGATAGCTTGAAAAGTAAATTCAAAGACACTCCACAAAACAGTGTCAGGAAATAGTTGCTTCCCTGCGACCAATCGCGTTGGCGGAAATATTGATGATTTCTTGTTAGAGCGACTGCCGCGTCCTGTGACATCTGATGGTAACCAGATAGTTTGCACAGATTGAATGCCACGTCCCATTTCCCTTCTGCTAGGAAAGGCTCGCCCTAAATTTGCCACGTGAAAAGAATCTGTTGGGAGGCAGCTCAGGCTAGACTGGGCTTAATGGGTGCCTTAGGCTTTTTTTTCCCCAGCGCCTATTTGCTGGGTGTAGTGGGTCTGGCTGAGCTGCTTTTCCCCATCCAGCCCTTATGCTGGGGTACATCCAGCTGTGGATGTGCTTTTCCTTTTTGCTGTACAGAACATCTGTGCAGTGGGCTTTTGTTTGGCTGGTTGGCAGTTTTCTCTTCCTTCCCCCAAGCTGCTTTGGCTGCTCACCCAGCTTTTTACCAAATTGCAAATTTATATTCCTTCTGCTTTCTGCAGGCCCATATGTAGAACTGTCAAAATGTCACTGGCATCAATTGCGAAAGGTTAGTGCCACATTATAGTCAGCGAGCTTATTAACAGGGAAGTGATTGGGTTGTGGAGAGGGAGAGGGAAGGACAAATGGGAATCCATTTTCCAGGCACTTGCTTCTTCTAGTCAACATTTCCTTGTATCATATGTATATTTTCAGAAAGTGGTTGCCATCTGCAGAGGAAAAAATAAATAAATAGCTAGAGACCCCAGAAAGAATGAGGCTGTTCCTTGTGAGATCTCAGCAAGCTGGGAGAAGGGAGGGGGAGATGGAGAGGCAATAAGAACAAGCTGGCCAAATTTATTTTGGTGTGTTGAGTGACAGCAGATGTTTGTCTTCACTGACTCAGTGACTGGAGACAGGATCATGCTGCAGAAATTGGGTTTGATGGGAACCCAGTGTGAAACTGGGAGAGCGTGGGTCTTGCTTCCATGATTTTAGCTTGGCCTGAGAAATAGTCTTGACACTCAGTTGCTCTCTCCAGGTTTACAAGCAGCTGTATACAGATGAGAGCTACTGTTTTACTTATTTCCATCTCTGTGCTTTTTCAGATCTAATCAGATTGTATTCAAAGTCACCCCTGAAAAAACGCCCATATCCTACTGCAAGGTTTTTATCTGTCCAGGGCATTTTTAGGGCTTCTGGTACCATCTTTGCAGAGAACCTAGTTCGCAATCTTTAATATATGATCAAAACAACCCAGTAAAATGTGATTATCCCAGTTTATGAGAACTGAGGCACAGAAAGCCTGACTTTTGTCATGCAAATTTGTGAGGCAGCAGAGATGCGTATCTGCATCTTTATAGAATATCTGCTGGTACTGCATCAGGCATCATGCCTCATTTTTTCCTTTTGGCTTTTCCACCTTGTCTATTAAAGTCAACCTAATGTCCAGCTGGAAGCACTGGAACCGTCAATTAGAGAGGCAGGAGGAGAAGTGCTCAGACCCTGTCAAAAAGTTAAATCTGGTTGCGTTGTTACTCTTTAAAAAGAGCCAAAGCAAGGTGTAGGTGCTTGTCCTTTGGGTTTGTACAGAGCTGCTATTTCACAGGAACCCTGCCCAGCTTTTGGACTGTTGCTTGCAGCCAGTGCCGGTCTGACCTAGATTCAGACCAGTGACCTAAAGGTGAAAGCCACCAGAGTCCATAGCTGAGCCTCTGGGCCACCAACCCTCCTTCACTTCTGCTCATTATTCCATTTTTGACATGGCAGAAAAGGCCCTTGAGGTGGCTGATAATATACTGCTGGGGGTAGTATGTGTCTGACCTTTTCTGTAGGAATGAGCTTGAAACTGAGGTGGAAAAAAAAAAAAAAAGGAATGAATATTAATAATTGGGTTGTCCTGGGGATTCTTCACTGGTGATGAAGCCCATTGTGCCCTGGAATTAGAGCGAGTACCATGCGCAGGTGGCTCTTTACTGCTCCCTGTATGCTGCTTGTAGGTGAAATTTCATTCCACCACTTGCCATAAAGTCCAAGAAATGGGGATTCCACAGCAGACACAGCCAGGGACAGGCCTCTCTCTAACGTGGCAGGAACTTCCCTGCTAGCCTTCTGCCTGTCCCTCTGTATGCAAGTCGATGGCTAACCTATGGGATGTGGAGCCCTGGCTCATGGCAAAGCTGAGTCTCAGAGTGGTCACTTCAGGTAGAGAGGAGTCAAGGATGAGAAGGTGAGGGCAGGAGGTAGGGAGAACTTGCATGCAACGTGGGGATATTACCTTTATTAATTTCTAGCTTTCCACCTCGCTGTGTGTGCATTGGGGATTTCAGCTCTCCCCTGCTGAGAAGGCTGCTCTTGCTCGCTCTTGTTCTTGCTGCTTTTGCTGCAGGAGAGGAGTTAGCACAGTGCAAAACACCAGAACCAAATCTCATATGAGGTTTCTGGGTTTGTGAAGCGCTGTGCAGAGCCCCAGGCGCCAACACACAAGATGAGAGCGTGATGTGAAATGTGAATCCACATGGGGACCTCACTCTGAACCCTCTGAGCAGAGCATCCCCAGGCCCCACTGACTCCTTGTTTGTGAGCTCTCCTTCTGTGACACCCTGGTTAACCCCGCACATAACAGCTGTGCCTTTGGGGAGGTGCACGGCCCTGTTTTCTAGATGGTGCTCTGAAGGTACAGAGGTGTCTAAAAAAAACTGCAGAAGGGCTGATTCTCCAGCTGGGACAGGGGCCCTGGCAACGACCCCAGCAAGGTGGACGTTTCAGTGGAAATGTGCAGCCCCTTGGGCACAGGCACCATGGTGCTAGGACCAGGCAGAAGATGACTCTCTCAGCCTCATTCCTGACAACAGGCTGGACCACCTCCCTGCA
>WUAM01000143.1:37662218-37687715 GCA_024336885.1 Actenoides hombroni | reverse complement strand
GAATTTTAATGTACTTCCAATTTCTCTTTTTAGCACACACAAAGAAAAAAAAATTAATAATCATCTATAAGAGACGTTCTTTTCAGACAAATGGAGAAGCATTCAATGCTGATACATATTTTCCCCCACTTTTAAATGGTATCTATTTAAATGCAGATTTTCCAGTTTCCTATGCAGAGATTGGAAGAAACGCCTTTCAATTTAAATGTTAATAGAAGAGTAAACTTCAAAATCAAAATTCCTCCATAAGGCAGAGTGTTTTCTCACAGCTTTGAATGTCTTTCTATGCTTCCTCCCTCCTTCTCCCCCATCCTCCTTTCTCTCTTCCCAGCCCCCAGCTCAACGTAACTTGCATTTAACAGTCTTTTTTTTTTTTTTTAAAATAAGAATACACCTTTCAGAGTTCCTGAATTAAAATGTTTAATGCTGGGGGTCTGTAGAAAAGGTATGTTTGAGCAGAGTGCTGGGGCACTGATCAATCAGAGATGCCATCCCTCCACCTCCAGCCTTTTTCATGCCGGACATTTATTAAACCTGCTGCTGCTCTGAACGATTTAAGATGGATTCTCAGGCTCGTCCAGCATAATATTGCACCAGTGGTTGGGGCAGGGGCTGAAAGGGAAGAAAAAAACCTTTGGAATAGCGTTTTAGTTGCTCCTGGATGTGAGCAAGGCTTTGGGGCAGGGCTGGGCAGCAGAGGAGGGCAGTCAAATGCAGAGGGAAGAAGGTGAAACAGAGGAGGTGAAAGTCTTTCCCTTTCTGTATTACCCCTCCTGCTCCTCCTGTGGTCCATTCCTGCAGACCCTCCAACTTCATTTATCTTCAGAAGGAGCTTAGGGTAAATCTGCACTTTACAAAAGACCCCTTAACACTGCTTGATACTGGGGTTTTACATACAATTATGTTTCTTGCTTTCTGTCACACTCCATTTGTCATCTTTAATACAAACTTTTCTTCCATTTTCCTCCTCACTCTCTTCCATTCTCCATCTGTTTTTCTCCTCCCTTCTCTCCTTACTGAAAGAAAAAGGGAGGAAAAAAACCTGTTGCTGTTTTTAATTCTGTTTCCTTTTGGCCCTGATGAGCCCTGGCCGCCTCTGCAAAAAGCGGTTCAAGAGATGCTAACTAAAGATTAAATTTTAATAAATTTCTATGTACTTAGTGGACATGTAGCTGCTGTAATGGTGTCTGGCATATAAAAAGCAAAGTCTAACATGGCAGAATCCTCTCACTGTGCAAGGACACTTTTGTAAGCTGGACAATAGAGCCACCACTAAATATAATAGGCTATAGGGCTTTCTGTACCCTGATTACTTTCACACAAGTGTTACTGTACTCTGTAAATGGTTATTATCTGGATGCCTCTGAAGGAAAAGTGATGAACTGGCTTCCACATCACCCCTGGGAAGACAGGAGAAAGTCTGATTTTGAGAGGAAAGCTTTGAAGCACCCAATCCTCCCATTGATTTCAGGGAAAGCAGAGCTCACTGGGCTCTTCACTTTAGATGCTCAGTCCCTTGCAGGCAGGGGTGCTGGAGAGACCACTTGCCCCCAGGGCATCTCGAGGTGCCTGTGACACCTTGGCAGGTCTGTGTGGTGAAGCTTGCCCTGATGCCCTGCTTTGTGTTTCCTCCTGTGTGCTGGAAGTAGCGGGGAGGGATAAATGGAGCGACTCAATCTGCCGTGGTGTCAGAGCAGTGCCTCTCCCCAGCACTGAAAGCACTTTACAATGAATGCTGTCGCCTTTGCCCTGAAACCCAGAGCCCACCGCAGCTTTCTTCCAGACCGTTGGAGAACACAGGAAAATTTCCATTTAGAAAGCTGGGCTTTCTGCCTGGCCTCTCCCAGTTCCACTGAGGCTGGAGGCACTGGGCACAGGGAGATGGTCCCTCACATCCTCCAGGAAGGATCCCTCTGGCCAGGCTAACATTGCAGTGAGGGACTGTGCTGCTCTTCCTCCCCAGCAGGGTTGTACCTGTGGTGTGGCAGCTCAAAGTGGAGGTCGCTTAAAGTAAGAGGGGAGCAGCATAAAGAAATGCGTGCTTTCTGAGTTCTTTGAGGGAACAGGAAGGGAGAAGAATGAAAAAAAGCACAGCTCTGATCTGATAAAGTCCCAAAGTTCACATTGAAATTGAGCAGAAGCGGTTTCATTACATGTGCCTCCAATTCTTCAACACCTGCATAATCCACGAAAGCTGTGTAACGAAAAGCCTCTTGGCATGGCTACAGCTGGGAAATGGTTGCTTTGTGTGGCCTTGCTTAGCAGGAGCAGGAAGGATTAAAGTTATGAATATGAAGAAGGATGGCCCAAAATGTGCAGGTGCCTCAGACTTTCTTCCCTGTTTCTAGGGAATGAGAGAGGGAGAGGGGGCATGAAAGGGTTGGCTGAGCAAATTACAAGTGTACTCTGCTGGGCCCAAAGCTTGGATGTGTTCCTGGGTGATCGTACATTGCAGGGCTAAAAGCCCAGATAGTAAATCTAGAGAGAGAAAGACTCTTCAAGATCACCTTCTGAACATCACTGAAAAAGTAGAAATCAACTTCAGGTACTTTCTGAGAGTAAAGATCAGAGAAGGGGAGGCAGTGGCTTGGAGAAGCATAGAGTAGAGTGGAATGGCATGGAATGGAATAATGCTTTGTCATAGGCTTATCTACTCTGGCCCACTACATCAGGGTTTGTAAGGGCAAAGCTTTTTGCTTCCTTCCTAGCTTGCTGTCACTCAGAGCAGTAATAAAAATGAATAATAAATGATAATAAAAAATCCCTTTTCCTCACTGGCCAAAGTTTCTTTTCCAGCAGAAGGGGAAGTAGGATTGGAGCAAAAGGCTTAACCCTTCTGTGGGATGGTATTCACAGCCATCTTTCTCCCAAGACCTAACGTAAGTATTCTGCCTTCCACAGTAGAACTGTATCTGGTATGTTACAATTCTGCTGTGTAAATGTTTCCGTTATTCACTGACCTCTCTAATATCCCTATCATAAAATCTCTTTAGGACAAATCCATCTTTTCAGACTCACAAGACACTTTTTCTCACCTTTTTCCCCCTGCGCTTAAAAGAGCTTTGTTTCTTTCCTTCTCTACTGCTTCCTTAAATCTCCCTGTGTGATCTAGGGGTTCTCTTTTGTCTCCTCTCTGCTTTAAAAGGCAAGAGTAAAATCAGGACTTGTTATTCAAGCTCCAGATAGTGCTTTCAGCCACTGCAGAATTTCTTAGGCCCCTGTAATTTTCCCAAATACTGGAGGAATTGCTTTCAGGCAGTAACACACCAGTGCATGACCTGCTCTGGGATACCCTCTCCCTCTCTGGTGCTTTATGAGAAGGTTCACTGGAGACAAGGAATTGCAGCGTCATGTGGAGCTTGCTGTTTGTCAGCAGGAACCTCTGAAGGTGCCAGCCTTCATAGAAAACAGGACTCCATTCCTTCTCCGATCAACTCTTCACCTGATTCCGAAGCTGTAGGATTTCTTATGAAGGAAGGCAGGCTGAAGTGGCAGCAGGGCACAGCCGGCACTTTCCTTCTGTGACTGTTTTAAATCGCTGTAAGTACACTTAAGAACGCTGACAGAGAAAATCCAGATAGCTGGTCTGTCCTGGAAAAAATAACTCTTTTGCCAGGGTGTCCATTCTACACCCCGTCCTGAAGGACATGTTAACTAGCACAGACCACAGCCAGTTTGTGAAGTGTCCTATCAGCATTTCCACGTAGGTGAGTTCATACGTGCTGGCAAGAAAACACTTAACACTTCCTCACACAATCAACAAACTCTGGTCAAGAGAAGGTGATGGGATTTTCTGGTTTAGGAGAAATTATGCGTGTATCTTATAAACTCCATTGTACCCATTGTGATAGGAAGACTCACCTAAATTCTTCAGAGTGACACTTTCTCTTTTTGTGAGGGCCTTCTGCTGCTCTTTCTCTCAGCTTCGAGAGGGTTGTGTTTTAGTGTGTGCATCTGTGACACACCTATTTCTCAGTCCCTCTCCGGTGTAGGGTACTTGCATATAAATATAATCTACTGTTACTTTTGTTGAAGTGGGTTGTACTCATTGTGATTGCTTTAAAGTAATCTTTAAACTCAAGACTTGGTTGCTGTATGATTCAGTAAATGACGCTCAAAGATTTTAACTGAGTCTCAAGTAGACTATTACATATTTCTTTTCTTATCTCTCCATATGTGAAGCAGAAAGAAAAGATTAAAACTTCACCCTCTGCTTGCCAACCGTATCCAAACAACAGTCTTGAGACATGCGGAGAGAATTGTGAGAGCCAGAAGATGCCACTCAAAATCACCTGTACTAATACTCACTTGTTCATTGTAGCTGGGAGCTGCTAGGGCTGGCATTGTGATGTAAAAGACACATCTGTCCGAATTTAGATCTTGCCCCGTAGTTTTGGGGTGAGGTAAGAGAAATGATGATGTCAGAGAAAGGTACCTCTGTGCTGCTGATTCTTTGTAAGAGAAGTCATCTAAAGAAAGCTCAGCAAAATCTGCTCTTGGGCCGTGTGCAGTTCTTGAACAATTTCCAATACATATATTTGTCTGGAAAAAGATGAAAAATGAATGATTTAGAGTCTTTTCAAGTATTAATGTTTTTAATCTCATGCTGGTAAAGACAAATGAGAATGAATCTAGTGCAGGAAGGTATAGATCCAAGTGACCTGCAATGGGTGATTATGCTAAAGAATTGTGCTATCCCAGTCTGTTTCTGCTTGTGGTGACGCTCTTGTCTGACATTTGGTCCTCAAGGGGCACAGAAATACATTTGTGTTTTCCTCTTTGGTTTCCCTGTTTGTTGGGACATCTGAGGAAAGAATGTCACTATACCCAGAATGTCTTGTAAGCTCTTCTAGATATTCTGGATACAGCCTTCAGGGTCCTTAGTCCCTGTGAACCTTTCTCTATTGGAGGAGAAAGGAAGAGATGTAGGGTGGACTATCTGAAGCATTGTTTGCAGCAGTACTGCACTTTCTGATGATCTGGTAACAAGCACTGTGGTTTGATCTGGTGACAAACACTTGAGAACAAGTAGTTTGTAAAGCAAAAACAGTGTTGTGTGCTTAAAAAGCTGGCCAAAAAGCCTGATAATTTAGATTCAGTTATACACTCCTCCACAGATTTTTCACATAGCCATGGGCAGGTTGTCTATTCTCATCTTGTTTTGGTTTCCCCATCTTTCACAAGAGACTTAGATTTTCCGTCTTGTACATATTGTGAGAAAAAAAAGAATCTCTGATAATTTGGAAATATTATTAAACTCCTCTGTGGAAAGGAAGATAGCAAAGTATCAACAGGAAGACCGAGCCCTTGCTTTAGAAAGATGACTTGCAGTTTCAAGGAAGAGGACAGAACATCAGAAGTCAAAAAGGCATCCTGAAATTCGCAAGAAGCAACCCTGATTCAGAACATGTTATGTTTGCAGCTGCTGGGGTGTGAAACTTCTTCCACGATGTGACAACCAGCACGAATTACTTTATTGCTCATAACAAATCCAGACAGACAGATATCAGGGTGAAATGAAGGGCAGGGGCATTTGCAAACTGACAGAGATCCTTCCACCACATGCTGCTTGGAAATAAACAGATCTTAATCAGCTCTTCTGCTTTTCTTTATCTTCAGAAAACCTTTAGAGTTAATATTCTCCAGCAGAAGACTAAAATGCTTTCAGGAAATGCATACTGCTTTATGAGAATCTGTCTCTATTTTAAGGAGGTTGTCTAAAATGCTAATGTTTCTCTTTTCATCACGATTCACGAAGCTTTTGGCTTTTAAATGTACCATTTCAGTTTGGATTACTTCATTCCCTATTGCTTCTTCAGTGTTATCAATCAAGACATTTGTTGTTGCCAGCTTACAGGAGCACGATGCCTGTATTCCTTGCCTGATGATCCATGCTGGTTCTTAGTCAGGATTGAGTTCCTTGCCTATTTCATGCAGCAGCAGCAGCAGCAGCACCTGTAGCAGTGCTAGCCATGGAGAGTACTCCCTAAGGGAAGATATTCACACATAGCTTTTAGTCTGTTAATATAAAAAAAAAAGAAAAAGGAATGAAGATTGTGTCTCTAAAACATGAGTGGAAAGAGAATATTGCACTTTTGACCACAAGTGATGGTGGTATCTAAGGCTATGTAGAAACTCGTTGAAACGATTATACAGTGGAGGCATTGAAAATCAGCTTCTGTATTGCAAGTCTTACAGAACAAGCAATGTAATACATCCCTTACTTGCACCCTGTAGCTACATTTCTATAGGTTTCAGTTCCTAGATGGTGGAGAAAGGGGATTTGTAGTACTCCTGCTGTCTGTGCACTGAGGACTTGGGATGGGTATCTGGAAGAGGATCAGCTGCAGAACCAGCTAAGCAGTGCACATGAGCAAGTTAAGGTGTATTTGCTGTTGCAGCTCCCATTCAACTGCATAAGATTCAACAACGCATTTTGCTGGTATAGTTACTCCTTCAGTTGGCTGGGATTGTCATGCCATGATCCTGGGATGCTGTCGTTACTCAGAGAGGTTTTCAAAGAGAGAAAAAATGTACAGCACCATTCATTTCATAGTCTAAAAATAAATACAAGCAATTTCAGAAAAATAAAAAAAACAACAAACCCAGGATATGCTCAAGTGTCAGTGAAGTGGTGCTGCATGACAAAGCATTGACCCTTTTTACCTTTGCAGGATGTATTCAGGAAAGGTCCTATTAGTGCCAATCAAACTCAGACAAAACCCCATCAATTGGTACTGATGAGCTATTGTTTATTTATATGGCATCCCTAAATTAGCAGAAGAACTTTATATATTGCCTCGAGTACACAATGCAAATCTTTGCTTTTGTGCTGTCCTTTTCATGTCGAGCACCACACCAACAGAACAGTAATCATAAGAAGTACCACTAATAGGAGTTTGTGTCTAGAGAATATAGACTCCTCTTCCCTGGCCTTCTCACTAACTAGCCTGGGGTCATGTTTTTGTTACATACACTAAATACTTTGCCACAAAAGAATCACTTTGAATAGACTTGTTCCCAGTAGTGACCTCAGCTTTGCGTGGGCTCTGACCAGGTGAGGAGCGCTGAGAAGAAGATGCTGTTGGACAAGCACAGGCTTCTTTATGAAATCAGCTTTGCAACCCCCTTTCCCAGCTATTTGCCATTTGCAAAGGCTGCCCTTGAGGAAGGTTGTGGCAGGACAAAAGCCGAGATGGTTTTGAATAGTAAAGAAACTTTGTATTTTATTTATTTTGGATACACCCAAATGGATGCCTTTGTGAAGAGCAAGTTTGCAACTGGTCTAAGCAGTGGCAATTTTAAAGTAAGCCCACTGAACTTGCTAGATTTCATAAAAAAATTCAATGTTGAATTTTTTTATATGTGGTATTAAGTATCTGTCAGAGGTTAGCATTCTGGTTTCTTTTCAAGAGATAAAGCCCAGAGTTAAGATGCTGATGGATTTTGCTGTGTTGTTAGAACAAGAATTTCAGGTTCCATCAGGAAGAGAGGTCAAGTGAAACAAACCTCAAAATCTGGCCTAGAAAACTTGGTCCTGCTTCTTTAACTCTTCTGTTCAATGGCAAAACTGACACCGATTTTAGTGGTGTAAAAAACCATTCCTTATCTCTCATATAGGATGGGGGGATGCTTGTGATCCCTCCTGGGACCTGTGAAAAGTGGCTCCATCAGTTAGTCGTTGGGGTAGGTCTGAGGAGTTACTGGCATCTTGCAGCTGAATAAAGCTATTTAAATTCAGCTCATTAAAAGCAAATTGTTAGGCCGTATTTCCATTAGGAGGAGCAAGCGCCGTTACCCAGAGTCAGCAGTCACAAGGTAAAATGGAAGGGTTTTGTAGAGCTGACACAGACAACCACGCAGTGCTTCGGAGAGACGTGTTCCCCTGGTATTGAAGGTGATGTAGGAAACAGTAAACATTTTATGTTTTTATCTGTCTTTCAGACTGAGCCCAGGCCTTCGCGGACTGGAAAGTAGAAAGATACTCTGCCATCAAAGATGCTTACTAACGTTTATTGCTTGTTTTAGAAAGTGCTCTGAGACATTCCCAAGGAACGCAGACCAGCGTTGCCTGTGGGAAGTACAAGTTTCTGCAGGAAAGGCATTTTTTAATTCTTCCACCAGACCTCCTTGAATATATTCAAATGCTTTGTGTGGAGTTTTTGTTGGTTTCTTTGTTGTTGTTGTTGATGATAGGACAGTCAGAAAACCTAAGATAAAACTAAAGCTATCTAGTCACTGGGGGGCTGAAGGCCCCCCTCTGTTGTCAGACTTCTTGCAAAAAACTGACCTTCTACAGGTACCAGTTATAGCTTTAAGGGAGGGGTTGCATTCTGTGACTCAGTCTTGCGTAAGAATTGTTATAATGAACGTAGCCCTGAGTAAACTGCTTTCCACTGAATCGATTCATCCTGTCCCAACACACCTATAGACCTTGTGGACACTTAGCATTTTGAATAAGGAGTTTTATGAATCTTTGATGATGCTATTTTATCACTGTTCACAAATTTCACTGAATCTGCCCTGCTGGTAATGGTGGTCCCTTTGATCTACTGTGGGAAAAGGGTAAAAAAGAACAGAAATTGAGAAACAGTCAAAGGCCAGCCAAGGAGAAAAGCTTCCACAGAGACTGGGGGATGATTCAGTTTTCAAACTTCCTTCCCCTGTCATAAGCATTCTGTTTCTTGAAAGAAACTGAAATCATTGCTATGCAAAAAAAGAAAAAAAAAAAATTGTTTCAAGAAGGAAACAAATACTTGGAGAGCTGACTTGGCTCAAATTTTCCCTGTGCATATACTCTTGACATATCAGTGCTTAAACTTTCTATGTCTGCATGAGGGGGGACGGGGAACAATCAAATGTTTGTGAAGATGCCCCTATCTGTCCCATTATTTGAGGGTGTAAAGATGCCACTTAGTTCTCATAGTCCTTGCTTATTTTGGTTGCCAGGTGGTGTCTTTGCCCAGATTCCACATCCAAAACCGCTGTAAAGATTTTTTTTTCCCAGCACACACAAGAGGAGGGATCCCAGTAGTCCCACCCTTTTTGCAGAAGGTCTTGTGGATCTTTATCCTTCATGAAATAAATACATTGCATCAGCAATATAGCCATGAAATAAATCCAGGTCAACTCCATGCACCTGTATCAGATGCAGTACTCAGTCCCCACTTGCAGAGCAGAAAATGTTTCACTCCAGCCCCCCCGCATTCTTCTTACTCTCTCTGCTCCCTCAAGCACTCAAAAACATCCTCACCAAAAATCATCTCATAAGGTCACCATCTAGATAGAAGAGAGAGCAATCAAGTTGCTGATGCCCCAGCCACGTAACTGCAGTGCATTGACTGTCTCTGACACCAGAATATCTGTGTGCCTCAGCATCCTGGAGGTACCGAGTTTCACACAAACACAGCTGGACAGCAAGGCACCATGGCCCGACTTACACATGGGAAATCAGGGTCCAGAGGGACTCTGTGACTTGCCCAAAATCACACAGGAGGGTGAAACTGAGATGAATTCCCTGTCCTGTCTGTGCTGGGACAATACATGGAGATTGCTTTGCATATCGGTTTGAGCAGGTGCTTCTATTGGAGCAGTGGAGTAACGGACAGAGATGAGAAGGCAGGATTTAAACAGACGTTGTGCTGGTACCCAGAGACTACAGCTATTAGGCACAGTGTTGCACTAAGGCCATTTTGCAACATCTAATTCCTGAGCAAGTTGTCACAAGTCAGTTGGGTGCATCTGCACTGAGCTTCACTGTGTGGTGGAATGGTCAACCACTCTCCCTTCCCCAGCCCACGCTAGTATCTCCATTTATGGATTGACCTCCCTCTGAACTGTCCTTACTCAAATCATCCTGTGCCAACATACACTGAAGACCTTGCAGATCAGTAGCATTTTGGATTAAGACTGTTGTGAGCCTCTGCTGATGCTAATTTATCGCTGTTCACTCACGTGTTGTTCTTCTGTCTTCCTCACTGCAGATCTGCGCAGGATGACAGCTGGCTTCATGGGCATGGCCGTGGCAATCATCCTCTTTGGATGGATTATTGGGGTGCTGGGGTGCTGTTGGGACCGAGGCCTTATGCAGTATGTGGCGGGACTTCTCTTCCTTATGGGAGGTAAGGATCTTAGTGCTTGAAGAAATTAATTTTTCCTTGTTGTTTTCATGTTCCCTCTTTCCACACATCCCTCCTTTTCTAAGTCACTGCAGACATGTTTTTGGAGTTGGTTTAGGTGATCTGGACTTGGTTTCATTCTGAGCTCCTTCTGGTGTATATCAAGGATAACCCAACTGTAGTTACATGCTACTTCATATCATAGAACAGTGGCCATAAGTCACAGGACCTTGTGAGTTGTTTAGTTCAGTGCTTTATTCTTGCAGGTAACACTATAACCCTTAAACTTAATAAGCTTAATAAATTTAGTAATAAAAATCTGAAGATTATGCATTCATGTCACTCTCCTATTTCATTGTGGGACACTTTGATAACTAGAAACTGTGCTCAAAGTTTTAACTTATATTTATTTGTCAGTTGTTCTTGAGTCAAATGTAACCTTTAGTTTACATGTCTCATGTACCCATGATGAGCAACGGTATCCTCTGTTTTCCTTTTCCCACTCTACATATGCTATTTCTTGTTGACTCGTCTCTGTAAGACCAGTTACCAAGCCAGCAGCCCTTTCTGCCACCCGTTCTTGTTGGTACATGCCTTTCTCAAATACAGATGAGAAGAACCAGCCCTCAAGGTGATCCAACATTTCCTGTGTAACGCTCCAGCCTTTCTTACTACTGATGCCATCCAACTTTCTGTCATCAGCACATTTCATGGCACACAGTTACTTGAAATGACGGGTGTGAGAGTCAAGTCCCAAAACCAGTGCTGAGTGAATGTCTCAAAGTGAACAGCTCTACTTCTGTTCTCTCTTCTCTGTTTGTGTTTTTTGTTTGGCTGGGCTTTTGCTCCCCAAGCAGATCATCATTTCACTGCATTTGGTCACCTGTTCATCTATACTGTGGTGTGACACAGCTAAATGTGTGAAATGGAGGGAAGCTTCTGTAGTTTCAGAAGAGGAGTTAAGTGCTCCAATAACAAGTATTTATGTTCCAGTGCTGTTGGCAATGGTGATATTATTTCTGTTGGTGCCTACAAACACATTTGAAGCCTGCTAGTATCTTGTGCAAGCACATGCTGGTCTGTGTGTGGATGTCTGTAAATGGTTTGTTGTGGGTGTCAATACTATATGGGTAATGGATCCACCAAATTACCTTGGCATTTTTTTTGTAATTAAAATCTTACTTTGCATGAGGAGCTATTTTGCTCTTAATATGCTCAGATATCTGAGTGGTATTTAACTTACAGTAGTAAGCACGACATTCATCTTAAAACATTAGGACTATACTAAATAAATACAGAAAACTTAAATTTATTAGAAACTAGCTAAGTCTTGTTTACTAATTGGAAATTATCACTATATATGGGGAAGTCTCTAGTGCATCTGCAGAGATTACTTACTGGCTCAGTGTTATTTGTTGGTCAGTGATTTGAAAGAAGGCTGATAAAAGTTTGCAGGTGAAATAAGACTCGTTGGAACCATGCATAATAGGATGGGCACTCATAGGTTACAAAGCCATCTTTTAGTATGCTCAAACAATACACGTTTCAGTGGAGACAGATCCAAGGTCATGCAACTGGGAACAAAAAGTGTCAGTCATCCTTGCAGAACAAGAGGCTGCCTCTCAGAAAGCAGTGGCTCTGAAAAGGTCTCTGGGCTCATGGTTGCTGGGATCATCCAGCTGCACAGGAGCTCTCAGTGCAGAGCAGCTGCTAAATGTGCCAGTCTTGATGGGAATATGCCGTAAGAGTATGAAGTGGGGGTATCACTGGGCAAAGCAAAACTATTTCTGGATGTCCTAATCTGGTGTGCATACCAAAGAAGGACACGGAAAAGTTGGGAGAGGTTTGCAGAAGAGCTACAAGAATGACTCAAGGTCTGCAAAACAAGAAAAACACAGTGTGCCACAAAAAGCCAATTTCTTAAAACTGTTTAACAGAAGGTTTATAATTGATTTGAACACAGTGTGGAAGTACCTATGCAAGGAGAAACCATCTGATAGTAGCATGTTCTTTGACTGCATGGACAAAATAATAACAAGATCCAGCAGCTGGATTCTGAAACTAATTTAAATGAGAGGCATCATATTATTTCATCTGCCAAATTCTGTCAAGATGGATGATATTTTTAATAAAGATGTGTTGGAAGGAGATCAAATTTATTTTCTGCTCCAGCGTAGACATGTGGATCAGGGTCACAAAAGGTTGCTCTCTTGCTTTGCACACATCAGTGGCAACTGCTATACCTTTCCTGATTTCTATTAACAGCAAACGTGTATAAAGTAACATCTACAAACTGATGCAGTCAGTTAAGAAAATACATCATTAGACCTGTCTAATCTACAAGTCAGTAGCTATCAATGTTTTCAGACAGTGCCATGTGTTACATGGTCATTCCTTCTACAGCCAATTAATCTTTTAATTTGAGCCTTTTTATTGCTGGATGGTGTTTGAATACAAAGCCGTTACTTCAGTCATGGCATAAATGCTGTAAAGATATAATTTTATTGGTCCTCAAAATGCACGGAGCCAGAGCGCCTCTTAGTTTTGCCTAACTTTTCTCAGGTCAAATAATGGGAAAAATTATGTGGGAGGCTTATCACATCTGACCTCATTGCAGCTGAGAGGAGACTGTGTTAAATTGGTAGCTATATAATCAGCCTGGGATCTAACTTTCCCTTCCATTTGTAATGCCGCTTGTCTTGGCTATGTTTGTAGCGTTTGTTTGGCTCTAATTTCTAGACAAATAGCTCTTCTTCTGTGCTGCCTAGACGTTCCTGCCTTACCATATCTATGGGTTTTATTCCTTATTGCCCGTAATTGTTTGAACTAAGAAGTGTGTGCTGTGATAATCTAACAAGACCAGACACGGTTTCCTTGGACCTCTGGATCTTTATTATATTTACTGGACATTCTTCTTGCTAGCCCGTGTGGCAGTGCCTAATAAGGACTTGCTTTAGTGTGCTTGATCTAATATCTCAAGCAAATTGCTGAAATGTCATTTGTGAAATGCAGGCTGTTAGCTCATCTGGAATCCAGGATATGTAAACTGTGATTTAGAGTGTGTTTTACAGTGTTACTCAGCATGTTTTCTAACAAGTTTAAAAATATTAATAATTCATCTTTACTGTTCAGTCCAAATGTATCTGTATCAACAGCAATCGCAGGTCTCTTATGGCTTCCAAAGTTCTTTTGCATAATTTTCTGTATTTACTGTAGAATTTGTACTTGGATTCCTTATCTTGAATGACAGCATTTGACTTACCACAGTGGGATTTTTTTTCAGTCCCTCCTCTTGTACAGAGCCAGATGGATACTGCGAATGATGTCTAGTATTTTTGACCTCATTTTGTATGATGGTGCTATTGCATAGCCACGGGTACCCAGAGTTGCACTATCTGTTGTAGTTTAATTTCAGTATTGTCAGTATGATTTGATGTAGCAAGGTGGAAGAATTTATCTTTCTGAGAGTTTCTCCAGTTGGAATTGTGCTCTTAAGTTTCACTAAGGCTAGTTAATTTTGCGCATCTTATTTGAGACTGTTTAATTCTATTACATAAGTGGGTCATACTCAAATTATACTTGACTCCAAGCACATCCTCTTGCAGTTTCTTGTGTTTTCTCTACATGCAAATTATTGAAAATCTGTGCAGCCTTAAAAGCTCCATGCTGGGCATGTCATCCAGAAATTTTGTAATTTTATAATAATTTCTGTAACCTTAGAAGCATCTGTAACACTGCTTCCAAATGTCAGAGTACTGTGGCAAACTTGATGCTTTCATGCTCATCAAGCACCTAGGAGTAATCAAAAAGAAATTCAGTTACACATCTACCTATGGAAATGCACGTAAGGTATTTTAGATATTGGTTTTGGCCAAAGTATGCTTACTTGCACCAAACCCATGTCTTTGCTTTCTGGAGTCTAGATGTGATCTCCTCATCAGTTCTCAGGAAGTAGCACACACATTTGCTGGCATTGAGAAGTTCTTTTGAATGTATTCAGATCATTGACTTGTTTGGTTTTGTTATCATGGTTAAACCTACAAAATCAATTGGTTGATGTCTTTACTTCCTCAGCAGTAGCCAGGTGAAAGTCAAATTTCAGTTTCACTTCCAGCTCCGAAGAGTTGGGACGCTATCCCATTGGCACACTGGCAACTTTACCGAGGCAGGAATCTTCAAGCATCCCTCCTTTCAGTTCTTTACCTGGCTGCTTAAGAATATTTCCTGTACAATGATATATATGCTATATATCCATCTATTTGTTTTCCCACCTGCTTTCCAGCACATTCATTCCTAGGTTGTTTTTTTTTTCAGCATCTCCAAGTCCATGAGGTTGGTCATCCTTCCACAGCCATACAAAACCAACCTCGCCACACCTTCTGTAATTGTCCTTTATAAAATAATCTTTTAAAGACAGCCTCTGAAAGTCTGTTGCTTTCTCAGTCCAGCTCCGATTTCATTTCAGTCACATGGCTTACTTTATTTCTAGTTTTGAGGGCAGGGCTGACTTTGTACTTAAATGCTCCAAACCTCTTTTCCTCCTCCTCCGGGCTTGCGGTGAGGAAAGGAGGGTGGAAAGAGGAAAGAGGGCTGCCCCATGGTGGCACGCTCGTGTTTTGGCAGTGGCTGCATCCTCCCCTTCCCTACCTGCACCTCCCTGATGAAATGCTGTCCCTTGTCCCAACTGGTGATATAAAATGGCACTTCCAATATCTTGTTCTGGTACTCGCTTCAGCACAAAATTATCCCTGGCTAAATTACATCCCTGGCCAAAGCTACATCACTTGTCTTTGTAAATGTACAAAGAACCACAAAGAAGGATGTTTTATTGTCCTTATCAGTGCTCTGTCCTTCAGCTGCACATTCATGTCTTTTCCTTCTGTAAGTCTGTAATTTGTCCTGAGAACACATTTCAGTGAAATAGTTAGGGATTTTACTGCATGCCTAACAAGGCAGCCCTTCGGGGAGAGACTTCTGCGTTGTCTTATTTTGTTCCAAATTTACTGCAAATAAATGCAATAAATCATCTCTGTGCTTGTTTACTGTTTTACCTGTTCTCTTCTCTCTTATCTGGTCTCCGCCAGTTTTGTCTTGTGACATGCATTTTGGGATCACTTTAGGGATTTTTCCCCATTTGCTAACAGCTTCCTTAGAGAAGCATATAATTTTACTAGTCTTGCAAATATTCATTATTCTTTGCAAAGTCAAGTGTGTTTCTTCCCGTAACCTTGCTTTGAGCCAATTATAAATTTTACCATTAATAATTCAGTCTTTAATTAGTCTATTTGGAAATTATTCCAGCTGCTAAATGCCCTTATTCACGTGATTTAGCATCACCACGCAGATCTGTAATAAAATGATCTGTAGTCTCACATAGCAGCTCATTTCTTGTCTTTGCTTGGTGACATTTTTCATGAAATATTGGGCTTGAGGCTTTGCTTGGGAGTCTGAAACTCTCTTTTTCACTGGCACTGAAAGACCTGAAAGTCTTGCTGTACATATACAGTGGTGCTATGGAGTTTTTCCTGTCTGATTTTCTGTCCTAGCATTTGCTTTTGGAAACATCTGGAATTTCTTTCATCCTCTCCTCCTCCCTTCTCTCCAAGGGTAATCTTGCCAGTCTGTGGGATTCAAGCACCATTTGCCATCTCTGCTTCTGCTGCTGATTTGGGTTTCTTCTAAGCCCACCTAAGAGTGCTGCAGAGACACTGCTCTTTGCAGCCTGTCTATACTCCCAGGACTTAGGTCAGGGTTACCAAAGCTTCAAACCTTTTCCCACAGCAGAGCTGACCAGCTATGCTTTCCAGTGCTGACTGCTGCACCAGAGATAAGCAGGCAGGAAAGATGTGTGAGAGGGAACAAAAAACAAAGTTATGCAGGTGTGCTGGCACAATTTAATGCTTTATTTCAGATATGCAAGAAAGGATGTTTATTAAAGAAATAAAGAGCAACCCACTTATGCATGTATGAATGAATTCTGCTTTTCTATGCTAAGCCAGGGAGAAGCAACCTTTTATAAGCCATTTCTATCCTCTTCCTTTCTCAGAAATATTTCCAAAATACTCCCTCCATCAGTCCAGGGGTAAGTCAACATGCCACTTTAATAGCAACCAGAGGATGAACTGACCATTTAGGCTGGGTAAATTTCCTCTTGCCCCAGCCATGCCACGCTTCACCACAGGTCTGTCACAAGGTGCTGGAGGGGGGGGGACAAGGACACAGGGCTTTGAGCCGGTGCCTGCTAGAGGCCAGCAGCTGCCAGAGCACTCCTCACTGTATCCAGGAGCTGATGACCAAACTGTTACTGAGGGATGCAGACCCCAACGGAAAGTGGGACTTCAAAACAGGGCTTGGGAGCCTGTGCAGCACACTTGTTGGTGCAGATGTGCTGCACGTGTCTGTATCCTCTTTCACGCCCCACCTCCACAGAGAGTCTTGTCTTCAAAATCTCCAAGCCTGTGCGCTGTGCTTCCTTCGTCTGTGCTGTGCATATGTTAGGAGATGACAACTGACACATCTGTGGTTTTGCAGCCATGGATCGTTACCAGCTGTTGAGTCATTTGAGTCCCAAATTTAACTCACTGTACTTTGAAAATAGCACATAGCGGTAGAAAATAAAGAGTGCTTATTCTACACAACTGTGGTCCTGCGATCTGAAAATAATCACTCCACTGCTGAATAATTTAAGAAACAAAAATGGAGCAATTTAATACAGCAAGTGTAAGGCAAAGCTCTGTGATTGACATCTCCTAGGCAGTTATGAAGTACCCTCATAGCAGCTGCCAAGAGGAGGCAAAGAGAAAGACAGACAAAAAGAGAAAGTAAAAGACATTCTTCAGAGTTCATCTGGAAATACAGTGGATCTCACAGGGCACATAGGATTTATATTTCTCACTAATTACCAAGGTTTCTACCCATTCTTCAGGATGTTCACTTGTAGTGGCATGATCAACCACGACATTGAAGGCGGAAGATATTTTCTGCGATCGTATTTACTTTTCTCTTTTCCACAAGATTACTCCTTGAAAATCCAGTTTCTTGTGCTTCTTTCCCCAAAGGAATAGCATTAGAAAGTTTACACGAGATCTTTTTTTTCCATATGGGAAGACAAGTGCAAATGCATGTGTTTGCACAAAGGTATGCATACAGATCTTAAGCAACAGCACGCGATCTTTACAAAAACAGAGGTCTACAATAAATGGCTGCAATCTGATCTGTGAATCTTGGCATAAATATCGTTGTCACAAAGTCACAATACCTTTTGCCATTTTGAAGAGTGCTTATAATTCAAAAAAGTTGTATCACTGGAAAAACTGCAATGCTGATTATGTTTTAGTCCTGCAGGAGATACTAAACTAGTGATGACTACTGAGGAACTTAAGGATTCTTGCAGAATTTGGGGGAGCTCCCTTAGAGCTCCCCCAGCTTCTCTTAGAGCCACTCAATACATCCTTAGCAACTCCTGAAACCCCTGTAGTGGCCCTCCATCCCCTAAGACAACCCAGTATCCTACTTGAGACCCCAAAACTCCTTGCAGACCACTGTAAGAACTTAATGTGGCTTGACCTCCAGATGGAGACAAAGGCTGGTTTGTATCAAGAGATGCCATAACTTAGTTATGAAAGGCTCTGAAATGAGCCTCAGCACAATAAGGTCAGGCCCTGCTCTGCCATGCTTCCCACACCACGCATGTTCACGCTTCTTCCTACTTGTGCTTTTGGTTAAACTTTGCATTATGCTCTAAAGTGATATAAGGCCTCAAACTGGAATGAACATGAGTTAATGTACAGCGTTAATAGGTTTTAAATGTTTAAACCTCTCTAAAGCTCTGGATTGTTTAAAACCTTCAAACACATTATAAGGGTGTTGCAAAAGGCAGCAAAGGAGCTGATGAAGGTCTTTATGGACATGTGATGAGACCCAGAGCTCAGAGCAGCCATGAAGGCTTTGTGCCTTAGTGCCTGTTGGGCAGTAATGTAACAAGGCTAAGCGCATGCATATTAAAGTAGTAAGAGTTAGCCTGCTTTTAGAAATGTCCTTTTTCATCACTCTCAGGATTTGTCAGTCCCTCTTTTCAAACAGCTCTCTCCTGTCACAGACTGTGGTATCCCTCCTAGATTGGGTTGCAGGCCATGTTCTTGGTCCCGCTTTAGGCTGTGTTTCTGGGAGAAGAGTAGCTGTTCTTTTCTCATGTATTTCAAAACCTGGACACTGATGGATACATGTCAGCATACATATATATGGATGTAGATCCACTGGACACATACATATCCAATCCACATACGTGGATAGCACTGAAGGTACTTCATCCTGACCAACTAACCATCAGTAATCAGCCATTAGAAAGTGGTATCACTTCCCTTCTGAATGTTATCTCACCTCCTATTTTCACTCCAGAACACAGCTTTTAGGAAATGATCCATGCAGACATACACCCCCCTTGCCATCTTTTAGGGGTTTAATATGATGCCAAGGTGGCCTGTTTAGTGTTTTCAAGCTAGAAATCTGTTGCTCGGCTGACAGCATAACGAGGCTTACAATACATGATGCTTAAAAGGCAGAGCTAGGGCAGCGTGTTACATCTTTACTTCCAGTGCTTCTCTACACTTACTGGTTCACTGAGAACACAGTTTGCATTTATTTATTAATGCTGGCACCCATTTTGAAGAGGAAATAAGAGACCCTCTGGAAATATGAAAGATTGCCTGCTCTCACTGTATGGGCATCTATCTGTGTGTCACTGCCTACTAGCCACTGAATTACTCTTTTATAATTTTATGTTAGAATACTCCCCAAGGGGACCCATAAACCCCATCTTTGCATCTCCTACAGCAGAAGTTCAAAAGCAGAGTTGTGTCCTTCTTCTCACAGAATGCTATTTTTATTAGATGCTATTTTTTTCCAGTACTTCAGGAATTTAGCTGATTCTTTAGGTCAGTACTGGCAGATCTAGCCCTGAAAATCTAGGACCTAAGAGTTATCACCTCCATAAGAGAATGGGGGGTGGGATACAGAAATATTTTTTTCAAATCAGTAACACTGCTAAACTGCACAGTGTAGTCATTTAGAGGTATTTTTTGTTGTTGTTGCGGGTTTTTGTTTTTTTTTCTTCTGGAAGGAAAGGCACAATGAAAGAATTCATTGTTAACTCCATAACATTTAAATCTCCATGGAAACATTATCAGCTGACTTCAAAGTCAGCCTTCAAATGCGTTGGATTTTTTTCCCTGTGGCTCGTTTCTGATGCTCCTAGATGTGCATTTGCATTCTGAGGGGAGAAATACCAATGCAAGTAATTCTGGCAGCCTTGCACCTGATCACAGAAGAGCATTTAAGTACAAGAGAGGAAAGGCTTCACAGTGGAGGTGCAGAGATCTAGTCTGGAGCAAAAAACAGTGTGTGTGCGCACCTCTAAACTCAATTGTTTTTCAGCCTTAACTCAACTTGGTCTCCCTGAACCTGGTGTGCAGTAAATTAAGGAGACAGCTCGCTCTGGCTTTTCAGCAGAAAGAACTGTTCATATCCCTGTGTGCGTTCATTTTAAGTCAGCTATACTGACTTGTAATTTCTCCCTCACCGGGACAGGAGGTACTGACAGAAGCATCAGTACCTTCAAGAGTTACGAGAACAGAAAACCTAGTGCAGTCTATGAAGGGCATGCAATCTAGTTTGCTTCTCAGGAATGTCAGGAGGCCTTTGGGGGCTGACAGAAGGTGAATTAAAGTAGAAGCAAAGTAGGGAAGACAGATCCAATAGCAATACAAAAGACTTTCCCACCCACGGCCCTGGAAAAAAAGATATGTGTTTTTTAAAATTCTGTGGTTGTTCCTTATCCCTTCAATAATGTCACCAGGTCTTTGATCTGTTGCTGGCTTCTGAATTCCAACGGCAAGACACATCAAGGCCAAAAGAAGACAATGAAAACTAAACAGGCATTTATTATTGGGTTGGGTTTTATTTAAAAAAAACCAAAAATTCTGACTTGCTTGCATGAAAGAAAACTGCACATGCAACAGGAGGAAGAATAGTACGGGCATGACTTGCTGGACAGAATGAATTCTTTACAGAGAGAAAGAGGAGCAAATTTCTGTGTGTGGCAGATCTTGTTAAATGCAGAGGCTGAAGCAAAGTTTAGATTCACCTTCTTGGTCACCACCATGACCCAGAGCTCCTAATGGCTTCTTTAGTAGTGCCTTCAGCAAACCAAAGGATTAAAAAGGCATGAGAGTAACTACCCTTTCAGCCCTGGAAGTACCCCCTCTAAGACTATTTTTAGTGGCACACACTAGGCAACGTGGAAGAAGGCTGCACTGAATTTCTTTGTGCTGTTTGTTCTCCAGTCTCACTTGTCTTGAACATCTGTCTGAAGACTTTTCAGCCATTTAAGGTTTCCTACAAAAGAAAGATTCCACAAGCCTTCTGAGGCTCCTTCTAAGGTTCCCTCTGAGAGAGGTTCAGTTTTTTGTCTGGAAGAAAAAGACCTTATGTAGAGAAAGGCAGAATGAACTGGTTGCTAAAAGACCAAATGCAATGTGGTGCACAGATTCCCCATGTTATGGGAGATGTTCTGTGATAAGACAAACCTAACATGACCCCACAAATTTCTCTTCAGCTCTGGCAAATGCCTAGGCTGGGAAGCACCAGGCTGAGGTACAGTTTCATACTAAACTTATGTGTCTTGCCATCTGGCAAATTTGAGATGTGATGGAGACACTCATGTTTGCTCAGACCTCCAGTACCCCTTTCTGTTTAATCTTTTAGCTTCTGCCTGGGCCATCCTGGGAGGTCCGTACTGCAGGGGATGAAAGAAACCTGCTGGCAGACTCTGCATGGGGCCAAGCACAGGGACGGAATAATTTCACTAACCTTTGATTAGGATGTTTCTTCATTTTGGCATTAAGAGACCCTCTTCCTTTGTTTCCCTTCTGCTCCCAGTAAGATACTGAATCACGTCCCATTGCTATAACTGGCATAATTTTTGCTGCCTCCTCTGTTGTGGCTGCAAGTTCATGAGCCATTATGTTTGCTTAATGGCTGCAGTCAAGTCACTTTATTATTGTTAGGTCATAGGAATCACCATTGCTAAAGTAATCAGAGGGTTATTCAGCTCAGGCTTTGATCAGCTTTCCTATTTCTCCCTAGTCCATTTTATCAAAACAACGAGCCTTTAGCTAAGTAGCGTTGCTTTTGCCTCAGGTGCTAACTTGTAACTTCAGAAGGTGCTTGCTCATAGCTGGTGCTCTCTGGCTGCCACAGCACACAGCGTGGGTATCAGCTCCCAGTGCACCGTGCGCCGTGGGGTACGGTAGCAGAAATGTCACCCTGTGCAAATCTGCAGGGTGCTGCAATGTGTCAGCTGTATCGGTGTAGCAAGCTGGAGATCAGCCCTCAGCAGCTGCAGTAGCGTTCCATGTACTGTACCGATGTACACGAGCCTAAGGATGGTACCCACCAAGTATTTGCGGTCACGACAGAGGGTACGTAGTCCTCTGGTGCCATAACATGTTATGGCTTGTGCAGCAGCAATCCAATAGAGGGGCACTGCTGCTGAAGTCACAGGCGGCAGGCGAACAGCTCTGGTGCGGCGCGGATGCCGCTGGTACGTTCTAAGGTAGGAGGCCGAAGGCCAAATGCAGACTGCATTCTGACAGTGGCTATAATGCAGCATCGCAGCACCGCTGCAGACCCTGCTGTTTACGCCGGCTCAGGGTACAAAACAAAAATGTATTCAGTTTCAGCCCGGGTGGGTGTGTGGTCTCACAAGGACACCGCACTGAAATCTCCATCACCCAGTCAGACTTCTCCTTCCATCTCGGCTTTTTTTTTTTTTAAAAGGGCAATTTTCCAGCAAACCCCTTGCTATTCTGCAACCTTTGGGTGATGCTGCAAGCTGCTTCTGCTGGAACAGTGCATAATTAAGCAATAATTTATATTCTATGCGTGTATGCACACAGCAATAAAGTGTTCTCAAGAGCTGCGTGCTGCTGAGGCGTTTAATCTGCGCACAGAAGGAGTTTACTGCAAAGCTGCTCCCTCCAAAAGGCTTTTGTCACCGCTGTGCTGGGAGGGAATTCGGTTTATTCTTTAATAATTTCATTTGATTGTGATATAATTTAAATAGCTAATGGTACACACTCCACTTTAGGATGAGACCTCGTTTTATTTGTTTGTTTGATGTACCTTGAAAATAGTAAAAGCTAGTAGGGCAGAGAGAAAGTAAAGATAATGTTGTTTCAGTTGTGAGGTTTTTTTCCCCATTACTCTATAATAAAAAAGTGATGATAATTAAATAAACAGCCCTCCTTCCAGAGACACTAGTGGCCACAAATTGCCATCAATCTCAGCTACTAGAAATACTTTAAAAGGCGGAGATTTGCATTTATTTGAGAACTCCATGGTTTCAGAGGACATCTTAAAATCCATACCTTTGTGTTTCTTTTTTTTTTAATCTGCTAGTGTTTATCAGTAATACTTGGCATTACTATCTACTTAAAAATAAAACAGAAGAGGAGAAGGATCAGGGGGGGTTTATTTGTTTACTTTGTACATCTGGCAGCACGTTTAGTCCACGAGTCATTTTTGCCTGTTGTGGGGGGAAGAGGCAGAACAAGTGTCATCCCATCAGGCGTGGAAGAAATGTTTTCCAAATAACGAGAAAAATTATTTGTAGAGAGGAGGGTCAGAGGCGTGGGCTGGCCTGGGTCATTTTAATTAATGGCTTTTTGGATTTACCTTGATTTCAAATTAGTGATGTCTCCTTTGGGCTACAGTTGGACACCTCATCCCTAACACTAGGGACAAGGATGTTTAGATGAAGCTCCCACCAGCAGGGTCTGTTTGTGCACCAACACCACGAAGGCTCGCCTTTGTTTGCAGCGTATCTAAGAAAGGTGGCAGTTCTTGCCTCACAAAACACCACAGACCCTGTGGAATCCCTCAAGCTCTGTCACTGTGGAAGTCAAGCAAGGTCTGTAAGTGAAAGATGTGGCTTCTGACATGGTTCAGGGGGGCACTAGCGTGAGGCAAAATTCAAACCTATCTGGTATGGATGGTCTGAGCATGTCTGTGTTTAAATTGGTTCACTTATAACTGCTCTCCCCTGGAGGTGAGGTTTGAAAACTGCAAACAGAGGCATTGCAGCCCCTCACACAGCCAGGCTGATCGGAAAGAAAAGGGACGTTTACTGAAAAAAATAATTCCTGGCAGCAAAGGCCCACGGCTCTGCTTGATATAATCATGCTTAAGAACAGCTACAGTAAAGAGCTCTGACTCATAATCCACACCGAATTAGGCTTTGACCAACAATGTTACCTTTCCCAGCCAGCCCTCTCTTGACCACGTCTGCCCCTGTAGCAAGGATATCAGATCCCAATCTTATACACTTACATAGCAAATAAGTTCATCTCTGTCCTAAACAAACTTCCAGTCAAAATGAAAGAGACATCCAGTGCAATGTCTAATATTCTTCTTCTGTAATATATAAGAAGAAAAAGCACAAGATAGCCCTGAGGGATTTAATAGCTCAGGTGCTCAAACCACAGTTGATCATCAGTCTGTTAGCATGGTAGGCACTATCAAAACCAGCCCGAGAGGAAGGGCAGCTGTCTGTCAGGGAGTCAGGATGGAGGTTTGACTACACGTCAGACAGCAGTTTCTGTGGCACAGACATGGCTTTACGTGAAATTTCATCTCTCACCTGACTGAAGCATTTTGCAGTGACACATGAATTTCCTTTGTCAAGATTGCTGCTGTTGCCTGGTCTCATTCGTTAGTGTTTTGCTTAGGACAACGATTGCCAGTTCATGAGGGAAAGCTACCAAGCAGTCAGTCATGAAGTAGCAACCATACTTGGTTTTCATCAGTAACTCTCTTGGTGAGAGGCGAGCTTAATTACAAGTGAGAACTTCCTTGCTTGGCTGAACACAGACAACACATAGGATTCATATAGTGGCCATAAAGATTCATCCAGGTGCCATAAAATGTCATTTTTTTGTGTGTCTGTAATGAAGAACACTAGGGAGGCTGATAAAGCTGTGCCATACAAGGTATCCTGCAGAAGTACAAGGGTGTGACTGGCTGAGAACTGTGCTGTGCATCCTCTGATGATGTGCATGGCTGTCACTGTTTGTTGTCACGGGGTTAACATCTTCTTCAATCGAGGGGCAGGACGGGGGGCAGCCTCATGCTCGTGATGTGCTTTATTCTCTATTCTTGTTACTGGTTCTTCTTTATTATTCGCTTGTTCTGGGGCAGAATACCCCCAGCAAGGTGTAGTGCCAATATATTGGGCACTGTTTGAATACGAAGAGTAAGCAACACTCATTGCATTGAAGAGCTTGTGGTCAAAGCAGCCAAGACAAAGCGTGAAAGCACAGGGAGCAGATGAGAACCAAAGTTGTTTCCTTCCCTTTTGTACTTAGCAAACGTAGCTTCAGTCTGGCCGCACAGATTTTCCCACCCACCTCTCTTATAAATCTTACATTTCAAAAGAGCTGAAATTATCATGTTCTTACTAGCAAAGAAAGGCTTTTCATGTCATTTTCTAACCACAGCCATTTGAAATGAGCCATGGAGCTTGGTTCAGAGCACAGCAGCTCTGCTAGATCATTTTTTTCACAGTCCCACAATGTACTAGTCACGTTGACACATCACACAAAGAACAACCATGTTCTTGACAGACTTCTTCATGTTACTCTATAACCTAAGTGACATAGTAAAACACGGAAAGGTGTGTGGTTTTCAGTGAAACAATCTGATTTTTGAGTAAGGGATTCTGGGAGGGAGACATCCTCATTCATCCCACACTGTGCTTTGAAGTAGCATAGGACATCTCTGAGGCTGGGATCACATAAAGCTTTTGCAAAAGTCCAGAGCACTGGTTTTAGACTAATTGGGTGCTGATGAGAGGCAAGAAGGCTGTTTCTATTTAAATAGACCTAGTACTTAGTGCAGCAGCTCTTTGGTTCTCACTGGTACCTTGTGGCACTACCACAATATGAGTACTTATAAATAACAAACAACTCGGGCCATCTGGCAGCTATACATAGCACTGGGGGAGGCACCCAGAGTTCCCACAGTCCCTGACTTTTTCAACAGAGACTATCTACAAGTGGCACTCCAAAAATATGTTGGAGAAAAGCAAGGCTTTTGACACTGTCTCCCGTAACATCCTTGTGGGAAAGCTCAGGAAGTGTGGGTTAGAAGAGCAGTGAGATGGGTTGAGAACTGGGTGAACAATAGAACTCAGAGGGTTGTGATCAGTGGTGCAGAGTCCACCTGTAATCTCCAGGGGTCAGTTCTGAGTCCAGTCTTATTCAACATCTTCATCAATGACCTGGATGAAGGGATAGAGTGTACCCTCAGTAAGTTTGCTGATGAT
>WUAM01000143.1:37630119-37652386 GCA_024336885.1 Actenoides hombroni | reverse complement strand
CCTAGTGTAAAAATCCCACTGTGCCAAGAGGCAGCACCCATGACAGGACACTGCCCAAGTCTTATTTGTGTCCTCTGCAGAGGGCTTGTGCGGGCTGTCGGCAGCACGAAGACCGCAGTTAATGCTGCTTGGCACGGCAGGGAGCTTCACATCCCCAGGGCTCTGAGCCCTCCCTGTGGCAGCAGGGCACAGGACTATCTCTGTAAAGGTGCTTCCTTCAAGTGGCCTTGCTATTTTGCCAGCTGGTCAGAAATACCCAAACAGTAACAGTGATTCTGCAGTAGATGAGGTAAAGAGTCAGGTCTTCAAAAAGCTGCATGGCCTGTGGGTTTTGCCCCAGTTTCAAAGTGATGGAGACACCAAGGAGCATGAATCAGATATGGCTCAGTCTTCTGAGGCCCAGTTACACAAAAGAACCTCAGCATCCAATTCTTCCTTTGATGGTGAACAGGAGTAAAAGACTAAATGCCTTTGGTGCTACTTATTTGTTTTAAAAACATATATGCTCCTAATTTGCTTAAGCTCTTGTGGCATTTTGTCTCAAAATACTTTTCATCTAGCTGTAGAGCATAAGGCTGTACTTTTCTGTTATGCATTAACAATATAGATCATAAGAAAAAAGTTCAAGTAATCAGAACAATAAAATAAGAGTTCAGCCTTAGACTATTCAGTTAGAGTGTACTGAATTATTTATAACTCCTGGGCACCATCAACAATCACGGACATCTAATTTAAACTGTTACTATTTTTACTCTGCAATTCCCCTCACTTAGAGTGTTTATATTCATGTATTTGTTCTTTGGTCTTTTGCAGGACAAAATTTCCCCTGCTTGCACAGAAAAGCATATTTGGGGACTTTTGAAGGTATTTTCTGCAGTAGCAAATTATTTTGAAGCATTTTGAGGACTAGTATGACAGACGTTAACAACTTTCAAAGCTGTAAATGATAACTGAAACAGACCTGAACTTCCAGTTCTTTCTCAAGTAAAATTCCCTTTGATTACAGGTCATTGGAATCAATGGGAAATTTGCTTCATTACCAACTGTTAAGACGGGGCCCTGTTTGTTTATATATGTGATGAGGGGACTTTGGTACGGGGGCTGCATTTATATGTCAGCCCAGGTAAGGATCTTTTGCATAGACCGAGGAACAGTCACTGCTAACTCACTCCAACTTTATACCAGTCTCCTTTTGTAAAAAGCAGCCATTGTACTTGTGTGTGGTTGGAATGACGCAGTGGTAAATCTATCCCATAGGCTGACACACATATAGATGTAGATATGTATATATATATATGTACATAAATTTGTAAATTTATGAAAAACGTCCACAGCTTCATGATTGCCTGACGTAACCTGAGTTTGATGTACAGAATTGCAGGCAAAGGACTGTTTCTTTTTCACAATCCTCACGTATCTCAGATTTAAATCAAAACAAATTAAAAAGTACTATTTCCCAGGAAAATCCTCATTCTGCCATTGCACCAGCCCAGCAGGGGTACCACACTGAAGTCAGCAGCATGCACATCCACACACGTATCTCCAGTCATAGGACTGGGCCTCAAGGGCTTTTTTAAGGAAAAGAACTGGGCTGAAAAAGTCACAGCAGAGTTTCTGTTCCACATTAGCTCTCTCAACAGACTCACTTATCCTTTAGTAAGAGGCCCTTTGTACGGATGCTGTTCTTCTGTACTGGGTGTACGTTTCTGAGGAGCACCTTTGTGGATGAAGTTAAGCTACACAAAGGCCTGGATTTTCTGACCTACATTCGTCCCCATTAACCTCAGGCACTTGAGCGAGCTCTTTGTTAAGGGGCTTATCTCCCTTGGTTTCTTGTGTAGTTAATAAAGAGACACAGTTACTTCTAGATGGTGAACCAGTGAAAGTGACATCTAAGTCAGCTTTAGGAGGTCTCTCTTGCTCCGTAAAGTGACCACTCACCTATCTTGGGTGGTCCTCAGGTCTTAAAAGATCTTAAATCCTGGTGAGATGAATCAGGGACCTAATGCAGAAGAGCATCCATCTAGAAATCAGCCAAGGTCCTGTGCTTCAGGTGCATGGCCTGGCTCACCACGCAAAGCACAGATGTTAATTGCGGAAGACTGTTGAAGCAAAAGGAGATGTTCATGGCAGCCTTGCCCTCCCAAATTGCAATATGACTGCAAAGGATAGGGCTTGCCCCAGCTCCTGGAAATGTCATTTGAGGTGAATTCCTCATGGTGGTCTCCAGGCACAGACTACTGGGTGGTCTCAGTGCTGGAGGCCAGAGATCTTTCATCTGAACTCTTCACCTTTTTCTGTTAGTCCTGGGCATTGCTGAAGCAGTTCAAAGAGTGAATTGACATCATAAAAGTTTGAATGACCGAGTTGTTCAAAAGTTACCTTTCTTACTCCATCCCCAAACTGGCCTGGAGAAAGTCATCTAGCTGGTAGTGATAATCAAAAAATTCTCCCCCAAGGTACAATTTAAATAGTTCATATTTTATTTTTCTTTATAATGTTAATAACTGCTTTACAGACAGCTTACATGGAGATTAAAGAGATTGCAGTTTCATCCTTTATTGTTGGGATTATAGTTGTTCTCAGAAAAACTAAAATGAGGACTCAACAAGAGAATGAACTGTGACTCTATTATTCAGAAAGCTGCTCTGACATGGCTGAACTTACATTTCTATCTAAGGATGATAGTGTCTCAGAGACAAATTTGGAATCACACATTGATAGCCGGTCAGTCTGGAAGGACCAGCAGTTTAATCCAGTGTAAGAACTTTGGAGCTCTTGCATACTTCCATATTTTACCTGAATAAAACAAACACAGTCAGAGGAGTGGGAGAATTAAACTGATTTCTGAAAATTCCAGGGTAAGTGAACTTTGGATGTTGTGCCCATGTATGGCCACTACTATTTATTTCAACAGCTAGCTTTGAGTCAGTGACTGGACAATCTTCACCCATCTCCCAGGCAACTTCATTTTTAAAAATACTGTTAAGGTTATGACAAGAGGGGCTCCAGCTGGCCTGCAGGGACCTGTAAAGTAAAGATTCAATACTGTGAATTTGGGGAAAGACTTCAGCTAGAAAGTGGAAGATAATGCTGAGTTCCAGGGATCAAAAGTTACTTTTCATCTTGGTACCACCTTGACCAAGCTGTACTGTTTCATCCTGACATTCCTCTCCTGTTCTCCCTTTCCCTTTTTTTGAGGAGTCAGATATGTATCCCTCTCCCTCCCTTCCTCTCTTCCTTTTCCTCCCTCTGTAGAGATGCTTCCTGTAAAGATGTTTTTCTCTAAATCTCATTCCATACCAAACTCTTGCATATGTGACTGTTTTGTTATTTGAGATGTCTGTGAAAAAGAAATAAAGGCTTTAAGAGTGAAATCTGGTAACGAGGAGGAGCTTGGGAATAAATCAAATTTAAGGATGCAGCACCATTTTCTGCAAGGATAGGCAGGGTCCTGGGGTGCAGTACTCTCAAAGGTTGCTCTTTTAGCTGTCAACCCACTGTGTCCCATGGTGGGGGGATGCAGGTTTTTCCAGAGATTTACTGTCAAAGGAAACCTCCTTTTAAAAGATGATAAGTCAATGTGCAACATAACGTGGGAGGAGGCCCTAAAGGATGACTCTGTCCCAGTTTACCTTTCTTTACCATTCTTTCCAACAGCCTTGTGTGTCCAGCATGCTCACTCTCCTCCCTGCTGTGCTGACTTTGCTGAGGGTGTAGCTTGCCAAGAGGGGACTGCCTGTCCCCTCATCCCCACGCTGTACTTGGATTATCTTCTTGGATAATTTTCCACTTTCTCTTAGAAAAACCTGTCTTACCTCCTAAGGAAAGCCATAACAACTCCTGTGACTCTGCAGCAGGGAGCAAAGGCACAGACTCCCATGGGACAGCAGCAATGCCTGGCACCAGGGCGATCCTAGGGGATAGGCAGGAGGACGGGTGGAGCTCACGGGGCCATCTCACATCAGAGAGCTAAAGCATCGCCTTGCCTTGCAAACTCCCACCGTGCTGCTCGGGAACCGCTCGGCCCGTTCCGAGTGTGAGCCTGGCTCCTTGCTGTCTCATGCTTGTGCCATCCCATGCTGCTCTGGCAAACACATGCAGTTGTGGCAAAACATGCCTGTGTGGCAGCACCAGCATTTTGCACAAGGGCCAGTGAGAAATCAGACTCACTGGACTCTTCTCCATCCACAGTAGGTGCACCTTATGCAGATATTTAGGGTTTACTCTGCAGGATTTCTTCTGCCACAAGTAATATTCACCCTAGCCATAGGCTACCACATTGACCGGAAGTTTTTGGAAGGTTCCCCTTCCTTGACTCATTCATTTGTCCTTTTTTCCTTAAGGAAAGCATCTTTTTGCTCAGAATAAATGAAAAAACTCCCTTAACCATACTTCGGTGGTGACAAAATTTGCAATCACCACTGTCTCTAATTGGCAGTTTGGGAGGCATGGCATAATAATTCACTTAAATGCCTGCAAATTGAAGTATGCCAACACTTTTCTAGGACATTCCCAAGTAAAATAATATGACTGGTACAAGACATTTGTCATGCGGATGCATCTTTGGCCAGATGTTTATGTGTCCTTTAAGTGCAGCACGTACTTATCAAAGCTGAATTAGAAAAGACTATGCCACAACACTCAGGCATGTTCAGAAAAATGCATTGATGTGTTGCATTTATCTGACATACTCTCTCCTCAGAAAATTTTGCAAGTATGAGTCACATCAGACCTGTCTGAGGCAAATAAGTCTTACAGCCATTTTAGAGACAGGAAGCCAAAAGCCTGGGAAAAGGTCTGACGTTTAGTAGTTTGATGCCCCCTCACAACTTCTACTAGCTGCAGGCAGAGCCTTCTGTTTTCAGCACTTCTGAAAATCCAGGCTGTAGCTGGTTTATCCAAATCTGCAGAGGCTGTAAATGTGAAAGCTGGGATTAGGACACTCAGGATCCTGGCTTCATCAGAGCACTGCTACAGAGCTTTGATCCCATGAAGTACATAAGCACTTGCCTAACTTCAAGCATGAATGTCCCGTTAATGATGCTATTGCCATGCTTAAAGCTAGGCACATGCCTAATTGCTTTGCTAGATTGGGAATTACATTAAAAGATATTAAACGTTTGTATATTTTGAAAATAACTTTAAAAAAAGTCCATTTCTGATTATGTTTTGGGCATTGTCAAGGATATTTGAACTGTGAATGCAGCCGCTCAACCAAGTGGAGCACTTTTTAGCCTATCCATGCAGACTTTAATGAGTTTTGGGTAGTAGCATCCAGTTGTCAGAAGAAATCAAGGGTGGTACACAACCCGTGAGGTTCTGTGCTGCTGCTGCAAGAGGTGAAGTGGCTCCTGTGGCCATCGGTGCTAACAATAAATACATCAACAACTGACCATTGTGTTAGGTCATGCCGGTAAGATGTGAGTGTGGTGGCTAATTTCACAAGTAATGTGACATCTTATCAAGTGTATCGTACTCCTCCATTTCTTCCTGAAATCTGTTGCAGAAGAGGTGAACAGAAGTTGTTTAAACATGAAATAACCCCAAACTTCTTGTTCCGTTACTCCACGGTGCTAATCTGCAGACACGCAGGTGTTTGTGTGCGTGCATTGGTGTTTGCAGGACCACGGCCCTGAAGGATCATTTTAGTGGCGGAGTTGAGATCAGGGAACTAACAGGGGGCATGAACAAATCCCTGTAACTTTGAAAGACAAAAGTCGCAGAAAGCATCACAGGACTTTGCCAAAAAAATGGCTCCATCTTACAGTTTTCCTTTTGTTTTGATTTCAGTTGGTTTTATCCAGGTCAGCACAGAATACTGTATTTCCATCGATTAAAAAATCTTGTCTGTTAAATAACTAAACAACTTGTTCATGGAAAATTAAAAAATAATTAAGTAAACTGTCAGTTGTGGAATGTAAACAAATTAAACGAATAAAAAAAAAATCATGTTGTGTGTTTTAAGTGGCCGTGTCTGCTTGTGTTAGGAGCGGGGCTGGGCACCTCATCCTCAGCCCCAGCTGAAGCTCGAAGAACAAAGAGCAGAACTGGAAAGTGGGTGGCCTCTGAGCTACGGGGGATTGGAAAAGCACTTTTAAAACCACTAATAATAATAATAATAATAACAACAGTTAGATGGCTACTGATCAGAAACACTGTAGAAACACTACAAGCACAACCAGTATTTCCACCTCCATGAGGAGGTTTTCCTGCCTGCCATAGAAGGGATTCATTTCTGCTGGAGCCTTGGGAACTGCATGGACTCTAACACCATTAATGGCTTTCTGGAGTCACCTAACACACAGAAGTCTGTGATCTGACTGAAATTTATAGAGACATCACAGTAGTTTTGACCCCACTTTCCTCTGTAAATAAGTAAACAAAATCAAATATGAACTACAACCTTTAGGGTTTTCAGTGCTCAACTGTAAAAGCTTCGGGAAACCTGGCTTTTTAACTTTTTAATCAATGAATTTTAAATTAATTAACCCAGAACTAAACTATTACAAAAACTGCAGGCAAGTTATTTTAAAAATGTGATTATTCTGTTAGGTATGGTGTTAAATATTGAAATTGCCTGTGCTGGCTGGCTTTACCTGCTTTAGCAGCTGTACCTATCAGGACCTGACAGTCAAAAATAAAGAGGCTCCTAAAACATCCTGCCAGGTGGCACATTTTTCTAGCTGATGGTTCTTTCCAAGCTGACTGTTTTTTAGCAACAGACTTTGGGCTACAGCAACAACAATCAATCTCCTGCAGTTCTCAGGATGGAGTCCATCCTGCCCTCAAAGAGGTGCTGTCTGAAATACCAACTGCAGTAAGGAACCAAATGAAGGGTCTGAATGGAGAAGCATAAAAGGGATTTCTCAGTAAATCACCTCATCAGTACTAACATAAATTCCTTGATTTCTTCACTGTCAATAATGGCTGAGGACATGAGAAATCTTGGTGATATGCTAAACTCGGGACTCAGAGGATGTGACTATTTTTAGCACGTTTCAAGTGAAACCTCTTGCATTATGAGTGTTTATCACCTGCCTGCTCCTGTGAATAAAGTCTGTGGGATGAAGCAGAGAGAAGTAGGGGGAAAGAGCTGGCCGGGGGGTGCAGAAGCTGGCAACCCCCCCACAGCAAATGAAGGGAGTGAAGTCTGTACAGTGCACCATCAGGGATTAAAACCCTTGTGATGAAGTCTCACCTTCTTGCCCACTCCTGCCTGTGCCACCCAGCACAGCCACCATCTGCTTAGTGAAACCTCTCTGGTTTAGCAGCAAATGCCAGTGGTAGGGGCTGCTCAGGCCTTTGCTGTCTGCCATCAGCAGACTCAGTGTGATTCGTCGGTGCTAAAAATGGAAGTCTGCAGAGGTCGGTTTGTGGCAGGGGAGAAAGCAGGTGCCAGGCAAGGAAAGCCTCAGGTGCGGGGCCGCAAGGACAGAGGGCTCAGCTGCTCAGTGCTTGTATGAAGACGGGGGAAAAAGAATATGAACCAAAGGAGCTGGCTGCTTCTTGAAGGCGGAGCTAGAGACACCATCGTGGAAGGGCTTTCACTGCAGAAAGAGTGGTCTGACTTCAGGAAAGATTTGTTCATAAAATGCCAGGTTTTTGTTAGCCGTACGAGGGCTGAATTTTACCCACCCTGTGCGCTGCTGCTCGCTGCAGTGCCCAGCCTTGCTGCTACAGGCTCCACAGTGCTTTGCAGGATGCTGCTCGCTTTTTGGGGTCCAGCTCTCTGGCACAAGGAGAGATAGGGGGCAGTGCCACAGCACTGCACAGGAGCCTGCAATCCGGCTGCTCGAAGCACAGAGAGCAAAAGAGAAGACTCGTTAACCGTAGTTCACCACAAAGGAAAGGGACGACAGAGGGATTTGAATTCCTCAACACCACGCAAGCCATCTGTGGCAGAGCAGGGGCTGCTGTGCCCTCGTTTGCTGCCTCAGTCAGGGAGGCAAGGGCTGGGGCTGCCTCAGGCAGGCACGGCCCCCCCCGCCATGCCAGCCACCCACCCGCCCTCGGCAGCTCGCAGCTGGGAAGCGTAGCGCCTTCAAAGATACCTCCATCTATTCAAGACTTCACCGGGTTGTGACGGGAAGTAATTACTGACTGAGGAAGGAAAGTAGTGAGTATTTTGAGAATTCAGCTTAGGAGAGAGAAATCTGCCTGTTGGCTTCCTCTGCCACACAGCGGGGCCTCAGCAGGTCAAACAGAGGAACAGGGGGCAACAATTCCAGTTCTTCAAAGCACTGAAATCCCTTGGTCTGCCCCCGAGCAGCACCTTACAGTGCAGCTTTCCCTTTGTTTTGGGATATCTGCCAATGCTTTGTTCCCACAGAGGAGTGAAGACCCTTTCAGTGAAATGCAACAGCTGTTTCAGAGGCAGGATAATCTCACGGTGACCTTTCTTGTCAGAGGCACATGATAACTGCAGCAGACTGGGGCTGCATGGGGTGAGGATGTTGGTAATGAAATGCTTTCATAGCTTGACATTCATTATTCCACTACATTATCGGGCTCTTCCCCAGGGGCCCTCTAAAGAGTCACGTCTGAGATCTTTTCCTGCAGAGTCTAAAACCAGACCACCTAACAAGCTACATTTACTAAAATTTTTGCTCCCTCCCTGCTCAGAGGGAGCGAGTGTCTTGTTCATTTGCATCGGACAGAAGCAGAAGAACAATGCCAGCTCAGGTATGATTTTATCAGCCTGATAACCCACACCAAAAAAAGCTGTCAGATCGTCCCTAGCCATGAGTGGCAGAGGCTGTTGACACCCCAGAGCTCAGCACACAGGGCCCATGCTTGCCCCAGGGTCCCCAGCATGCCTCAGCCACCGTCTCCCTGCGTTTGACTTGCAGAGGTTGACTACTGACCACTTCTTTGTAAGAAAATGCACTTTCCCTTTGACTGCTTAATTCCCTGTGATGTCTTCCCATCCTCAAAGAAACCCAGAAACCCTTGGTCTTCTCAGTTCTGAAATTCAAAGTGGCCATCACCAGGAGAGAGGACCTAACCTGGAGCTTGCTGCTCAGAGTGAATCCTGTGTTAGCCATGATAGCAAAGCCCTCTGACAGGGCTCAGCTCTTTACCAGGAAATTAGCTGGTGGCCAAAGACTATTGCCCAGCAGTGTGAGAGCTGTGCTGCCAGCAGATCCAGCAGATCCAGTCAGAGAGAAATCACAGAGTCTAAGCCTTGGGCCATCATCTCACCTTCATTCAACTCCCCAGAGATAACCCTTTCAGTCAAAGGTGGTGGTGGGTATTTCAGGAGGTATTAAACAGAACTGGAGGAACTAGGGATCTTGCTATGGCTTTTGCTAACTGTTCACAGCAATACTCAAAATGCATGCCAGGAACATAAAGGGAGAAATAAACCCTGCCATAAGGAGCGTGTGGTTTGGAAAAGCAGAGGCAGCCAAAGGGTGAGGGAAGGGAATTAAATGCACAAAAGTCTTTATAGTGACAGTCTACACTTGGAGTTGGCCATATAGATGTGAAACCACTATGCAGAGAAAAACACTTAGTGCTCCAGTGCCTTCTGATGGCTAAATAAACTTTAAGTGAGCAAACACACACATGGACACATGCAGACACACACACACCCTCAGCTGGCAGGTGAAACATGAAACAAAACCAAACATCCACCTTCACAGCAAGGCAGAATTCCTCCTTTTCTATTATGTTCTGTTACAAGCTTCCTGCAAACCTGTCAGAGAAGGAGGCTGAGAAGGAAACAAGTTGCTTCGTGCACTGAACAAAGCCTCGACTTTTCAGTTCCACATTTGGAGTGTCTCTGACTTCAGGGTGTTCTGCTTCATTTAACCTAGCTCATTCCCTTTGGGAATTGTCTACCCACCGTGTCTGCGGCAAGAAATAGCATGTGCTGAGGTTTATAAGGAGCCTTCAAACAGAACGAGTGACTGCTGAGTTCTCCCTTCCCTTCTGTCAGGTGGAGATTCATGCATTACCTTGCACTTCTCTTCCCAGCTACCGATCTTCATAATTAGAAATCTAAATATTTCTGAGACTTCTAGTGCTACATCAAACTCGTCTGCAAGTTAGCCGGCGGATTCAAAGGTTGCTGGGGACAGATGGGCAGACATGAAGTGACAGAATCTTCATTTCCTTAGGAAACCAGGCTAAAAATATTATGTTCAGAGTTCAGCCTTTTTCATGAAGATGCAGCGTTTCCCGGGAGGCCCAGCTGAGTCAGTGGATGCAGGTGGCGGCAGCAGCTCGGTGTCCTGGGCAACACCTTTGCCCATGGCAGCTGCCATCGCCGCTCCTGCCAAAGGTGCCTCGCTCGGCTCTTCCTTTCAGCTGGGAGCCACTGCAGTTGTTGAGATCCTTGCTCTGGGGCTCAGCCCTGAGGCAGAGCCTGCCAGGGAGGATGGTAGGGAAACATTCGTGGTCAGAGCAGAGATCCGCACCATCTGAGGCAGGATCTGAATGCTCCCAAGCTAAACCTGGCAAGTTGAAACATACCTGCAGAGATGGGAAGATGCCCTGAGGGAAGCGGTGTCTCAGGATGGGCAGCCAGCCAGGCTTTCCTCCCTCCTCCAGCTGTAACAGCACCATCCTAAACTGCCTTGCAGGAACCTTTGCAACCACCTGCCTGCCTTGTTTTGCCCACCAGTAAGCAGGGATGGAGGCTAACATCTGCCAGAGCTTATTGCAAAGGCTACTAAGGTAGTGCTAATATAAATGTTTCCAGGTGGCATCGTCCCAGTCTGCACAGAACAGTCCCAGAGCCACCTTTTTGCCATTTTGCCAGTAACAACAAATTAATTTCCACCAGCCTTTCAACTTCTTCACAGAGCTAGATCCGAGTCACATATTTATTAGCATTATGCCTACTTATTCTTGAACATGGAGCGTGCTCCTGCAACCCAGGGGCTCACGGGACATGATAACAGGGGTGCAGGAGGTCATGTACTGGGTTCACTGCCCAGCATGCGTGCAGAGGGGACAGGGTAGAAGAGGGGAGCAGTGCTGAGGTGGCTGCCAGTGCTTGGCCTACAGGCAGATTTCCCAACCAGCACTGTGGATGGCTCTTCAATGTCCTGTCAGACCTTTGCTGACAAGTACTTAAATTGAGTTCATCCTATAAAATTTAAGGAACAAGCAAGAGAACAGAAGAATGCAAAACAATGTATTTTTCTTTTAGCATCTCTCTTTTTCTCATTTTCTCCTGAAGTGTCAGCACCTTAAATAAAAAGCCTTTTACTGCCTCACTGCTGCCTGCATCCACTCACAAATAGGGCACGCTGTTGCAAACAGGCCAAGGTCTCAGCTAGCCAGCTCTACCCTCAAGTGTGTCACCTCTCCGTGACACCCTTCACTCTTCTTTCTGTCTCATTTCTCCTTTGCTGTCACATTCATTCCTGCCACCTGAGAAAACACTCACTTTTTGCTTGCAGAGATCAGAAGAGGTTAAGGGAAAACCGTGCTCCCCAGGTCTGCAGTTTAGCTTCCATCCCACCAAGAGAATGGCCAGGAGGAATCACGTTACTGATTTCCAGTTTTTCACAATTCTTTTCCAAACTTGTGAACCACACTGAGAGCTGGCGAGGTATCGTTCTGTCCTTGCCTCCTCCTGCAGCCCCAAGGAGGGTTGGCTAGAAAGGGATCCTCTCCCTGCTGGCAGCTTGCAACACAGGACATGAGTTATGGGGGAACTGGACAGAGGAGAAGCTTCAACATCTTGCTTGTCCTCACACACTGGAAGACTTGCATCTCTTCTGACAGCACAGTGGGAGCCCCTGTGGCCTGAGACCACTCTTGTTTCTCCTAAAACTGGCTCCATACATCATCTGTGAAGTATTTCTCCACAGGAACATGGTCATAGACAAGTGTAGCCCAGACAGGAGGATCACACAGAATGAATGAGAAAAGAAGAGATTTACAGGCAGTTACACTGTCAGGGGTGGGACATTATCCTCCGGCTTCCCATTTTATCCTTTCTTTATGGATCTAGGAGAGTTCTGTAATTTTAAAAACCCTTATTTGTTATCCCTTTGTCCTCTTTACTGAAAAATGTAACTGGGTACCTCTATATTTCTATTACATTTGCAGTAGCAATACTGAATTATTTAGGTAAATGCAGGCTTGCATATGAAAAGAAAAAAGGGATTTCCATTATTTGGAGTCCCAGCACAAAAAGGGCATGACCAGTAATCTCTTCCATGTCCCAATTAAATCCAGGCACCCCTTTCTGCCTTGGCACTCTCTCACACAGAAATCTGCACACGTACACACGCATATAACATACCACCCACCCCCTCACTGATTTAATGGCACCTACTTTACGTCAGGGGCTGGAATTCTTTTTCAGCCATTTGGCTGAGCATACCAAAGAGGTCACAAACTCATCTGTGCTACTTAGAAAAAAATTTTCCAGTCCAGAATGAACATTAAGTTTAAGAGTAGAGTTGATAAAAATAGTGAAGCTGGAGGAGGATATTTTTGATGTACCCAGAGAGGAAACAGTCATAAATGTTTCCATCAGGTGTGCAATGTAGCCATAAAATGTTCCAAATATATTTTCATGCATTTGCAGCTGAAAAAAAAAAAAAAAGCAATCCTTACATTTGTCAGCAGTTATTTTACCAGTGAGACAAATCATGATCTGTTGTTGGACTAGACAGTATGGATCAAAGCTGGGGATGGGAATTGTTTTCATAAGTGTTCAAGTGGCTCTGTGCAGGTGTAACGAAGCTAAATATAACCTGGCACAGCTGATAGGCAACAACAGCTTGAAAATCTACCCATCTGCTCTTCATGAATCCATTTCCGTTCACTTCCACAAGCTGAGGATCAGGCCCCAAATCTTTTAAATACAGATGGCTCAGAACTCCTCTGTGGTTTTACTTAGCTCAGTGCAACATCAGGAACTGCTACATGTCAGGGGGAAAGTGATGGCTCCCTAGTCCCATGCAAGACCACCCAGTTTGTCACCTGGAAGCATTTGACATGCTCAAGAGATGCTGGATCACTGTCACAGAGTTCAGCTTCATGGTGTCTCCAGCAGCCCCTCTGGGCTGGCCTGTGTGGGGAGTGGTACTTGCCATGGGAATCTGGCAATGTTCTCTCAGCTGAGAGGTCTCCCCAGTCACAAGGGGAGGGCTCTGCAACCATTTCTGGTCCTGCCTGTGCCTTTTTGTGCTAACTCTAGACTCTAGAAAAGAACCCTGTAATTGAAATAGGATTTTCTTGAGCTACTTAAAGCATTTCTCTGAAAATAATGAGCAAAAAGTCTGTGAGAACGATCTTCTTCAGAATTGTCTATCACTCACTGTGATACTCAAACTCAATGTGATTGCTATTACTGTATGTATTTTTATTGTCCTCCGCTTAATGAATGTTGCAGTAATAAGATTATTTGTAATATGAAACAGATTTGCAGAATGATGAGAAGATAATTAGATGATATCTTGAGGGTGATTTCTGTTTAAGACACAGTAACTATGTCACGGAGTAAATAAACTTGGAAGATATCAATGGCTATTAACCTAAAATACAATTATTCCCAAATTACCAGGATGTGCATTTTATTACAGTGAAATACCTGGTGACTGATGCTTGGTCTGGGCTCTCCCATCCACTTGTGAGGCTGTGGGGCAAAGCCATGCTCAGAGCATGAGTGGGTTTCCTATAGTGGTGGATGTGGGACTCAGCACCCACAGCTGAGATGACCCAACATATTTACAGGAGTCTGCTGACAGTTTTACTTCCTTTTCACTTGATATGCTGCTTTAAGTATGTATGATAAGATGATGCTGAGAGCAGTGCCAGTTTTACCGGCAGCAGGACTCCTGTAAATACACTGGGTTGTGAACTGTGAGGTTTTGACAAGTCCAAGAGATCAAACCGTGCCTGGCTTTCAACAGCTCTGCCTTACATCTTGTCCATCTCCCATTGCCCATGTGTAACAGCAACAAAAGCCTGACAGCACAGCGGTGACAAGGATGCCTGGCCATCACAGTTGTAGTCTTAAGACTACATCTTCCTTTCTCAATCGATGCTTAGTGACATTTCAGGGTCAGCATTAGTGCAAGGAATCTGCTGCGGCTGCTTGGATCTGGGATGCTGGCTTGGGACAAAGCAGTCACATAGCCCTGAACCTGCAGATCCTGAGGCTGCCCACCACTCCTGGATGAATCCACAAACTCATTGCCCCCTTCCTCCCTTCCTCCCTTCTTGAATTTGGAGATGATCACATGACTAATCATGTGCCAGAGGTGACAATTTCCAGTGAATACATAACTGCTTGTGTCCCACTGTTTCAAGAAAGCAATGTCAACTACTGTACACACAGACACAGACACAGACACACACACAAACAGATACACAGCTCTGCAGCTTGCCCTCCCTCAGTCTAAATCGCTTGTGTTTTCAGTCTGTATGGTGAATTTTACCAGCTTCCTTGGTGCCTCTGTGGAATATTTTCCTGGGTCTTTGCTTAGATTTTTCAGTCCCTGAAGGACTTTCAGACATCCTTTTTGATCCTAACTAACGAGAGTTTCCACATAATTTTTCATAGTAATTCTGCTAATAAGGTTATTTATTTTCTCTGTAGTCTCTCTCTCATCTGTATCTCTGGCAATCCTGTCTTTTGTTCAAGGTTGAACAAAGCTTTGGATATTTGGTTGATTGTTTTTCTAAGTCAGATCATTACACACAAAATCTAATTCTAAGGTTCACCTACTGCATTTGCACACAGGTAGCTGGGAGTGGGTCTGGGCCCCTCAAGTGCCTGCCAGCTGTATATTTAACTGCAAACAGCAATTCCCAGGAGGAACTGCCTTGACCATCTCAATGAGTGTGACAGGGCCAATTCTAGCAAAAGCCGTTTTCTGTGAATTAAGGCCAAAATCTCTTTATTTACTAAACCACACTGATATTCCATCTCATTGGCATCTGTGGCACAGAAATCATTGTTTCGCAGCTTTGAGCATAGCTCTGCAGCACTGCTAATAGTGTCCTTGGAGAAACGAGCGCATAACTTAACTTCTGTGCTGTGAACCATGGAAAGAGAGTCCCCTAATCAACTGCTTCAGTTTCTCAGGCTCGGTATGAATATTGACATCACACATCCATTAAACATCACCGCAGCAGTGCTCCAGGTGGTTGCTGCAAGAAGCTAGATTAGGGGCAAATGTCTCTAGGTTGGTAACGTAGAATGAATCTTTACACATTTTCCTCATCTGTGTGGACAGGCCTTCCTCTGCCATCTCACTCGTGATCTGCATATTTGACTTTTTTATGTTAATGTCATTTATTTGTACACTATTTGCATTATTGAGAATTTTCTGGTTTGTTTCAGTAGCTTTGTGCTGGCAGTTCTGGCACTAGAAGACACTGCGCTTTGCCCCTGCAAAAAGAAATGTGACTGTACTTGTTTTACCATCCTCTGTCCAATGATGCTACTAACATCCCCTCTTTGCCTCTTTCCTAAAGACAAGAGTTGCAGGGAGGAGGTAATGGCATGAGGCTAAGGGAGGGAGACTCTTCCAAGTCTGCTCTGTATTCAGCTGAGACCTTTCTTGGGTCAGTATGACTTTGCAAATATATTTCCCATTTATTTTCCAGTTTTGTTCACACACTTCTTTGTGCTTAATAAGGTTATCACTGTACATTCTGTTTTCCCCCTTCGCTTCCTGCTATGGGCCACTCTCCTACGAGCGTCTTAAAGTATTTACAACAACACATTCGCTTCTGTGTAACAGTTGAAAAAGAAATGTCCTATTTATTTCCAGTTAGACCTTTTCAGCTTCAGCTTCTGTGTTGTACATTTCTCCTACATCATTTTCATCTAAGCAAGTGGTGCTGTACTTGTTTTCTCTACCCATTGTATATATTCCAACTGTTGCTATTCACATGTTTCTGTACAGCAGTGTAATCCCTCGCACTCCTTGCATCTTTTGCTATGCAGTGGGCACTACCCCAACTTGCATTACCTGTTACAATGTGCATGAATCCATAAACTCCTTTACATCTTTGACATACGGAGTCTTCTCTTTTCTATGACTTGGGCTTCTCCACGTATCTGTAACATCTGTAACCTCTGCAAGATTCACTCTGGACCAAGTGATTTCTGTCTCTTGGCAAAGCTTCTCTTCTCTGTTAATTCTTAATTGTAAATCTCTTGTTAGAGGTTTCACTGCTTCGTTCTTCCACTTACGGTATTTCCTGAATTTACTTTACTCCAGGTACCTTATGGTATTCAGTACTTAAATTACTCTTCCCATCTGTTCTTAGAGGGGGAAAGCAAGAAAACAAAGCAAGCAAAGGTGTCCTATAAACAGAGCCAATAATGCCTGTGCATTTGGAGAGCACAAATAACAAGTAGTGGCTTGTAACTGTGGCTCAAACTGCTTTCATTTAATGTAAAACACAAGGCTGTTCTAATCTAGCCTAGTGAAGTCCCAGAGTCTTTCACTGCCCTTAGCATCATCTTATCATAGATCCTTAAAGCAGCATATCAAGTGAAAAGAATGTTTAACCAGCACAAAAAGCAATCCAGCCTTTGAACTGACACTAGATCACAATGTGATACGGAGTCAAAGAAAATACACTGTATGCCATGAAAGAAACTACATGGAGTTCAAAAGCAATCTCCATGCCATAATTAGCATGTCAATTAATAACACGAGGATAACAACAAATATTTTTAAAACCATATCACTTAGTAGCTTTCTGGAAGACAAATGCAAATCTGTACAAAAACCAAACTAGCCACAGAGCTTGTTGTAATACATTTGCTGAAAACATTACAATAGAGTTTATCTAGAAAACATGTTTGGAAGAACTTGCTAATGTCTTCCAAAACCTAAAGAACCGGTAATATATGACAGGATCTGTAACTCCAGCAACCTTCTTCTCCTGGGAAGAGTAAAAGGATTACCTTGGAAACAGCTGAAAGCTGTTTGAAATGAAAAAGCAGAATATATTATTTTATTCTAATTCAACTAATTTAAAGGCAAAACCAAAGCATGATTATTCATCCACCGACCCCTGAAAACATTAAGACCTTTATTTCACAGGCTGATGGAATGGCCAGTAACAATTCATAACCAAAGGTCACTGTCAGCACTAGACAAGGCATATATCTTTTGGTAGGGACTGAACTAGACCAATTTACAGTAACTCAGCAGGATTATCCTTTTCCTAAATAGCCATATGTTGAGCTCCAGAATCTAAGACAAATGAATCTTTTAGCTTCTACAGAGGCAAAGATATTTTGCTGGTGAAGAGGAATGGGAGTGGTTCATCATTACAGTGATGGATTTTCTCAGCCCGCCTCTGCCTTTGATTCTGTTGTTCCCCGAATGCCACCTAAGGACAAGGGTAACACAACTTGTTGTCACAGAGCACTGCCACTGACTTTGGGAGAAGTAAAACTTGGAGCAAACGCAATAATGTGCTGGGTATGTGATCTAAGATGTCAGCCAGATGTGTTCAGTGGGCCATGGTGATGCACACAATTGAGTCAAAACAAAATGAAAACAAAATTAAAATAGGAAACCAACTGGGAATCTCTCTTTCCTTCAAACTGTGGCTGTTGCTCTTTGATTACAATTGCCCAAGGCCCCACTCCATCTGGTCCATAGATTAGGATGTCACTGCCTCAGTGAGAAATGAATCATTGCTACAGGTGTATTAGTAGTTTCCAGGAGCTCTTCTGAACAGAAGATCATCTGGCTATAGGATGTAACCAGGATAGTATATATCAGCAGCAGGGTTTTCAGATTCTGTCTGGAGAAGTGGAAATACCTGCTCGCAGATGCAAGCCTTTACCAGCATGCAGGGGAATGGCTACCTCCCTTCCAAACAGATGCTGCTTAGAGAGGTGTGCACATCCCATGAGCACATCTGCACTATGCATTTGGTCTCTCTCCTTCTTTCTCCATCCCCGTATCATACTGTTTTCTATGCAGAGTCCCTTAAGGTGTAGCAGCACCACAGTAACACCATCAGCTCAGAGACTAGTCACCTTAGCCTGGGTCAGCAGGGCTTTCTGAAGGGTAGGAACTTGTACCAGTAATGCAGCTGGTGTCCTCCGTATAGCTATTGCTGAGACCTTCACCAAAAAGCAGAGAGTAGGGCTGCTAGTATCAGCACAGGAGCTGCTACAGATTTTTCTGTGCAGGAGTTTGTGCTGCTGGGCGAATGGATAAATCCCAGTCCCAGAGCACCGTCCCTGTTCCTTCATTTGGAGCAGATGCAGAGGAGATCTAACTGGTGCTAGGAGAGATTTAATGTATCTGGCTGGCTCTGAGACCACAAGCTTAGAGAATTTTTTTTCTGTTGCCCTGCTACATTCAAAGCTTAGGGTCCAGCACGGCTCACCGTAATGCCTCAGTGGCACTTGCATTTTCTGAATCCAAATAGGTTGGGAGTGAGTGCAGAGCCTCTGAAATATGTCTCTGCTGAAGGAACAAGTTCCCGACAAGATCGCCACAGAGCAATTTAATGGGTTTCTGCTGCTGTTCAAAAGCTGTGAATATCTCTATTCATTCCCTTGGAAAAAAAGGTTAATAAACTCTGAGAATCAGGGAATATTTCTGTGTAATAGTTCGGTTGTGGGAAGAGGGGGCAGGGCACGAAGGTTATGGGTTTTGCTGTAGAAATATGCTAGGCATGCTCCTGAATTTCATTCTAGGGAGGGTGAAGCTCATGTCGTGTTCTGCTTACAGAAGAGCCAAGGAAGAGCGTGGAGAGGAAGGAAGGGAAGAGATTATTCTTGTGCAGACTTTCTCTGAGTTACCCAACCAAAATCCCTGCCAGTGTGATTCAGGTCTTTCTCCAAGCCAGTGGAGCAGGCACTGATTGCAGACATGACTACCCTGGGGACTCACACCTCCAGGCAGAGCTGGAAATGAGGGCAAGAGAATCCATCATGAACTTTCTCTGCTCTCACAGGCAGGAACTTTCTCTGATTAGCTTTAGCAGCAGCAGCACTGCTCCTCTCTCTTAGCTAGGACAGTGGAAGTCCTATTCCGGGGTGGAATGGAGAGGGACCTGGGACATGGGGTGGAAGAACAGCTTCAAGCCCCGCACACAAAACCTGGAGAACAAAAGCAGAGAAATGCTGACTCGGAAGTTCACCAGATATTTCAGCTAGCACAGGACCTCTCTGGACAAGGAGCGAAAAAGGTCTCTCTTCAGCCCAGCTTGTGGGGAGAGAAAAGCTGGAGGTGGACATGCCTGCAAGGCTGGACCTCCAATGCCACAGCCTTATCTGGAGAGACAGTCAGTCCTGATCCTACCCACCACAGAAAAGGGCTCTTCCTCACCTCAAATCATGTTTGGTGTTCAGGTGTTGTGGACTTAAAGCAAAGCAAATTGTAACTTCCTTCACTGGGCCAGAGGCATGGAGAGATTTAGAGTCTGGGCGTTTTCTCATCAGCTGCACAAAAGCTTGAAGGTTGTGTGAGGATGCTTTCCCCTGTCACGCTGACACTAATTGTGCGTAACAAGAGGGGATGGGGAGCAGACTACAGCCAGGAACAATGTTGCCTTGGTCTAGCAGGAACAGGGGCTTACATGGGTGTGGCAAACATGCAGCTCCTGGCAGAGCAATAAACTTTATAAATAAATAAAAATAAACTCATCTCTTTTCAATACAAGAGGCTATTTGCATTTCACTTGTAAGGAAGCACTTGAAGATGCAGGATCACCATGATGGCAGGAGACAGGGTTGACAGCACTGCTAACTGATACCCTCAGCCCATCCTTAGCTGAGTCAGGAATGCCAGAATAACCAGCAGGCAGAGGGGTCTCACATCTCCATCGCTGTAAGGACGACAGAATGACTACGCTGGACTGGGGATGTCCCTTTCTTTTCTGCAGACACGGGTGCTTATCCTTCATGTTACCATCATGCAAAAGCTCTCCTCTGCCCTTGTACAGTGCTGATACAGAACTTACTGAAGATGTAGGATGGGGTCACCCAGTTCAGACATAGGAGGATTACCTCTATAGACCACATGACTAGAAGTAGCTTTCTGACCATGAATTTGAATAAAGCCCCACTGGTACCAAGTGGTGGCTGTGAACAGAACTTCTGTTCCTGATTTCAAAGGTCCCACTCTAAACTACATACCAAGTGATGAAGCCAAAATGTAAAATGTGAATTTGGTAAAATGACTACATATGTTCAATCCCATTCCCAGAGAAATGACCACGAGAGCAAAACAGCAACCCAGATGAGTTAGCTGAGGTGAGGACTTGAGGACAGATTGTGCTGGACAGCAAAGGAGACTAAATCATTCTCTGTCCTTGTCAGTCACTGATTATTGCCAAGCAGCAGAGAAGAATCTCTCTACCCCTTCACCCATATTCTCTGGCTAAGAAGAGAACTAAGATGGTTGAGCATGTGATTTTCCTAGTTACAAACAAGTATGTCCCTGAAGCATATCTGAGGCTTCTTCTGCTAACAGGCTGGGCACTAATGGTGGAGAAGGGATGATAAAAAAATAATGCATTGGACACGAGTAACCAGGATTTAGGCACTCACCTGTCTTCACCATCAACTTGTGTAGTAATTCTAGGTGACACATTCCCAGTCAAGTATTAGAGTTGCAGAGCAGCTTTTTAAATGACTCTTTTTTACACAAACCATCTAGCAATCATAAGAAAACAAAGCATATAGTCTAGCCTCCTCTAAGCAGTTTTCTGGAAAAGGTAACAATTATTTTACTTGGCCTAAAAAATGACTGCAGTGTATAATCTAGAGGGTGTTTGAGATCAGCCCTTTATCCTCTTATTTTCCATTGCACACATGCTAATACCTACCTCTATTGATCTGACATGCAGAAAACCAGGAGAGCTAAAAGAGAAGTCCTTGGTTCATGCAGCAGCATGACAGGTGTGGTCTACCTTAAGGGTGATCAGATGGACACAGCCAAAAACTAGGACACACGTGTTTGCTGGGGGGGGTTTCAGAATGGACTCTGCATCCTAAGTAAAGCCAAGTAATGAGACAAGTACACAATCTGTCGTCGTCTGCAGTGTTTTTTTTTCTTCGAAGGGCAGTTCTCTTTGAAAAGTCTCATCTTAAAATCACCAGCCTAAATTCTCAGATAGCATTACACAATCTCAGAATGGTGAAGGTGAGGCATGACCTCTGGAGCTCATCCAGTCCAGACACATAGCTCTGTGCTAGAGATGTTGAAAAACAACTAGTATGTGAGCTGAAATTTCTCATTTATACTAGTTCTGGTGTGTTTTCACGTGTATGAACCCAGGAAAAATTCCATTCAGCCATTTGAGAGATGTTCAGCCCTTTCAGATGTTTAAGCATTTTTCTGACTGCTCCGAACACGTATTGGCATACTAACGAGGCCTGATTTTAAAAATTCAGGCTTGTTTTGGAAGCATCATTAATAAACACAACTGCACTCAGTAGGCTTGGTTGTGAAATAGGAGGTTACAGATGCTTATAAATTATTTGTGGCACCTCATGAGAATTATGAATTTGAAAAGTATTTATCAAGACACAATCTTTTCATAAGCTAAGGAAAAGAGGATGGGAATACTCATATCTGTTGCTATCATTGCTGTTAGCAGTTAGCCACACCATTTGAATCCTCACAAAAAGTAGGACAACACCGGAAAAAAAAAAAAAAAAAGTAGGACATTTAATCACTCCACACCACCTGGAACATTCAGCAGTGCATCAATTGCATGTACTCAGCACACTGATATGCACTGGACAGATGAACCTGGAATATTTAAGTGGGAAGCGATGGCTACTGGCAGAGGGTATGCCTGAAATATTCATCAGGAGCTATCATTGAATGTTTTTCTTAGAAGAACAAATCCCAAATCTTCTACTTTACAAAATGATTGGAAAAGAAAACCCAAAACGTAGTAGGGAAACTAGTCCATAGGGTTTAATCTCCTTTCCTTATCACTAACAGCAGAATATCTTCTGGACCATCTTCTGCATCAACTTGTTTCTTGCACAACAGACTTTTTCATACCCAGAGTCCCAAATCTGGCTTCAAGCAGCCTCCTTATGTTACTCTCACTTCCCATCTGGACATCATTAAGCAGTGTCACAGTTTAGGGTCAGGGTGGCCCCTTAGACCCATAACAGAGGCTCTCTGTTAACCCCCCTCCCTCCCCAAAGGGGAAGAGAAGGGAAATAAGGGAGAGAGACTGAGCGATTAGAAAAGGAAACTAGAACAGCTTTAATGCAAATGAAAATAATAATAATAAAAATGGAATATATACAAATCTATACAAAACCAGTATCGAACCCAAC
>WUAM01000143.1:37610845-37622994 GCA_024336885.1 Actenoides hombroni | reverse complement strand
TCACCTCAACATGAGGAAAAACTTGTTCACTGTGAGAGTGACAGAGCACTGGAACAGGCTTCCCAGAGAGGTTGTGGAGTTTCCTTCTCTAGAGACATTCAAGACCTGCCTGGACCTGTTCCTGTGTGGGCTGCCCTGGGTGTTCCCACCAGGGGAGTTGGACTTGATGATCTCCAGAGGTCCCTTCTACCCCCTACCATTCTATGGTTTTATGATTCTATGATTTATGTCCTGGGTCACCTTTCCTGAATTGAGCTGCTGCTGTTCCTTTATACGTCCAGGTGATACAGTGAGTCACTGGCTATGTCATATCGGCAGAAATTTAATCTCTGGCCTGATGGACATCAGCTTAACTGATTGTCAGATTTGACCAGACTGTTGCAGTGGTGTCACTGTGTAAGTGATCATCCCTTTGTCAGGATGGGGACCCTCGATATTGTCCTGAGGCAGTGGACTCATCAGATAATCAATTTTACTCTGTATACGTTCAAGTATTGACTTTCTGTGTAGAAAATGCTGGCAAGGCATCTGGGCCTTTGACTGCTTGCCAGTAATCTGAGTGTTATTGTTATCTATAATTTGAATGTTAGTCTCTGCATGTTTGCCAACTGATAACTCACTTGTCACCTTTCTGCATATTCTTCCTGAGGGGCTGACTTTATTTCATCAAAACTTTGTCAAAAAAACAGAGTATAAATTCCGAGTCTTGGGTAAAGCTGATGAAAACTAAGATTTGTCTTTCATGCCCTTCCAAAGCCAAGCTGAAAGTAAATGCTAATAGCCAGCAAAGAGGGTACTGTGCTCTTGCTGTATTGGAAGGAGCCCAAAAGCTCTCTGCTAAGACAGAATTTCTTTCAGGCGTTCTGTTACAGCTTTTGAGGAGAGATCCTATATGCACAGCTTTGGTCAAGTTTCTTCCCACAAAACTCCTGTGTTTTGATGCAGGCACTGAATTGGAGAGGTTTTAGGGTTCTTGCTTGAATCTACTTAATAGAATCGTAGAATCGACTTGGTTGAAAGAGAACTTGAAGATCATCAAGTCCAGCTCTTAACCTGGCACCGCCAAACCCACAACTTAACTGTGTCCCTCAGCACCATATCTGCACATCATTGATGTACCTCCAGGGATGGTAACTCCACCACTTCTCTGGATGGCCTGTTCCAGTGCTTAACAACCCTTGTTGTGAAGAAATTTTTCCTGACATCCAACCGAAACCTCCCCTGGCGCAACTTGAGGCTCTATTCCTCTCATAGATTTAATGCTGATAATTCTTTTTGAAATGGGCTCTCACACCTGAGCTTCTTTATATGTTTATAGTATGGTCACTTTTAAGGGAGTTGCTTTGGCTCTAAGAGGAAGGCTTGCCCTTGCTACAGCTGTGGGCCTCAAACAAGCTTCTTCAGTTCGTGTTTGCTGTCTTTCCCTTGAGTTCATTGCTGCCCTGGCTGACCTTTCCTCGTGGGAACTGGCCTTTCAGCCCTGGCCTCTTCTGGTGCTTGGGCAGAGGCTGCAGCCTTAGATGGAGGAGCATGTGTACTAAATTGTGTGGGTCTGTCTGTGTGCTGATATGTAAAGGGTTAATTCCTTCTGAAAACCCTGAGGACGGAAGCGGTGGCTGCCAGTCACCTGCCAGGGATGTCGCAGACAGATGTTCGGTTGGGTAGTACAGATGTTGCGCTCTGACAGCCTGGGGGGGTTCTGGCAGCCTGACACGGCTGGTGCACGGTGAGCTCTAGATGATTGCTGTTCCTTTTCTCTCTGAAGAGTCTGCACTGCGGTGGCTGCTGGCCTTGCAGGATCAACTGATATCTTTGCTGAACCAGCCAAAGTTGTCTGTGGGTTCAGCTTAGGACACCGTCTTACTTCCATACCTCACTGCCGCTACTTCTTCTTCTCTCTCTCCAAATTTTTTTACTGTTTAAGCAAGTTGGCCCAGTGGTAAGCTATGTGATTCCTAATTCTCCCAGCAGGAAGGCAGCCCTGAGCTGGCCAGTAGATGCAATTCTGCTGGTGGGTTCTGCTTTAAGGCCAGAGTTGTGTCTGTAAGCTCTGAGCATCAACGTGAAGGAAAAATTGATTTTTAGTTTGCAGTGGATATGGTGCCAGTTAGAAGAAATCTCTGTGTGTTCTTTAAGGCAGTGCAGCACATTCCCTCGGCCTCCACTTGCTCATGTTTTGAGTGTCACTGAAAAGGCTTTGCTACTACAATAAAGAACAAAAAAGCCAACAAAATCTTAGGTTCATTATTAAAGTCTCCTCTTCTCTGGAAGCTGGTATGCAGCCATATTTTGACATAGAGAAGACTTTAAGAAGTTAAGTTTTTGCTATTTTAAACATTTTTCTAGCTACATTTATTAATTGGTATGACCTGCAGAGGACTTCCAAGTAGCACTACCAAGACTTGGGGTACTTTAGGTAAGCCACATGAGATGAGTAAAGGCAAGAGCTGTGGTACAGGCGGGGGAACTGCTGTTATCACAGCTATACCCCGGGAGTGCACTTGTGCTTTTTTTCCCTGGAGTGTGAAGATAGTTAAGTGTTTATTTAACATTTTAAGGAAATAAAAATTTTCCTGTTACCTGGCATGTTTAAGCCAAACTTGGGACACCTTTAAGCTGAACACAGATGACTTTGAAATATATGTCCTGGTTGAATCAGTGGGAATCCTATGAGTATGGCTGGGATTCTGGGTGCTGTGTCGCTGAAGAGGTGAGACATACCACCTATCAGGTACTGGACAGTAAATGGTTGTTCTGGTCTCAGAACCAGAACCAACCTTTCCTTTGGTGACAAAACGATATGTGTCAGAGTAGACTGTTTCTGTAAGTGCTTCAGTGCAGCACAAAATAAGCTTAAATGTTAACATTTAAACTGTCAAGCCTAATTTTTATGGTCGAGAGTCCACCGAGCTGAATCAACTTTGCATCCTTGACAGTCATTTAGAGAGTCTTTGCAGGTTGAGACAGAGAGCACCGTATCTTCTGCTTGCATTTGAAAACTTGTGCTGGAGTCCCATTTTAAAGGCAATTAACACTGCAGCATGAGGTTGTGGGCGCCAGGGCATCGTGCTGACTGGCGATGTGACACAGCTTGACTTCTGAACAACAGAGCATCAACATGAAGTAAACAGATAACATGGACTTGACTAGAATTTGTTAATGAGGTTACGACAGCAATTCTCAGCTACATCAGTGGTGCGGCCATCGTTTGATAGCGGAGTTGTCTTGATAATCCAATAAGATTTCAACTTCATATGTTGGAATTGCAATTGCTTTGTGTTCGTCTGGCCACACATAGTCACAGAGCGGGGAAAAAGCCCCTGTATGTGTGAGTGCTTCTGTCCTCAGCAGCACGGTGCGGACTTAGCCTGTCATGCTGTCTTGATTGAACTGGAATTAGCTGTGACGATGTTGTTTAGCTTGGAACAAAAACCTTTGCAAAGATTGATATTTTAACTCGGGCACTTTCGTTACATTACTGCAATCAGAACTAAGTCTCCTGCTCCTTTAAGTAATATTTCAGGTGCTTAATACAAATGACTTACTCCTCTGGTTTTAAGGAGTAAACATTTCACTTAAAAGCATGCCTCTGAGGAAATTTGTTTTAGAAATTCTAGTTACTTGTTAGCCTGGTGAGATATTATTCACATATTTTCTTTTTCCATGCTTGAATTCTTCCTTTGTCTTTTTATTATTACTAGGAATAAATCGATGGCTTTTTTGCAGTAGAGTTATTTTCTCAGAACCCAGCTTTTCATCTCACCTGAGGTCACCCTAAAATCACTCTACTTTTCCTTTTATGACATTGCAACATCTTTTGGTGATGCCAAAAAGAGCAGCTTATGTAGCTATAGGAACAGATAAGTACAGTAAACTCATGGAATTGAACAGACCACCCTCATATTTGGGTCCAGAGGTCTGACCAAGGCCTTGCCTTCTCTTTTGCCATTTCCATCACAGGAGTTGGCCCGATGAGCCACACTTTGTTGCAGGAGCGTGCTGCTTTCCTAGGCACTTGTTTTTCCTGGTTTTCCCTGAATCCTTTTAATTGTTGTACTGCATTCATTTTGGTGTGCTGACTATAACTGGGGGTTTTGTGCAGACAATAATATACTCTCTTGCCAGGTATTGGCAAGGGCAAGCTGCAGGAGTTTTTGGGTTTTAGGAAGGTGAAGGGGAGTGGTATCTAGAGGACAGGTGAGACTTGGGGCCCTGCAGAACAGGACTCCCTGTTTTGTCTGTAGGAGCCAATAGGGCAGTTTTTGGTCTGGTGCTGCACTAGCATGTGTTTGGCTTACAAACTGACAGAAAGGGGAGTTAACAATTATAATGAGCAAAAATTTACATCTGTGAAAGTTACACTTGAAGTCTAAATCCTGTCTATACTTCCAGAATGGCAAGTACCTTCAGTGTAAATACCAGGCAGTATTAACATTAAAAAAACCCCACACCTTATGTCTGGAGTGCAGTTAGGTAGCAATTTAAAAATAAATCGGAGATCAACAGTGTCTCACAGCTTATGTAATCTCAGCACACTTGGCATCCTGGTCTTTGTTTTCTGCTTCTCTATAAAAAAGGTGTTTGCATGCACGTGAAGAAAAAAAGTTATGCATGTTGTGCTTAAATGGGTGTGTTTCATCCTTCAAATGTGTTAAATAGGTCGTAAAGAACCTGTACTTTGTTATTTTAGCGCTGTCAGAGCGTGTGTAAAAAGGGTACGTACCTGCACTTTAAAAATGAGCAAATTGTTTTAAACTTACACAACCTAATTTCCACTTTCTTTTCTGTCTTACCTAATAGTGATAACCTGCTACGAAGAGCTGCATGCCAAGAAGCCCAGGTAATACCGTTTAAAGCGATAAAATTAGATTAAAATCTTCCTCTTATCTTGGTTGTGCAGGGCTCCTGAGATTCTCCCAGCGGGCCCTCGCTACGTGACCGGCCTTGTAATGGTGCCATCTGTGTTCCTTTGCTAAAGTGCCAAAGGGCGAAGGAGGCCTCCAGCCCGCCGCCCGGGTACCGCACCTCTCATGCCCTGGCTGCTGTTGTGATGGACGGTGCAGTGTTATCACTGGGGTAATCTTAGTCGCTTCTGTAGCTACCCAGACCTCCACTTCTGCAGGTGTCATTGCTCTGTGCCTCTAAAGTTCCGGCTGGGAGAGGATTTGTCAATGAGACAGGAGGCCGAGATGTCGGATGCGCTACGACGGGCGCAGGCTGGGCAGAAGCAGCGCCAACCGCTTCATGTTAGCGCTGGGCTGGACAGGCTCGCCCTTGTCTAGTCCATCCCGACTGACTTCATCCAGGGCATTCCATGGGATGACTGGTGCTCTTCAGACCCTTGTACTGGGAACTTAACAGAGACAACCCATTTGCTGATCCCTGGCAAGAAAGGTAGCATTCAGAGTTAGTTCTTCTTGGAGCGTGCTGACCACTGCGTATTGTGGCCCACACGGGCAACCAGTAGTGAACAAGTTCCCATACTGTAGTATTCCCATAAAGAAATCTTGTCCTTAATAAGCAGTCTTTCAGAAGCACAAGTGTTGCTGCTCCTGGATGACACCGCTGCAGAGATACTGCTTACTGGCTCTGCTTACCTCGGTGGTGTGCTGTGGGATTTTGAGAGTCTTTCTACCTCCCACAAATTAAGTTTATTATAAACCTGCTTCTCTGTGCTAGATCCTTAGAGATTTTGCAGGGTGTAACACTGCTACTGTCATTGCTACGGACTGGGAAGAATGGGGAAAATTGTTTTTCTCATTAAAGAACTTTCCTTGAGAGTACGCTGCTTCTGTGGTACACCTGGATAATCCCAGTTTTAGCCTCCCTGCCGCCGAAGGGAAAACATTTACAGCAACTTGATGTGGACAATAGGACTTCATGCCACAATAGATGTAAGGGAGCTCAAGTCTCTTGAAAGAATAAGAAAAATCTTTCCCTGAAAATACTGCTTTCATAGATCATACTTAGAGTTCCAGACTCAGATGCATTTCCAATGCATAGTATCAGTTGTTCTTGATTTTTGTGGTTTTTAATATTAATTTTTACTGCATAACATCAAAGTGAGAGAAGGTTTTTATATTGCCCAAACCAGTAGTTAATACCTCAGTATTTTGAAGCATGCTGACCAATTTTTTTTTTTTTTAGGCCCTAATGAAGTTGTGTACAAGAAGTTAAAAGGCCCAAGTGTGTTTGCTGTCAAAAAGGTGTTAATTGACATAGTTCTGTTGTGGAAATTCTGACTTTCCCATTTCTTAATTTCAGTCATTAAGCAGTGGGATCTATTCCATTATGGCTTATTCTTATAACTGAAAGTGCAAAAGCACTGTCAGTAGAGCTTCCTACAATTTCAGTGGTTAAAGCCTTGGACAATATCACACAGAAGACTCCTGCTTTAGAAAGGAATGAACCAGAAAGCCTAGTAATCAATTCTTGCTCTCGTGTCCATTCTCACTGACGTGTCAGTGCCAAATGCTGCCTGAAAACACAGAGCAATGCAGCAGTAAGGCATTAAATGTCTGATATGTTCTTCAGAATAACAACAATCTGTTGATTGTTTGAAAAATGGTACTTCCATTTATAGTACTGTGTAAGTATTGAGGAAAAAAGTAGAGGCAGGCTCACCCAAGAAAAAGTTCAGGCTGAGTGAAATGCAGGGGGTTTCCCTACTGTTTTTACATGAGATTTTTTTAAGTCTGTTACTCCTCTGCAATAAACCAGTGTCAGATGACTGTGGACTTCTGTTGCAAATGTGGTTTTGCTGTTGGACCTTGTTTTTTACTGAACTCTTGAGTCTTAAAGAAGTTGTGTTAACTGGCAGACAATACACTCTGTGAAGCAGGGATAGTTTTCTGTGAAGGAATGTAGTTTTCTCTGTTAGTATTTATAAAGCATTATAAAACCTTTGCGTAAAGGGTTTTTCACAGTTGAAAAATAGTGATTGTCATCTCACAAGTCTAGAAGTGCAGTATCTGGAAGTGTGCATTGGAAAAGGAAGTGAAAAAGGCATTCACTTTCCCCAAGTTATACCTCCATATATATGTTTAATAACCTTTTTAATGTCTGGCTTTAAGTTGTCTTTTTTTATGTTGTGCTCTGAAAAAATGTTGCATTATTATTTTTTTATTTCCTGTCTTAAAAATCAGCATTTGCTTTAGAAATGCCCCTGTATGTAACATAAATGTCTAAATATATTACATAAAGAAATGATTATGTCATTACTCATAAATTCTTTGAGCCTTGTTAGGTCATTTAGAGCAAGCAAAAACATCACGTTGTGCCCCCTGAGCAAGTAATTAATTGTTTCTAACAGCTGTAACATGCTAGAGGTTTCCCATAGTTCCCAATTCCCACCCAGCAATTCCAATAAAATAAGTTGGTCTGTTTTCTAGCTGATTTTTGAGTAAAGCTTAGGAGCTACTGATTTGTTTCCCTTTCTTTGAAGATTCCTTTTCTCTCAGCAATGTCTCTCATCCTTTTCCTTTCTTGAAGAAGAAATAATGTTTTAAGCAACATAGTTCACAGTGCACAGTTCTTCTAATTGAGGTTTCCTGAGCGAACTTGGCACGTAGAAGTAATTTAAACAGCTAATGAGCACTAAAATCTCCTGTGCTTTGTGTACAGTGCCCACCTTCTTCGATATACAGATTCCTGCTAGAGAGATTAACTTTCAAGATGAAGTCGGGGGGGGTTGACTGTGTCTTGTGTTCTAGCACTGTTGTCTTTTGTTCTTGCTTTATTTCTGGGGCTTCTCGATGGTACTGCTGAACACATTGTCATCCTTGCACTCAAAACCAGTTTGATTTGGTGTGGCAGTGAGGATGCCTTTAGGTGACCTAAAAGAGGTTTACAGAGTGGGAAGTAACATATGTGGAAGCTTTGCCGTTTCTTGCCTCCCCTGTGCTGAAAAGCCATGGAAACAGGTACAGGTGGCTAAAAGGTACAAGAGCTGTGTGGAGGAACTCTCGAAGAATTTTAAATTGAGGCATCTATTCAGAATTGGATTCAAAGTTGAAGAGGAATTAAGTGATTTTTATATGGAGACATTAGGAAGAAAAAAAATGACTGAGAAACAGTGAGCTTGCTTATAGGTGGGGGCAGATTCTCTTCAAAAACTTAAGCATAAAAAAATACAAAAATGAGCAGAAAAGATGTACGAAATGAAGTAAAGAAGAGGGAAAAGATGCAAAAAGAAGGTGGCAGGCAGGTGTATGCGATTACATAAGGAGGGACAAGCAAGTAACCTTGAAGTCAAGGATAGCTCCCTGGATCTCTGCCCATGGCAGAAAACCAGAGGTTGACAAAAACGAAATGGTGGTGGAATTGTAAAAATGAACTAAAGAGTGCTTGTGACACTGGTGTGAGCTGTTGTTAAGAGGGCAGGTCTTTGAAAGGAGACCTATACAATGGCTGAGGATGGAAGTCATTTGAATGTCATGAGGCTTGAAAGCCCATTGACGTTTGCAGAGTTGTATTATTTTGAACTGTTTTACCAGTGTCCTTAAAATATAAACTGAACTCTTGCTCTTTTTCTCTTACTTAGACTTTTGGCAACCAGCTGATCCCTTCCAGTATGCCGCTGAAGAAAGCAACGGTGTTCCTCAACCCAGCAGCTTGCAAAGGGTAAAATCCCCCTTCCCTAAACTCCTCTGTGGGGTACTCTTTCTGTACTTTTGCTCTGCCATCCACTATAGAAGCTAGCCAGATTTTTGAGCTCATTTTTGCCTCCCTCTGATGCCAAGCTGGCGCTATGTAACTATGCCAAACTTTTATTTCACCAAAATTACTAGGATGAGAAACAAAACTATATTCTTGAGTTGAAAGAATGATTTCTAAATGCGTATATTTTTAATTTTTCTTTTATCCTATGTTTTGGCCTTTGTCATTCCTTCGTACGTGGAATTCCTTCGTATTTCTTCCAAACTTCTGCGCGTGATGCATTTCCATCCTCAAAAACTATAGAAATAAGAGGTGACCTTGATTGCCTCAAGACTTGAAGTTAACCAGCAGTGATCTTACTTCTGTGGGAACCTGTCCTTGAAAGGGATGTGCCCACAAACTGAGAGGCTAAATATGTGCTCAGAGCAAGACTCCTGGAAGAGGTCGGCTGCTGTTTTCACACACTCATTAGCAGAAAACCAGTAGTCTTGGCTATGATGTGTGTCTGTTTCTGCTGATCAGATGAGCTTCGTATCAGTTGCATCTTGTGGAAGGGCCGGGAATTGATAGTAACAATATGAAAGGAATAATATATCTGACAGGGAAGTCCTTGAACTTAGGTGCTTTTGTTGAAAACACTCAGGACTGGAAAATGCAAAGCGTTAATAAGTTAAGGCTGTGGCTTCTAGTCTTTTGTTTCGACTTGTAAGCAATGTATAGTTAACGGCGTAATTATTTTATTATGCAGTTACAGGCAGAAAATGTATGAGACCTATAACAAAAGAAGGTCAGATAAAATTTTGCTTCTAAACTTATTTTATAATATGTAACAATAAATATTTTTTTAAAGAAAGCATTTCTGAAAACCTAAATGGTCTGCCTTTGTGGTCTTAAAGCCTGGTGCCCTGCAAGTCATTAATTTTCTAATAAATTTCTTTTCTGGAGACCTTGTTTTGTCAAGTTTTTTAAATTATTTTTGGAGAATTCTAAATAACCTCTTCTGCATTTATTAAAACTGCAACAAAGAAATGACATCTGAGATACGAGTCTAGAAATGTAATACATTTGAACCAAATGAAATCTCATCTTTCCTGACTGGCAGGTTGAGTGACTGATTGTGTAGATTGTGTGTTTGTTTTTAAGTAGATTTCTTCTTGTTATTCATTTGTTTCTTTCCTTTTTAATTTTTTTTAGCCACCAGACTAATGAAATATTTTTTACTCTTGCTTCTAGCAAAGCCAGGAACCTCTTTGAAAAGAATGCTGCTCCAATTTTGCATTTATCTGGCTTGGATGTAACTGTGGTTAAGGTAAGAATTGATAGGTTCTGCTAATACAGATATATTGCATGCTCTGCTTTCTCCTCTTAAAGAATTAAAATTAAATTCTGGATGTATTTGAAATTCTCAGTTGTCTTGTGGACGTCTCTTGGGAAGAAATAAATACTGAGATATTAAGCTGGTACTTAATCTTTTTCTTTTTAATTCACAGTTAATTTTCAAACTGTGTACTGAGTTTTCAATTTTCAGCTACAGCAGTAGATGTGCTTGTCTGTCTGTCTAAAGCAGCCCTTCTATAATTCATGTTTGAGAGAAAACTCTCTCAATATTTGAGTGCTGGCTAATGGTGCATGCCCATCAGTGCTGAAATTGTCAATTCTTCCTGAAGTTGCAGGATTCAGAAGTGAGGAACTTTGACGTGCAGTGGATTCATTAAAAATAAGCTATTATTCTTACATTGAAAATATCTCGGTGTACCCCCAAATAATTCAACATTCCCATCACAAAAGCAAAACACTGAGCTCTAAATGGTGGGAATTGGTAGTGGGTTTATTTGGAAAGGAAACAACAAGAATACATGAAGGGATTTTGATATTTTTCTAGGTTTTTGAGGCTGTGATATGTGAACTCTAATAGTCACTGTGTCCTAGTGCAGTATTCTAATACACATCTTTCTGTCTTGGAATCTTTTTCACAAGGTTTAGTATTAAAATGCTGGGGTTTTTTAATGCCTTTGATCATTGGAAATGCATAGTCCTGCCCGAAGAGGAAAAAGTATTTTGCAAGATTTAAAACTGACACTTTATAGCTTCAGACCTGACAAGTTAGCAAAACGAGGCTGGACCAGTAACTGAGGCTGAGATGTCAGAAATGATGTCAGGCTTGCATTTTGCAGAAAATGGTTTTGATAGTTTACAAAGTCGATTGTACTCTTCAGTGCTAAACACACGGTCAGCTGCTTGCTGTCAGGCAGTAGCCTTTTGTGTAGCTGATTCTGTGTTTCAGGAGCTGCGCTTGAGCTCTTTGCTGAAGATGTTGGGACTTTTTCTGCAAGAGGGTGGTTTGCTTGTCATTTTGTTTCAGTGTAAAACTACCTGAAATGTGATTATTGCTGCGATATTCTAGAATAAGATATTGAAGAAGATTTACTCTTTAATATTTCATTTAGCCTTCGTATGTGTATGCTTGCTTGCAAATACTGTACTGGGCAGCAGACTAATAAACTGAAGAAATTTCAGTGAATTTAAGTAATGCACAGTACTTTGTGCCTGTATGAGAGTAACTATTAGCAAATGGGTAGATGATTCTTTTTACTGTAGAAGAGAAGTCCTAGAAATATTCGCTTAAATTCCCATGTTTGGATTCTTTTTGTTTCTTCAGACTGATTATGAGGGACAAGCCAAAAAGCTGCTGGAATTGATGGAAAACACGGATCTGATCATTATTGCAGGAGGAGATGGCACAGTACAAGAGGTACTGCAGGAGCTTTGTCTGGGTTTGTTGAGAATCATAGTCAGGCTGAGGGGGAGAAGATTGAGTCTGTGTAATGTCGCAGCGTCATAACAACTGTTACTAGAGATTTGTCCCTTTTAGTATCTGTGTTTTCAGTCACTATTACAATCTTCTGGGGACAATAAAACTCTGCTAGTTGTTATTAGTCTAAAAGTGATGATGGTGCAGAAAGTGCGCGTGACGTAACTTATCTTCCAGAATCTTTTTCTAGAATGAGGAACTTATTTGGGGAGATACAATTCTAACTTTCTGTGTAATGTATCTGTAATGGTTTAATTCTCCAAGTTCATTCCTATCTGTCCTCAAGAGGAGCACATGTTTTGTGAGGTGAGAATCAAATGATTTAAAAATTACGTGGGAGTGATAAGAAAGCACGGTACGTGTTTAAAAAATGCCTGTTGTCAAAATGATTAACGACAGGAGCAAACTAGCAGCAGAACTGGGGGATACTCTATTTCTCAAGGAAGCCTGTAGTTTATTAAAGCATTTCCTGGAATGCTAACTACTGGCTTCATGAGACAATGGCTAGATGAAATGCAATGACCTTAAGAGAAAGCGGCCAGCGTACATCTGCAGGTTTCTCCTGGCCTTAGACTTAGATTATTGTGAATTGCACACTGACCAGTGCTGGTTTTGCATTATGCAGAGCACTGTTTGCTGTTCAAACCTTTACACTAGCATTGGCCGTGATGCCAGCATG
>WUAM01000143.1:37572682-37601543 GCA_024336885.1 Actenoides hombroni | reverse complement strand
CCTTTCCTTTTTCCTTTCCTTTTCCTTTTCCCTTTCCTTTTCCTTTTTCTTTTCCTTTTCCTTTTCCTTTTCCCTTTCCTTTTCCTTTTCCTTTTCCTTTCTTTTTTCTTCGCCCCCCCCCCCCCCCCGATGCTTTATAAAGCTCACCTGACTTGCCTTAAGACCTGTTGTATTGCTGTCTATAAGCACCTGACTATAAGGTCAGAACTTGATTGAGTTGTAGAACAAAGGTCTGCCAGGTGTTAGTGCCCCTTGGCTCCACACAGCTCTGTGACGTTTGTCTGTTTGCACTAGACCCTGCTGTGCAGTTGCTCTTTGAGTTTGCCATTGTGCCATGAAGAAACCAATTGTGCTTCCGGATATTAATGTTGACCTTCCCAGTTTAGGTTGTTCCCTCCAGCCAGAAGCAGCTGTGTCACCCTCCACACATCAGCAGCAAAGAAAAACATCCCTTTACCTTCTGTTTGTAGAGAGGAAAATACCTCAGTTCTGTGTGGGGAATAGATTTGTAGGCTTGGGAACTGTGGCTAATCTTTTTCAAGATGATAAAATGTCATCTCACATATGAATCTGGAGGCTGGAGAGCCATAAAGTAGGCTGAGGCAGTGGTGGGATCTGGGTAGCTATATGGGAGTACTGGGAAGCACAGAATAAACAGGCTAAAGGAATAACCAGAATCAACAGGCAGGTGCCAAACAAAAGGCCCTTTATCTTCTGTCTTTCTTTTCCATGTAAATCCAAGGAATGGCCTCAGAAACATCAAGCTGCTCTCATGTATCTGGGTCCAACCGAGAGACCTCCAGAAGAGCCAGATGAGAAACCACCCAGACCTCCTTTGTATGTGAGGCTTTACAGACGACTTTGGTTGTACTGGTCATCTCCTCCAAAAGGTGAGGTGTGTCTATTTTGGCATAAACTCACAGGCAGGCTTTACTGCTCTAGTAGATCAGAGAGGGTTTTTTTTTTTCTGCTTTACTTTTATGCGCTCTCATTTTTATATTATTATTAGTATTATTTATCTATTATTTATTAAAACTGTGATTTTTCCAAGGTGCTGACAGTGTTATCTGTCAGAAGTGCAACAGAGTAGTCTTGCCAATGATTGTGGTCTCATGAATAAAAGGGCATTTGTAAAGAACCCAGGATGTTTCCTGGGCTCACAGTTGCCTGCCATTTCTGTAGGTGATACTTGACTCTTAGGAGGGGAGCTTCTTGAAACCTTCCTCTTGTAGAATGACTTCTTAGTGAGCTGTTGAGAGAGGAGCAGACATTGTTTTCCAAAGTGGGGGGAGTTGCTGACCCAAGAGTAAGAAATTTTACTTAATACAGAACAATAAAACTTGAGCCATGCAGAAGCCTTAAGTTTCTCTTAGTACATTAAATTCCTTCCTGTATGAAAAATTGTCATCTGTGTGCTTTGTGAGCCTCTCTTGGATTGGGTTGTTCGCCAAGCAATGCATGTGGCAGACTGCAGAAGGAAGGGGAGCGTGTATTTTGCACAATCTGGTGTGATGCAAAGTCATTCTCATTCCTTCTTGGCTAGCAGAGGTGATTTGGGCAGAAGCATGAACTATGTGACCTGTATATGGGAACTGAACTGTGGAGTTTCCTTCTATAGAAAATATCTGTTACCACAGTATCCTGAACATTGGATTTGTGATTTTTTTTTTGGTAGCAGCATTTCGTGTGCTTTCTAAACATTCCTGTAATACTAGCCCAGGAGATCTGATGATCCCTGGGCATAAGGACTCACAGGGCTGCCATGTTAATGTGCTTGATAGTCTTTCCTGCTACTGTGTGAATACTGGTGGTATTTTTCTCTTCAGAACTCACAATCTCCCCTTTCCTTTTCTTTAAATGTTGACGTTTGAAAGAAACAAAGCTAGTGGTCACAATGGGTCAGAGTGATTTTTGCAGCTGCCATTGGTGTTTTGTGCTTCATAGAGGTGAAATGATGATCTGTGTAATTAAATTCCACTTAATGATATCTTCTCTTCTGGATTCACAGAAATCCCCCAGGAGATAACACCAGAGGACTGGGAAGAACTGAATCTATCCACCATTGAGCTTTCCATTGCAACTCGGAACAGGCAGCTTGATCTGATGGTAAGCCTTTCAGGTCCAGTATAACTGGATTCCAGATGCTGCCTGCACACACAGTTTTCCTTTCTTGCTAAACTCCCCTTCTTGTGTCTGTGTGAATAAAACTCACTGCCCCAGGCAAGGAGGGGCCGGTGACTGAATCCAGGAATGAGCAAGTTTCAGAGCCAGTGTAAAAGCACTGGAGACCCGTGTAAGACTGGGATGCAGTGGGATCAGGAAGAATTTGTACAACAAGAAGGTTTCACTAGCCAGATAGAAACTTTAGGATTGCCCAGGGGAAAACAAAGCATCGAAACAGGCACTCCTTTCCTTCTTGACCCATGGAAGAGTAGTTCTGTTTTATCAGCTGGAGCTGGAAGAAGGCTGAGCCTGAATGTCTGCCTGGAACTGTGGCTTTTTCTCTCTCTTTTGCCTTGCAGAGCAAAGATTTAAGAAGAACTGGGGCTAGGGAAAGGGCAGGGGGTACATTGAGTTGTAGTGATGACAGAAATGTGTGATTTTGTGATTTTGTCATCACAAAAAGTGACGAAAATGCAGGTAGTTGTGGAAGAGTAGAACCAAGAGGGCAAGGGAACTGTTCCTGTCCTAACCTTCTCAGCACGCTTATGCTGTTCATTCACTGCTTTAAAACCTGGTTTTGGCTTATATCTGTGCTTTGGTGCAATGTTATTGCTGGAAAAGCTATTTGCGTAACTGTCAGTCTTTAATTTCACTGGAAAATGCTAACACAGTGGTCCCATACTGGTGAACTGCTCTTCATGTCTTCCTCATGGCTGCAAGAAACCAATGCCACTACACCCATGTTAACAGGAGGTGTTGAATTTACTGCAGTGTGTTTCTTGCTCGGAATTCTGTGTCTTTCAGAACCTGAAAATTTGTGTTACGCTGATATGTTTGTTATCTTTGTAGGGTCAGAGAAACAAAACCAAACGGGCACATCTAGTCTTAAAATTTCCTTCTGTTTTCTCCTTAGAACATACCACATAAGTTTATTTTCTACTTCATCAGTGGCTTCTGATTTTGACCACTAGTGTCCTAGTAATGGTAAAAGCTAGATGGAAACTAGCATTTGGGTATTTGGTTCTTCAGTGGTTTCTAGATGGCACTTGAACAGAATAGTTCAATCCAACTGGATTGGGGTCAGTGATGTAAAGTAAAACTACCTCATTGCCACAGACCAGCCCTTATGTCTTTTCTGGTTGGTTGGTTTTTTTCTCCTTTATGACTTCAAGATGCACTTTAATACTGGTATTGAAGAAAGAAGTGAGGTAGGGTTCTCGAGTCTCTTGCATAGCCTGGAGAAATGGACAAGTTTATGTTAGAAGTTTAGAAGTTAGAAGTTTATGTTATGTTTTTAGATCTGGAAGTATCTTGATACTGCATCTTTTTTTCTAAAGATACAGACCCCTTATAACTGCTTTTAACTCCTGCTCTTGAAGCCATTGTCCCTGTAGCCATCAAAGCTGAACAACAGCTCTCTGAAATCAATACCAGGGCACATCTGCTGAGTATTGTCCGCCGCTCCTGTCTTTCTGTCTCACCTCAGGTTCATGGCTAGGCTGCCCTCTTGAAGAGAAGCTGATAAAGCCGTACAGGTGCAACTCAGACTATGCCAAGCCTACCTCTGCAGATACAGCAAAGAAATGAAGCCAGTTATACTAATAGATGCATTTATTTTTACTTAAGTAATTTTAATTGCATCTGCAGTAGAACTTCTGCCAGGACAGAAATGTCAAAAGAAATAAATAAAAAATGAATTGCATCTTAATCAAAGCTGCTTTCCTGGCAAAAGCTTTATAGTTGGTTTAAGGGCAGGCTGTAAATAGAAAAGAAGCTAAGTAAGGAGTTTAAAGGAGTGATATCAAGAACACTTTGTCTTCCAATTTGTATTGTTTAAAATTCTCTTACTGTAGAGTTCGGTGGCCAAATGTTGTCATCGTACTGTTGCTTAAATTCATGAAAGACCCATTGATTAGAAATACTTGTCAACACAATTAAACCCAAGTGATCTGCAATTTCTCTCTTTAATGTGTGTGAAATGTAACAAAGCCAAACATGTGAATCACTGTTTCATTTCTGGTGGTATTTATTGTTGAACAGTCATCAGTGAGAAGTCACTGTCTATTATTTATAATCTGAATCTCAGGCTGAGAGTCAAAAAAAAGCATGAGATGCAGAAATGCATTTTCTGCCTCCTTTTGTTGGACAAAGAACTGGGCATTTTGTGAAGGTATTGCAGTATCGTGGGTGTGGCATTTAACACGTTAACTGCTTGCTTTCTGAATCTTTTTTTGCACAGCGCACTGAAGACTTCATGGATATTTGCATCGAAGCAGATACAGTCAGCAAAGGGCAGTTTGTAAGCAGAGGGTAAGTGTGGAAAAGCTGTGGAAAGCTGACAGCCTGTACGGGGCGGAATTCTGAGATCTTACGCTGCAAAATTCAGGGGCAGAGGACTGCAGAGGACACCAGTCAGTAATGCTTCATGGGGATTACTGGTTTTGTTCTTTAACGTTCCTATTAATTTTATCTTTCTGGAAGCAAAGCAAAGCAGTATACCTGGAGTTCTTCCTAGCTTCTGAGTCTGATGTACCTTTCTTCTTTTTCCCCATTTGATCGGTGCTACTTGGGTAATACTATCCTAACTGAGTGGTATAGGCAGCCATCCAGATTTATCCCCAAAATCTTTTAGCCATAGCTGTTCAGTGGATTGAGAAACGGGTCATAGAGCCTTGTACTAGTGATACCTGGAATTTTTGAGCTCTGATTAGATGGGCCCTGCTTCTAAGTGAAGAGCTCCTTTGACTCAGTAACTCTTGTGAGAAATTAGGTCTGAGCTGGAGGAACTTTTGATGTGGATTTAACCAGATACTTCAAGCAAATGTGTTGGTGTTTGTATATGGAGTGAGAAGGCTGGAGGTGATGAGAAAGCAGTATGTAGAGAAAAAAGTGAACGTGTATTGCTTCCATTGTGCTTGAAATGTTGTCTTGTAACGTGCTTATTCTTCCTGCTCTCACCAGACACAAATCTGAGTTGCTTTTTCCAGCTCCTCTAGGCAGTCCCACTAGCAAATAACGTTGCATCTTCAGCACAGTTTTTACCAGGAACAGATTTTTCCCACTAAATCCAAGAGTGCTTTTCTGCATGTTACCTTTTATTTGCTAATACTGTTTTCTAGTCTTAGAGCTCCCTCTAGTGAAATCAATGGGAAGATTCCAACACAGTTTTACCTGCTTGTCATCACCCTAATAATTCCTGCATGTCTGTCTAGTTTATAATACTAACAGCAGCAGCAGGCCCATTATTTGAGCAGTCCCACAGTGACACCCCCAGTGGTACAGGATCTTCTGACCAATGCGTACATAGTAGGTAGGGTTACAACCTGCAGCTGCTTTTAAACTGCATGAACCATGTGGACCACAGGTTGCTTGGGACTGAAATCTTTGCTTTGAATGCTATAGAAGGAAAAGAGCAGGAGATTTTTCCATTAGCAGCAAGAGGAATCTGGCCTCTTAAAGGAGGGAGACAAAGGAGATACTATGCTGGGTTCTTGGATGCTTTGCTAGCAGAAAAAAATGTGGGTGAATTTGTCTGATTTAAGGGAGAGGTATTCAAGTGTAGGCCCACTGCAAAGAATGTCTCCCATGTGGACTGGATATGCTTCACGCAGTAGTGTGTCACATTTTCTGACTGCAATTATGCAGGAAAAAAAAAGCATGAGATGAGGGTTATCATGCCCTGCTGGCTAGAGCTAATTAGAGACAGTACCAAAAGCTTTGAGCTGCTGTTCAGGCAAAGCTCAAAGCAGCAAGCTCTTTTGATTAAACAGTGCCCAAAAGTCTGCAGGTAACAAAGAAAGAGAAGGACGAGTGTAGGGGGTGGAGGAGCTGCGGGAGGGAGTGGTTAGTCTTACAGAGAGGAGTTGGTACAGAAAAGATGGGCCCTGGTTTTGCAAGGCAAAACCAGGGTCTTCAGAGAAGCTCTCCACTGCACAGTGCCCTTTGGCAGCCAGGTTTGAATCAAGCCCATTATTAGAGGCTCCCCATTGCCCAGCACCAACAGAGTTTGTCTTTGTAAATGTGTAAAGAAGCTCTTTCTCTTTTTCATCTTTTTAATGCATCGTTTTAAATTCCACCAGAATTTGAAGGGTTGAAGAGGTTTTTAGGGAATGTACGTTATCAGGGCAGATATCAAGAGGGGTTTTTTATACTGAAGAGAGCACTGATGTGAACTGATCAGAACTGCTGGATCACACACAGGAAACCACACATCCAGCAGGGAAACTACCATGCAGGCTCAGGCAGTGGAGTTGGGTAGGGAGATGCATCACGGTGCTGGAGGGCAGCTGCTGTTGGATTTCAAAGAGAAGGAGTAGGTCATCCCGGGTGTATAAAAAGAGCCCTCCAGCTGTGGATCAGATTCATGTAAAAAAGAGCATGTGCAGCAGGGGTAGAGCTGATGTTTAAGAGAAGGTGGAGAAAGAGCAGGTGGTTACACTGTAGTGCTTACTATGAAACGCTGGATAGAAGGAAAGTGGGCATGGAGAGTGTAGCACTGGTAATCCACATCCTGGTGTCCAGTTTAGATTCTGCATATGAAAGTGTGGAAAGCTGTCCCTCCAGGGCATGAATACAGTTACCAGTTACGGTGCAGAACACTGGGGTTTTTTTTGTTAGAAAGTCTTACTCTGAATGATCTAACTTTTCGTCGCTTCTGGAGATGCAAGCTCGGTTAAAATGGTGTGTGTTATCTGCAGCAGGTGTTTTGGTTCTCTCTACCTGTATTTTGTCATTCAGCATACAGAGTGGGATAAAACGGTCAGCTGAGACTGTTGCTGTTAGGCTTTGGTCTTGTCCCTGTCTGGTCTTGAGAACAAGAGCAGAATCAAGTGGAAAGTTTTTCTGATCCTTTTATACTGGGTCACTAGAGAGGCAGTGGCTAAAAGTGGCGTTGTGTCTGTTTGCTTCTACCAGCGTTCTCCTCTGGTTGATCTTTAGTGCCATGTCTTTTATCTTCTGAGCTTACCTTGACCCTGTAATTGCATCTTTGTAGAGCTGTGTTTACCTTCATGGACCAAAAAAATGTACTTGCTTACCAGAGTGCAATATCTCGGACCTTGCATGTTAAACTTCAAGCAGGTTAAACTTAAAGTGGTGAATCTTGTTTGTATAGTGCTATATAAACTGACAGCATTGCATCCCATCAATGATTTATCATTTATATTGCCAGTAGGATATTTAATTCCCTCACATTCACTCATTAATCTTTTAGTATACACATATTTGATTAAACCCAAACTTTCCATAGTTAATATTGCTTCTGTCCTTCCCTGCCCTTTGCTCTGGTATCTGAGCTTTTCCTCCTTTTGTCTTTGATTATCACCTCCTGTTTGAACACTCTCTTTCCATGTTCTTTCTCTGGGGTTTGCTGTGATTTTTAAGAGGCGTGTGCATTCCTCAGGGAGGCTCAGTGTGTATAGGGAACTTCTGACATCATTTTGTGACTTCTTTCCCTGGGCGATATTTAAATGCACTCTTCTTTCATATCAGTCTACAGACTAGACAGAAAAGTTGGGGACAGCTGGCATTGCCTGTCAGAGGAGTATCTGTGATAGTTCTCCCATGCTTGAGAGCTGTGATACATTAACGCCGTAACTCTCTGCTGTCCACTTTGCTATTTGTGTGTCGCTGTCACTCGGGAGAGGGGCCTAAACTGGGAGGTTACTGCCTAGGGTGTGGTGTACCCCTTGGCAAAGGTCAGCCAAAAGGTTACATGTGTTTTCAGTCAGGAGGCCAGAGGTAGGTCAGTGTACCCAAGAGCTCGTGCTTGCTCTGCAATGTGCTGTTCTTCAACAGCTGGTCCAGTGACAGGACAGCAACCCAAGTCTTGAAAAAGACCCCATGGCACTTGCACCACCAGCTTTCTAAGGCAGGCAGCTGCCTTCTGTGTGCTCCCATTTGACATCCACAGAAGTAGGAAAGTAGCACTTCTCTAAGTACAGTACGTAAGAATCTCACAGGCACCAGAAGACAGTGTAACTGACAAAACCAGATATATTATTTGAAATGGATAAAATTATGATGTTCTTGGGGTTTCTTTGCAGGAATGATATATAAGCAGCTGTTAAGAAACATCATGCTGACTGGTATTGATATGAGAAGAGAGGGGATTTTGGGTTTGTTTGTTTGTTTTTTAGATGGTAATTTAATGCTTCAGTGTAACTATAATTGTATCTTTTTTTGGCTTAGGGTTGTTTAGGTTACTGGTAGATTATGTGGGTGCATGGGGATATGAGGCAGGGGTAGTTGTTGCAGGAATTGTGCAGTTCAGCATGTAAGGGAGGGACACAAAACTGTGCTTTATGTTCAAATATACAAAACTATGTTCAAATATATTCAGTGAGCCTCAGAGCAGAAGCTGTTTGGAGGCTGTCAGTGCATACTGGTATGTATTGACTACAGCAGAAGAGGGAATGTCTATTTTATTGTCTTACAGTTAAACCCACAAATACTTGTATATATACATAACTTCTAAGTTCACCAAATGCAGAGTGATTTACCAACCCACATTGACATGTCACTCCTAAAGATGGCTGCTTCTGAGAGAAACACCTCCTTACCTTACCTCTCTTTTGGTTTGGACAGAAGTCAAAAGATGCATGATCCACATATGTGCCCTGAAGGGAGTCAGCGTATCCAAGCCAGCAAATGCATCTTGCAACTTCCAGAGGTGAGAAGCTGGCGGAGCTGGAAGACTCGTGTCACTTCATTTCCTTGTACCTGTTGATGCTGCATATAAAGAAATCCCTACACCACATCTGGGAGGTTGATTACACTGCCAGTGAGACACTTGGTTCCTCAGCGCAGCAGCTGAGTCCCTGGACAGCAGACACATCCTGGAGTTTCCCAAGCGGTTTGTAAACCAGAGGGGAAGCTTCATTCCACCAGTAAATAGTTGCAGACCTTTTATGTGGACGGTGGTGGTGGTGGCAGAGGGTCTCCTACTCAGGTGTATTGCATGTGCACACCTTCTTCTCCTTAGTATTCAAAACGTGAGTACGTTTTACTGTAGAAGGGATTGTGCTGTAGAGAAGATAAATTTTAGAAGCTTTATGGAAACTGAGGAGGGTGAGACAAGGCAATGGGGCTGAGATCACTATGGGGAAGTGTCTCAGAACTTTGAATAGATGAGGCTGAAAAAGAAGCCAAAACTGTGTCTGCCTATGTAATCTAGATTAGCCTTTTGATACCTTAGAAAGAAGAAGCTGTTAATGCAGCCCTGGGGAGGGTGGTTTCTTGTTTTTACAAGGTTGTGAATCAATCTCATAGATAATTTCTGTCCTCAAGTGATCTATCATTCAGCTAAATAATGCCGTATTAAGGGACAATAGAATGTGCTGAAAGGTGAAAAAAATCTGTTGCTACCAAGCGAAAATCATGAAGTATGATGTCATGATTAGCCAGCATCCTAATACTTGCATTAAACTTGCATCACGGCAATTCTGAAAGCATACTGTGGAGTGCTGGGCTGAGTGCAGCTGAGCCATGAGTAAGGGCTGTGGTATAAAATGAGCTGTTTGTACTGCAGCTGCTGCTGGGATCTTCAGAGTTATGTGTGTATGGCACAAAGCAGACTCTGTGACCTAGCTCTGATGAAGGAACTTGAGTCTCACCAGCTTTGCAGAGAAGCAGGCTATATATATATTGATGCAGGTGGACTGCTCTACCTCTGACTTCCGGAACCTACGCTGCTTTCTCTAATCTGTGCTGGTCTGCTGTACGAGTTCACTTGGAGCTGCTTTGAGTACCCACATAACACAGCCCTTACCTTGAGTCAAGTGCTTGCAAAGCAGCCACCAAATTTGTTTAGATAAAGTGAACCTGCCATCTTGATGAATGGTTTAAATCATTAGTGACTGTATCGGCATTAAAGAAAACACTTAAGAAAATTCTACTGCTGAGTAATTCCTGACCTGTGAATTACTTTGCATCTCACGTTTCAGATCAATATAGTAAAACAATACCAAAAAGTGTTTGTAACATGGATGTAATAGGTGTTATTTAACAGGCAGTTTGCAGATTAGCTTGTGTCACCACTGGCAGACCAAGATCTAAGTGCGTGTCATTATAGTTCCAGTAGCAGAAAAATCCTTCAGTATAAACAATGTGAGTCATTAAAGCTCCCTAGCATTTAATTATCACCAATTAACAACTAAGTGAGGTAACATCTTATGCAACAGACTCTTAATATATTATGTACAGTGAAAGACGCTCTCACTGTGTTGTTGAGACCAAATGGGCTGGGAGGCAGAGGGAGGGGGTCATCTCGGCTAAGACTCTGAAGCAATATGCTTGATGTTTAACCCTGATCAGCACTGTTATCTGTACACAGGGCACTGAGGGATCCTTTAGCATCGATAATGAGGAGTATGAAGCTATGCCTGTGGAGGTGAAGCTGTTACCCCGGAAACTCCGTTTCTTCTGTGATCCCAGAATGAGAGAGCAGATGCTCCATGCAGCAGTACAATGAGAATTCACATCAAAGGGGACCAGTGTTTACCAGTGTCATCAGGGTCTCTTCAAGGCACATGAGACCTCACTAACTTTATTAAGCCCACTGGACTAACGAGCCATTTGGCTATTTTTACGCACAAGGTGCTTCCATTGGAAGTGGCTGATTTGGCAAGTCTCAAAAGGGTTAAAAATGCAAATGAAAATTCTGAGAAATTTGTGTTAACTTGATGGCTCCCCCCACCCTGCCCAAGAAGTCATCAGTTTTCCATTTACAGCACTGCAGACTGAGTGCGGTGTGCCAGATGCTACTGCTTTAATGCAATTGTATATTAAAGTGAAATGAAAGCATGCTTGTCCTTGTGTTTTAAGAGCTTAGGTCTACTTTACCTATGTAAAAATCTCACAAAACTGGGGATCTTTCAAAAAAATTTATTTTGGGGAAAGTAATGATAAGGAAGTCTATGAAATGTTGAAGTTGCCACATTGAAACAGGCGGTTCGTTATCTACTCTGTCACAAAATAAATTTGAGAGTGGTGATAGAAAGTTCAGAGGAAGTTAAAAAATTCCTGTATGTATCTGGATGAGATATTTATGTTAGTTTTTTTCATCTTGCCAGATTCAACAGCACAGCGTTCCAGTTAATAATATAGTAGAAATGTATTCCTTTGCTGGAGTTTAGGTATATTGCACAGAAGCAAACTGAAAAATGTCATCATTGACCCCAAGCTGCATGAAGCGCATGCGGAAGGACTCTTCAACAAGCCACATGAGTCTCTTTCTTTGTAAGTATTCCGTTTATTCCTGTCATAGTGTAACACAAATAAGGGCATCCAAATAACTTTTTCTTGTTCATTGAGTCTGGTGACTCTTCTCTAATGTGAACAGTGCTCGCTGCTCCTTACGCGACCTGCGTCCCCTTGAGCCTCACTACTGTAATTAGTTTTGTTGCTTTTCTGAGCTTTTGTTTATAGCTTCGCTTTAATGGCTTTAATTAACTGAAAGGAATTATTGTTGACTTAGACAAGGTTATCTGTTGCCCTTACTGTAACTCACAAGTTCACGTGATTCTGCCTTGCCTACTGGAAGGAAATAACTTGATCCATATATTTCTGATGTGATTTGTTGTTTGTACGTGGTCCTCCCTCAGTTACACTGTGATTCAGTCTAAGTTCATCTGCTGATTCTTGGCTGTAATCAAACTGAGGACATCAGTGAATTGACTTCTAGCAGCTTTGTTGAAGGCTGCACTCCGGCTGCATGCTGCTGCAACAGCATCCTCTCCTGGAGACCTGCTACAGGAAAAATGCTTTGAAAGGGGAAGTAGTGTTGGTTTTCTGCATGATCCTGGAACCAAACTAAATGCTTGAGTAGTCCTTCCCTTGACTATACTGTGGAGAAACTAATTACCCAAGATATTGGGGCAAGCATTCCTCTATTTCTTACCTAAGATCTAGAGAAGCAGAAGCCTGCTAGTTCTATTCAATAGTTATGCTGATGATAGGGGCTGTGATGTGGTCTTTCTTTTGATCTGCAGCAGTTAAGAATGCTCAGTGGACCCTCGGGCACTCCCTCTCCATGGAAGATGCTGGCTGTGCTGTGCTCTTTTTGCTTGCCCCAGAGACACCCGGAGCATTGATCTATAGCCACTGGTTCATTCAAAGTCAGGGGCAGTTCTCACCACCTGAGTTTTTCTTCACACTGATGCTTCAATAATAACATCAGCAATGTCTGTGTTTTGGTTTTTTCCACAATGGGCAGGAAAGACAAGGCAGCAGCCCTTTCAAAAAGGTAAGCTTTAATTGTATTAAAAAATACCCACATTTTAGTAAGCAGTTTCTCTACACAGCCACAGGCCTATGGGAGCAACCACACATCTGCAAGATGCAAACAACATCAGAGCTCTTAGAACTACAACCAGCCTGCTGCAAGGGGCGAGATGAGAAGAACTAGCTTCTGGTTGGTTTGTACCATTTTACAGAGAAAATGACTCATTCTCTTCCACAGTATCAGACACATGACTCCCATTGCAGTGTGATTCCTTGCTTGAGCTTAACCAAGAGCTCCCTTCAGAATTGGTATTGTTGAAGTCCCAAGGATCATCTGAGACAGAGGCTGATATTTAAATATTCATATGAGCATAAGTCGAGTAGCTTGTATAAATACCATTCAAGTCATTTTTCTCCTTCCTCCACAGTTCAGAGTAGGGGGTGGTTCTAGACCTCTGAACTGCAACATTCACAGTGGAGGTGTGAGGAAAAAGTTACATAAAATATGCAGGGGCTAAACCCATTATCTACAATAATACAGGTCTTGTATTTTTGTCTGACAGCAAGACAAACAACTTTCTTTGTATAAACTCTCAAGACAGAAAGGAGGAGTAGGATCCTAGGTTCCACTTGTGAAAAAATACTTAACCCTGACTTCAATTTACAGTCCATTCTAGAAGGGCTTAAAATACTGTAACATAAGAAAGGAAGGATAGCAACCTCATGATGGACCAGCCCAAGGCACCTGTTCATTTTAACCAAAACTTAACACTCCCATTTGAATGGCATGTTTCATTAACAAGGACCTGAAATCTTGGTTCACCGGCATTTAGTACCCTCTGTTTTAAGCAGGTGTATTCTTCTGTTAAGTCAGTACAATCCAGTCCTTTGCAAAAGAAATGTATGTTGTCTTCTGTCTTCTCCCATCATCACCAGACCACTAGCTTTTTTTTTATTTTTATTTTGGGTGAGAGTGATGGAGGAGACAGCAGCTAACTTAGAAGCAACAGCTGTGATGAAAAAATTTGGGTGCTTTCAATGTAGACTTTTGCATTAGGATGGAGTGCTCTTGCCCTGCTATTTCCAGAAGCCACTGCTTTCCCCTGTCCCAGAGCAAAGCATGCCTGTCCCTTGCATAGTCTGTCACCAAGAGGGCCACAGCTACCCCCAGCAGTTAGCCTGTTAACTTCAGCAGGTTTGAAAATGGAAGAAGTATTAACAGTAACACTGCTTCACAGGATAAGATGTACAGTATACTACTTTCTCTTGAAAAGGTGATGGAACTTTCTTCTGCTCTTAAGGGTGCTGGATAGGTGAGCTCATCTGTTACTGACATGACCAGTAGCTCTAACATATATTAACTACTTTGTATATGCTAGAAAAGGCATGTCTCTAAGACAAAGCTGAAGTCTAATTCAGGGAAATGCCTTTCCACTAGTATCCATTATAGCTCTTACTTGTACTTGGCTCTATGCTGCTTGGTTGAACCTTGCAGTGAGAAGACTTTTGCATGTTTTGAATACCTGACGTGGTATCCCTTGTTCATATTGAAAACCTAGATTGTATTTCTGTCCCAAGCTTTACCCTCCAATCCAGATAGTACAAGTAGTAGTAATTCATTACTTGATTATACACTTCTAGTGAAACTTAGCTTAAGATGCAGTTATGAAGCTCTTGCTCTCCTGTTTAAATTCAAGCAAGTACCAACAGAGAACCTGCAGTGTTAGAGAGGAACATACCAGACTGTCTACCAGGGCACAGGACATATATACATGGTTACTGGAACCACCCATTCAACCTGGACTCTGATCACAAGCAACCCACCAGAGGCACCATACCAAAGAAATGAAAGGCACCACTGTAAAGGCAAGTACTTCAAATGGAGAAGAGGATTTTGTAGTAAACAGTGAGGTCCTGCCTTATGCCACACTTTAATCCCTCTTTTAATTCAAAATACACCAAGTAACTGTCTCAGCTGCCAATATTCAAAGTGCCAAGGGGAGTATTTTAAATGTCTGCACTTAACTGTTTTACCTCCTGGGAAGATAAGATTCAGTTAAATTGGCTCTGAACAAAACCAGCCTGCTGAACAAGCCTTCGTGTCCCAACCAGTAACAATTTGTTTTGAATTATGTACCCATTTATCATGGATTTTCCACATGCAACAAGAAAAGCAATGTCTGTTAGAAAAGGAAATGCAGGTGGAAAGCTCTTTTGCAGCAACTCAAACAAGGAAGGGGTAAGAGAGAAGTCTTTTTGTTCCATTTTCTGTCTGGCAACTTACTGACTTTTGTAGCTGTCACCTGACAAGAGAGGCTACAGTACAAGGAAGAGCACAATCAGCTGTAGCCACCCAGCTGGGATATGCAGCATGGCTGCTACTTTTACAGTAATCTGCTTACTTTGATGCTTCTGCATCTGCTCTACTGCTAGCAACTGAAGACCTAGTTTTTGGCAACTGGAGGTTTAATGTCAAATAGTAATTTCAGGAGGTTCTGATTGCTGGGCTCTAGTAGAGCTGTCTAGTAGACCCCATCTTCTGACAGCTTGTGAACAGAGTGCTCTAATGCAGAGCGTGAGAGAGCCTCTAACTGCAAAGGCTGTAAAACTTCAATGACAAAGCAAAGGTTCATTTCTATTGAGTTCAGCAAAAGAACTACCAACATCAAAGAGAACAGAAAGTCATTAACAGCTGAACTATGTAGCAAGCCTTCAAGAAAGTGAGAGGAAATAGTGCTAGAGACTAGTTTCACTTCCTTTTTTTACATCTGAAGGAAGTTAGTAAGTGACAGCAATACAGTGCCAGCTACACTTCCTCAGGGGTCTTCACTGCAGACAGCATGTTAAAACTAGAGTGGAAGTTAGAGAAAAGCATGGAAATTGTGGATGACTTTTATACTAGCAGTTTCAATTTAAAAACAAAGCCTTTTCTTAAGGAAGAGAGACTGATCTTTCCATTAAATGATAATCAGCTCTGTTGTTTCCTCTTCCTACATTTTTTTCCCCAACCTTCTGTGCATGATTGTTACAGTTGTGAGCAACTGGCAATACAAGCAGCAGCGTGTTTTCTCCTGTACAAAAACATCCACAGCCCTGAAAAAGCAGGCAGGGGAGTGACTGCTCGGAGACAGGCAGATCACAGGAGCATAATATGCTGAAGCTCATACCAGTGAGCTGTGCAATAAGCCTTGTGAAGGCCCCTGATCCCACACCTCACTAGAAGCTCTGAATCCACAGCAAGCAAAACTACCCACATGCTGCAGATAACCTTGAAGGAAAAACAGGACGTGCCAGCACCCTTCCTTCCAGAGGGAGATAATCCACGAAAGGTCTACTTGGAGAACCTGTTTTAAAAAGAATTAGTGAATGAGACTTTGGTGGTTCAGGCTGTGCCTCATCCTATGAAATGCAAGCATAAATGGATACAACAGCTACAGTTTGCATTTCTACAAACCGCAGAAAGGCTCCCAGGGTGGTGAAGTCTATTGTGGTAGAAGCAGCAGCTAATTAGCTATAGCCACAGTTCAGGAAAAGCAGTTAGCATAAAGCTGATGCTACTACTGGCTGAAGGACTTGGGGCAAAGCAGTATGTCACACCTAGAACCCACAGGACTGCTTTTGAATTTCACATGGCAAAGGGATTACTCTTAATCAGGATAGCCTTCGTTGAGGGAACCACTGGTCCTGAATGAACTGAATTCTATTCTTCCCACAGCACAAGAGTAAAAGAAAAAACACCCTTCAGCTAGTTCTACAGCTTCTCTACACAGGGGAAAAAGGGCCTGCTGTTAAACATTGCTTCTAGCAGCTGCACCAGTTAAGAACACCAAACTCCAAGGGAACCTCCTGCAGACTGCGAAGCCGTGGCAGCTGAAAGGTCACCCAGTGCTCTCTGTCTCACACTGAAAGCCAAGGGCAGCAGCAGGCAGTGCCGAAGACTTCTCGACAAAAAGAGGATCAGCAAGACAATGTGAAAGCAAAGGAGTGACAAGTACCATCTGCTACAAAGGAAGAGCTAGTGACATTAGTTAAAGCATAAATATTCAACCCAATCTGGCCCAGCACCATGAGCTGAGGCCAGAGAGCGTAGTGACTGCACTGTGGCTCAGTGATGTTGGTCCCTGTTAAATGGGAGACCATCTTGCTAGTTTGAAGATTTTTAAACCAAAGCAGCAAGTGTGATGCAACTGAAAATCAGAGGAAGTGGTAGGAGAGTGGTGCTCTTCTCCAGTTATGAAATAGGTAGGGATAGTCTTTGCCAGTTTACACCACCTGAAATGATGGAAGTTAAACTGTGCAGCTCCAGTAAGCAAAGTCATAAGATCCTGTAGCACCCCTTATCCCAAACTTGCTTCTGCCATTGATGAAGAAGGGTGGCTTTATTCCAACTCAGCTGCTAAGAGCTGGGTGAGGGTGTTTAAAGGAGTCCTGTTTTTTTTAATCGTTGGTTTAAACTGTCCCCACCAATAAACATGGTAGGATAGATGTTCTATGAGACTGGGCCAGTAACAGCTTGTGCTGAAGCTCTCTTCAGATGGAAGAGGGAATGGTAAGTGGGTTTTTCTGTCCAGTCTTGAGAGCTCAGCTACAGCATTTCACATTGGTCCCCATCAGACAAAGTGCTTTCACGAGGTCTTCAGCCCTCAGATATCCAGGCTAGGCCAAAACCTAGCTATCACTGGCAGCAGTGAGGGTTGGTGCAAAGGTACCACTGGTCCTATATAAACAAACCAAAAAAAAACAAACCACAAATGAAAGAGAAAAGGAGACAAAAACAAACAAAAAACCTGAAGCAGGTACTCGTTAGGAAGTTGAGGGAGAGAAAATAAAATCACATTTTGTTTTAAAATGATAAATACTCTCCATATAAAGCTATTAAATAAAATTAGATCCGTCCAGTGGCTGTGGTGATTTCCAGTGATACTCCTTAGCAATGTCTGGTAGTCTTTAAAAAGTGATCTTTGCTCCCCATCTCTCTTTGCCCTCGGTTTTAAGTGCAGCAGGGGTTGTCAATGACTAGCATCACATCAATGCCATACACTTCCAGCAGGTCCATAAGGAAACTTCGATCCCCTTGAGGATCCAGGCCCATGCCTCGTGCGTGGTCAGCTGTCAGTGTCTTATCCTGGCTGGCCGACACCTCCATCAGCGTCTGAAATATGCGGTTGTTCTGCTCCATGAAAAACCTATAGGATAGAGACAGCTAAGGTGGTGGCATTAAACCCCAAAAAACAGACAGTGTATTTGCCAAAAAGGGAGCAGAGCCCCAGACCTGCATTTAGCCCCCTTTAATCATAGATCCCACCTTCTTAGGTGACACTCTAGTAGTTTTTCATCCACCCTATGGATGACCCAGGACAAACAAAGATAAACAGTAACTTTTCATTTACAGCAGTGCTTCTGTCTGTCTGATTTCTGGTAGGCATTTCACTCTTCGGAAGCAAGCCGCAGTATCAGCTAATGTGTACTTTGTGATAACCAAGTGGGTACATCTGACCTGTAGCTCCCATAAAGCAAAGAAGGAAACAGCATTGTCATCCATCTAGTAAGGCACTGGCTAAGTTTGTTCTCCATTACTGGCACAGAACCCAGCAGTGAGAGCTACTTGTTACCTAGTGCTTTCCTAGGAGCAGGCCGGGCTGTTCAGAAAGAGCTCTGACTACATCTGTGCAGCTCAATGATGACAACTCTGCCCTGACAGCCCTTCACATGATTTCAACCCATTACTTCTCACCTGCTGCAGATGGTAAAAAATAGCAACAGGCAATGAAGGGCTTCAGAGGTGGCAGAGGCATGGTTTTCATCTAATTCCATACTTCATACTCTACACCTAGTTCTGGTTCCTCTGTTTGCCAAGTACAAAGCCAGTGACATCAACGGGCCAATCCTTCACATGCAGGTCTTATCTCCACACTGTACCTTCCCCAGCATGGTACAGTGCCTTATTCCCATGGACTTTGCCCTTTTCTGAGCCAGATGTCCTGGCATGAAAAGTCCCATAGTGCTTATGCTTTCAAAAATGGGAGGGGATTCTTTTATTTCTAACTGTGTTTTTTAAATTCCCTTTTCCTAGCACTGAAGAGACCCCAGCAGAGACTAATATGGCTGCGTTTGGCTTCTCAAATTGAAAGGAAGATGACCTGAGGAGGAAGAGACAGTTTGGTTCTTGGATCTCTAGAGGAAGAGAGCCGACTCTGGAATTATGTTAACCATGATGTTTCATAATATGCCAAACCAGTGCAACATGAAACTGTGAAAGAGGCTCCCTAAGCCTAACAGTGACCAACTACGTATTAGAGGCAGGCACTCACAAGATGAAAAGGTCCTCTTCACAGGAGCTACAATCCTCACCCACTTCTTGAGAATACATTAACATCTGCCTGAGAGAAGAGAGACAGAATTGAACATACCTTCAGTGAACCTCACAGCATTATGAGAAGAGGAGGATTATCACTAAAATCTTCACATCTGTTTCTTGGAAACCAGTCAGACTGACAGCTGCCCCAATACCTAAGGTAACAGGGTGATCTTTATATGGCAGTGGACTAGAAAGTAGGCTGTTTTCAGTTCTACTGATCAGTGGTGAACCAAGGGTGAGTCACAACCTCAGCTTCTCTTCCTGCCTTTTGTCTGCTCCATCAGCTCACTGGCGGAGTGATTGTAAAGGTGCGAAGTGCCCGGGGATCTCATACCAGTCAGCTACAGCAGAACCAGAATCTCAGAGAGATGAGCTGATGCAGTGGGAAACGTTGAAAATACTCAGACGAGACAGAAAGTACAAAGGAGCAGTGTCCTCTTTATCCCACATCTTTATCCCGCACTCCTATCAGGATCAGGAGCACCCAACTGTCTATAATTACCTCTGGTCATTGAGCCGTCGGTACTTCTCCTTGTCAGCATTGTTAATCTTCAGGAGTGGCTGCAGATGCTCGTGATGCGTCTTCACGTTCTGGTTGTCCACGTAGACATCATAGAGATCCCGTTTCTCCTCAAAGATCTTTTCTGTTGTACCTGTCAAAATCAGAGAAGATTTTCAGAGCAGCATGTTGCTTTCCCAGCTCACCGACCGTTCTCTCCTGCTTTCGTAATTACTCATTCCACGCACATCCTACTTCTCATCAATTTTATTCCACAGTCTGGTGTCTCAAGACATTTTACAGCCTGAAGCTACAAACGTCACACCTAATCCGTCATACTTACAGGCCACATATGATACTTCTGTCTCCAGCATTTCTATGTCTGCCACATTCACATAGAAGAATGGTTTGGATTCTGGGACAGTTCCTCCAAGACCAGGCAGAGAAACATTGGCAAGGCAACAACAGCAATACACTGCAAACAAAATAAGTACATCCTGAGATGCTTTCAGTATTCCCTCTAGGGCATCCTGAACCCCACTTACCCCGTTCTCCTGCACATTTCTATGAGAACAATGGTAAGAGCTTGGAAATGCCCCTGAACACCAGAACTTCTCAAGTGGGGACATCCTAGGAAATGCATGGGAAATAATCAGTTCTCCCATGTTCTAGACGCCACAGATGGATTCAGCACTCTTATTGTCCTGTGCTGACAGCAACTGTATTTGACAGTGCCAGGTATGTCCTTACCCAAAAGGCCTGAAGAAAAAGCAGTGGTAAGAAATGACTTAAACGCAGGCTGAATGGTATCTTCACAAGGAGTAGTTGCAATGGATTTTGAAGACCCGCATGCTGCCTGTCCCCTCAATGCCCACAGGCATTTCTGCAGTGCTTCAACCTACCAGATCAGAGCTCTGCGGTGTCCCTGGAAACATACCTCTATAGCAGACAACTCCAACTGGGGGTGGTGAAAATATCAATATGCGCTTGCGCAGCAGGGCAAACTTCCAGAGGACAAGGATCTGCTCACCAAAGAATTTGATGAACTGAGACATACAGCCAGCAGGGTGTGTGATCTGCAGGTGGAGAAAAAGGGAAGAAAACAGCTCAGAGGTGAATCAGGGACACATGCACAGATGCTAAGTCTAAATGTAGGAGCAAGACCAGCACACGGCAATGACAAGAGGACTGCAGCTTGTAGCATTCCAAGTAACAAAACATTATCTAAAGCAGCCTACAAAGCACTGGAGTGACTGCTTATATAAAGAAGTACGAGACACCAGCAAGGAGAAGCAGCAGTACACTGCCCATTCCTACAAGCCTCCGAGCACCTGCCTCACCTTCATCTCTGGGTACATGTATCTGTGGATGGATGGCAGCCAGTGGACAGGTTGCTGAGAGGTGCCCTTGCTATCAGGGAGAACTCCTTTCTTGTCATCATAGAATGCTTCTAGATGAGAGTAGTGCCCTGGCATCTCCAGCTGGTGTCTGGAAAAGAAAAAAGGGGAGATCTGTAGTGTCTCCAGACTCTACTTCCTTAGTGCCTTACCCCAGCCAACATCTGCTTTCTCAGCTAGCAAAGGAGACCTGAGTGCCCTAGTTGCAGACTTACCCAGGAGGGCAGCTGAAGCATCAGGAGTTAACACCAGCTTTCAGTGCAGCCAGAGAACAGGGGCAGGACTGAACGTATGCTGTGAGTGAGCTGATGCATGCGTAGTACTGATCCTGTTTTAATATGCTCAGGTAGAAACAGCTTTTCCTTCTACCATCACCATTTTCCCTGCCAGGACCACTCAACACAGCTGAAGCACACACCTAGCCAGATCACCATCACAGGTTTAGAAGGCTTTTGTGAGCCCTTAGTAAAATGGTTTTCAGAAGGAGAAAAGGGGAACTTCATGTCATCTCAACTCTCCCCTTGACATTTATGTCCACACAAAATAAGTAGGGCTTGGAGAGCATTTGACCAGCCCGTTAGCAATGAACAGACTGCTGCTAATTAGTTCCTTGTCTCCTTCTTATTGTGAACCTCTCTTTCTGGAGAAGTAGTCATTCAAGGAAATCACAGCTCAGCGCTGTAGCCAAATTCTCACTCACACCTAAAACTGCTCTCCATTGAGGCAACATTACCTGTCCCAAGTGAGGAGTGGCCGGTCGCATTCCCAAGTGAACTTACCTGACCTGGTTCTCCAGGAAGTGCATGTACCTATACAGCAGGGTGTAGGAAGGGGAGAGAATCCCCACGGACTTCATGCGGGCACCACGCTCTAACTCACTCTCCACAGGCATGTTGGCAAAGCAGGCCAGGCCAAAACAGAGCCCTTTCCGAAAATAACTGAAGACAAATGTTTGACAGAAGGGTTACTGTTAAGAAGAGGTAAAAGGAAGAAAGAAAGGTAACTGACTGCTAAAAGTCCTGATTTGGGAACAGAGATCCTAATTTAGGAAACCCCCTGCAATCCCACCCTGCTGTCTGAAGGGCTGAGGTCAGGCTTCAGGTGTCCCAGCCTTCTCAGGAACAAGACATATCATTTAAGAGAAGAGTTCCCAGTGCCTGTACCACTAAAGCTCCAACCAGCCATGTGACAGGCCGGTAAGGAACACAAGCAGGGAAAGAACTTGGAAGGAAGACTAACAGAGAATGCAGGACTCAGTCAATGAAGTGCCCTTTCTCCGAGGAAGAAGAGCCTGCAGTGCATGAAGTTGTGAGTACAATCTAACTACCTAGACTATTTTGGGTGCCAGCACACTGAGATATACTCTAGCTGAGTGCAAGGGTTCAGTTCACATGCTTCTGAGAAAGTAACTGTTATTCCTGACTAAAAGGAATTGTGACACTGCCATTCGTAGCAAAACATTGCTGCATTGGAACATTGGGCTAGTAAAAGGATGGGGACACAGAAAATACCTAGCTTATGTCTGTCCACTGAAAGAAGGAGCTAGCAATGAAGAACGTGAGCACAGATTGTTTATCACAACATTTAAAGGATCCAAAAGCACTGTCAGAATTAAGATCCTTTTTCCAAGTCCAGTTCCTACAAAATCCTTCCCATTTCAGTTCTACCATTCTTTCCCCCTCACCCTAGGCCTCTGCAGACAGTCCCAATAGTGGCAGTGCAGTATGATTTGCCCAGTATGCGTTAAAATTTGCACACCACTGAGAAGCTGGCCTGCCCCATTCACCAGCTGACCTCCACAGCCACAGCTGTCATACAGCAGATCCCCACAGCTAGCTGGTACTTGGTAAGATGTTGAGAGTATCTGGCAAGTATCTTTGGCTCAGCTAGGTACAGTTCAGCAGCACATTTGTGCTGGAATGTAACTCTACTGATGGCATTTTTCTTGCATGTTCTGAAATAAGGGCTGGTGGTGTAGATGTACAGCTGAGAGAAAGAAGTAATACAGCTCAGACATACTCACATGAAATCTGACTGGATTTTGTGGGACCCGCTTGCCATGGATTTGAATTCCACGCCTTCCAAATCAATATCTTGGGGTAAACACCACTCCACCATGTTGCCTGCAGAGAAGCAAATTGATTTCGGTCAACTTGGACACGACACTAACTTGTAAAGGGCAGACATCAGCAACTGCAAGCTGTTGCTTTTACATCGCTGGGATGCCAGTAACAGTACACTAGTGCTGAACTGTCACAGACAGTAGCTGACATACTATACTCCACACATCTCTTGCACACATTACGTGTTGCAGCACAGCACCCAGATATTGCAGAACTTCTGGAGCTGTTTATGAAGCTAATGCTATTTTGTGGGTTTAGCCTTTACACGGCTAATCACAGAGCAGCTACAATTGTACCTGGTGGTAGATGGAACTAGGGTTTTAATGCAGTTCCATTCAGGCTGATGACATGAGTATCTGACAGAGAAAGAACCCAAAGGATAGGCTGCTGTTCTTGAGGATGAATTTCTGTGATAGCAAATCCTACCATCACCATCCTCCTTTGGCTATGCCTGGGAAGGCTGGTCAAACAGGAACTCCTAAGGCAGCATTCCAATCATTACTACTCCCTGGAATCTCTCACGTTTCATTTAGGATAGGAGGAGTTAGCTGGACCTTTATATGGAGGCTGAGGTGATCCAAGTACTGCAGCGTGTTTGTGCATGAATAACCAAACAAAAAAAGCACATAAATTACAAGCTTAATCAAGATTAGCAAACGCCTGTCACCTGCCAACCCAGCCAGAAAGCATGCAAGTTGTTCAGTGGAAAAGGCCACCTGAGGAGCCTGAGCTTGGAATAGGTGATATCACAGAAGTCACATAAAGCCCCTAAAGTCAGTGAAGTCCTGCCCTGCCACTGACAAGTTTACCACAGACTTCCCAAAGGGACTTCCCAGGCTTTTCCATGCCAGCACTTTAGAGCCTGACCCACCCATCTGGACACTCCCACTGCAGCGAGATGTGCTCCAGGTTTACCCACTGAGGTCCTATTCTCTATCAGCCTGCCCACAGCAACAGCATTTGAAGTAACATGACTTCGTTTTAACAACAAAAGCAAACAAACACTCTTCAGTATAATGCAATGGCAGATGCACGGTGATGATGCTTTCTACTGGTACAGTCCTTCCCCTGCCCTGTGGGGCAAGAACCCCAGCTGTGCTTGTATGGACTGGATACTTTTGGAAGGGCCTTACACTCAGCTGAGGCTTTTAGAGATATTTAAATGTGAGGCCTCATTTCTGAAGCCTGTCTGTTGCAGCATTACTCATACTGCCACAAGTATATGCCTGCACTCTTGTGCAGGAATTGGGCTTCTCTACTGACATTTAAACGGGCTATTTTTCTTCTCACATAGATCCTATATTCAGCAGACCTCCCCCAGCCCTGCCTGGCAAGGACGTAAAAAAAACCAAAAAACAACCAAACCAACAGCATTAAGTGTGGCAACAGGAGAGGTTTTTGCATCCAACTAACCACTTCTAGTCCACAAGTGGACCTCTCCTGCAAAGCTGGGCTGGCTGGGGAGCAGCAGCAGCCTCGTGATCCCGAGTGCAACTCTGTGCAATCGCACGCGAAACCACAGAGCTCTGCTGTAAAGCGTCTTTGCCTCTGAGGCGTGTGAAAGGCTGGCAGAGAAAGCCAGTGACATCATGTCAGCCTGCGCGGTCCCCTGTAGGTTTGGCATATTATATATAGATGGTGGCTTTTGTTGTTTGGGGTTTTTGTGTGTGTGGTTGGTTTTCTTTTTAAAGGCACAAGACCCTTCCTTGAAAGAGCAAGGAATTCAACTCTTAAGACTGTTGCCTCTCAACCACGAAATTGTGGTTACAGCCAGATCCGCTTTTAAGTCTTACATCACAGAGAATCATGTATTGGTCGTTACCTATACATTAATAGGTCAATATGCAAGAGCACCGTCGAGCCAAGGAGACTGACTTTGTTCAGTCACAAACACTACTGCCAGAAATAACATCCCCTGTAGAGGTGCCGAAGTAGACATGGACCAAACAATGTCTGTTCTGCAGCAGTAGATATGGAAAAGACGCCTGGAAACAAATCCTTCCCCTACATGTAACCACAAAACCAATTTGCATATCACACAGCTATTTTTTTTTTTTCCTCCTGGGATCTGTCAGCAGCAGCCCACACCTGCCTGCGCTCCTGGTCGTTCCTTGCCACCTTGCCCTATGAAGGGCGACGTGGCAGTCAGAGAACAAACGCGGAGATAAAAAAAAAAAAAAAAAAATGAAGAAAGTCAGTCTGGTGAAACAGTAGAGCAAACAAAGGAGAGACTTCACCCAGACACCACAGCGACTGCCAGCCTGCCCGAGGAACCGGAGGAAGGAGCAGTGCTGTAGGAAACCAGGAAGCATTGCCCTTCCCCATCCAGAAAGCAGCTCTCCTGCACACGGGAAACTTTCCAAGTGAGAGTTGCCCAGTGTTACAAGAGCGAGCGAGTGGTTTTGCTGAGAGTCAAATCTGGAGATCTCTTGGGAGCCATCTCCCAGCTCCAGGCCAGGTCAGCACTTGGTTTCTGGTGTGCAAGTTTAAGGATGTTTCTTCCTCTTTCTCTTCTCTCCCCTTGGATTTTCACATTCTTACAGAAATTACGATGGCACTAGCATTTACTGGTCATCACTTGGCCCTCCTCACCATTAAATGTTTCCTGAAATCTTTAGGGTTCCCAGCTGTGCAATGCTGCTGTGTTGTGCCAGGACATGAGAAGCACGAAGTGCGACCTGGCCATCACACAGGCTCTGTTTCCTGCATGGAAGAAATGTGGGACAGAAAAACAGAGTATTTGCATGTTCACTGGTGCAAAACAGATTAGTTCCCCCTCTTCTCTCCCCATCTCCCTCCATTACTCACATCACCCTGTAAGTCAACCAACAGGCTGTGTGGGACCTCCACAAGGCTGACTATCATCATCTCCATCAGAGGAAAAAGGCTAAGAAGGTTCAGCCTCTTTTCAACTATTCTGATCTGACAGAGTTGATGTGGACACGGACTTGGCTTCATCCTTCTTTATTTCCCTCCCAAAGCAATATACAGGTCTCAAAAAGCACATGTGCTTGAACCTAATGGCAACTAGGTCACACCTACCAAATGTATCCCCATTGCTGCCCAAGATAGTGTTAGGTCTTCCAGTACTGGGTACCCAAGGGAACACCCACACCAAGAAATTCAGCAGCATCCTTCAAGTCCCTTGAGACCGTGCTCTTTAAGGGCCAGTGTTTGTGTAGACCTGGTGCTCAAGCTCTTCGAGGTGTCAGAGCATTCCCTGAAAGAGGGGACTGCCAAAGGGCAGGGAGCAACAAGATGGCATGGTTGGCTCCTGGGCTGCCACCGCTCTGCACTTAATTTACGGTTCACTATCTCCATAAGCGCAAGTGCCACCCTTGTAATAGCACTGAAGAGAGCTCCTCAGGTGCCACAAGGTTCACCATGCTAGAGGTGAGGACAGCACCACTGATGTAGAAGCTGATGCTGGCTCTTACATTTGGCCACTCGCACAAGCATAGACAGAGTCTCAAGGGCACTGGATCACTAACAATGGACTGGCAACCCAATAACCTACCCCTGTGAACTCATCCACGCAACTGCTAGATAGGCTGAGCTTGTCTGCTTCAAGCCCTTCTGAATTTAGAAGGAAAGCTGTTACGTTCTTTATTACTGTGGCAACCACTCCATCCTTCTACAGTAAAGCATCTCTCACCCAATTGCTTGCGTGTGTTTGAGTAGACATGACCTGGCATAACTACCCTCCCATGCACCACCAGCAGAATATTCTGCCTTTCATGTGCCTGAGCAAGCTACCAAAGGAGCTCTGCTGTGCTTTTCCTGGGCAGGATCAAGCAAGCTTCCAGCTCGGACACCGATGGGATGATCTCCTTTATGTCACACACAAGGACCAGATATCCTGATGAACATAACATAAGTACTTCGCATCATCTGATGTGGTTGATCCAAGAATTCTCAGATCCTCTTTCTGACCGTAGCATGTTCACACCACTGCAGCTTCAAGATCTTTTTTCCAAGTCCACAACCTCTGTAGGGCACTTTATCCTCCACCTGTGAAGCTGACATTTGTTGATGTGTTCCTCATAGTCCTATCATGCTCCTTACATTCAGCATCCACATCGAGTAGCAGCGGGCAGCTGAATCTTCCTGGACTTGAGAGACTACCACAAGGCTGATCACATCCAGTGCTAACTGCACATCAGATATGAGAAGAGCTGTTTCCCGACTTTCCTTGGACTTCATTCAAAGCAACAGCTGGTTCACACAAACTCCTGAGAAAGTTCAGCTTTCTGCCAGCGAAGAAAATCTCACCATTTCGTAGAAGACATATGCTCTCAGATTGAAAGACAACCTGCTGTTTCTACAGTCACCCGGACTCTTCCATGTTTTGGATATTTATGAGAAACACCTCCCCTTTTCCATCATCTGTTGGAAAGATGACACCCAATCTCATTTTGAATTTTGAAGAACCTGACTTCTAGACACCTCTATCTGGTGCAGCGTGAAACGGGCAACTTCTCAAAAGCCCTTTTGTGTTTCAGGACATAGCAGCCATGCTGTTTGGCAGTGTGCATTTCTGATAGCACTTCACACATGAGGATCTGTTCTCTTCGCTACTTCCTTGGGATTTTCCCTTCAAGACCAGAATTCAATCTTCCCTTCCACTGAAGAACGTCACCGTGCTTTACAGAGCTCTTTCATGTCTCTAGTACTCTTGCTATGGGTTTGCTAAGAAAGTGTGTCTACAGAGGAAAGAGGAGCTCGCTCCCAAGTCTGGATACAAACGGGCTCCTGCATCTCCCAAGCTACTTCCTAAACTTTCTGATTGTATCAAGACCTTCAGCTATGCCCCACTCTTGCCTTTGCACCTCAGGCTGGCGCCAGGCAGCTGTAAGACCCAATGATCTGTTTTGGGACACCAGACCCCTAAGCATAGTAGCTGTGTCAACAGATGCGAGGCGGGTGCTGACATTCTATCTGTGTCATAACATCCTCTTTGGTGGATGCTGCCAGAGCAGCAAGACTAAGAAAACAAAATTAACATGTTTTCCAAAATGCTGATTTGCAGACTTGACACGAATAACCTCTGTTAGTAAAAGAAGCGATACAACACTAAAGGCCACCAGTGCCGAGGGAGATGAATATGGCAGGGAAAGGTGGAATATACACCCCCTTGCTCCTCTCCTCCGCCCTCCTGGATCGCCACACTCCAAAGCACTTCCAGTCCCAGAAATACCACCAGAGACCAGCCTCTAAACACACAGGTCACTAAGAAATAGACAGCAGAGCTGCTGCTGCTGCTGGGGACCATGCCCTGCGTGCCAGTAAGATTTACACCTGCCACAACCACCATCCATCGCCAACAGCTGCAGGCAGGTCCGCACCACAGAGGCAGACGGATGCTCTCGAGATGCTGCCAACAGGTTGGTGCCCCCCAGGCAGCAGCGGGCGGAGGTTCGGCCCGAGGCCTGGACGCTGTGCGGGGCGCAGGGGGTGCCCCCGTGCCGTCCTCATAACCCCCGTCCCGTGTTCCGCTGCGGAGCAGAGCTACGCCCGTCCATGCCCGGGACATCGGCTCTCCTCGAAGCGACACCTTCCTCCCGCCACAAGTTCCACTCCGCGGGATGGAGATCAAACGCGATCCCCCTTACACTCCCGTCCCCGGCAAACCCCCGCGGCCCCCGGCGCACGGCACAAATCGGGAGGCCGGCGGAAGCGCGGGGGGCCGGCTGCCGTGCCGCGGAGCAGCGGTCTTCCGTCAGGGCAGCTCGGCTCCCGCAGGCCGCTCTCCACCGGGGTCCCGCGACGCTGCCCTCAAAGGAGGCGGGGGGAGCGGCTCCCGCGGGAGGAGGGATGCCGGCCGCGGGCACCACGCGGGACCCGCAGCCTGGCTCCGCATCCATCTTACGCCAGCGGCCCCGCGAGCCCCAGGCCCGCCCCACCTCGGCCCCGGCCCACCCCGGCCCCGCCCCCCCTGCCCCGGCCCGCCGCCCCCGGCCTCCCTCACCCGTGCGGGGGTCGAAGGTGACCACGAAGACGGCCACGATCTGGTCCTCCTCCGCCTCCGCCCGCGGCTGCCCCGCCGCCTCCGCCGGCTCCGCGCCGCCCCATGGAGCCGCGCTCCAGCCTCCGCCGAGCC
>WUAM01000143.1:37540330-37572396 GCA_024336885.1 Actenoides hombroni | reverse complement strand
CCAGAGGGGAGCGGGCGGGCAGCCGGGGGCGTGTCGCCGGGGGCGGGGCGGGGCGCGGGGGCGCTGGTGGCCGTGGGGCAGCGGCGGGGACTTGGAAAGCAGCTGGTGCTGCCCGAGGGCGGCCTGGCGGGGGGCTCCGACTTCTGTGCTCTCCGGTGCCAGCTTCTGGAGGGTGCGGGGGGACCTTGTAACTGCCTTCCAATACCTGAAGGGAACCTACAGGAAGGCTGGAGAGGGACTCGTCACAAGGGCGTCCAGTGATAGGAGTGGAAATAGTTTTAAATTGAGGGAAACCAGGTTTAGATTGGATCTCAGGAAATAGTTCTTCAGTACGAGGGTGGTGAGACTCTGGAATAGATTGCCCAGAGGGGTTGTGGGTGTCCCCTCCCTGGAGTTGTTCAAGGCCAGATTGGATGAGGCCCTGAGCAGCCTGGTCTAGTTGAGAGGCATTGCTGCCCATGGCAGGGCGGTTGGGTTAGATGATCTCTGAGGTCCCTTCCAACCTAAGCCATTCTATGATTCTGTGATTCTGTGATCCACGGATGACACCCTGCTGAGCAGTGCACTTGACATGCCTAAGGGATAGGATGCCATCCAGAGGGACCTGGACAAGCTCAAGAAATGGGACTGTGTGAACCTCACGAGGTTCAACAAGTCCAAGTGCAAGGTCCTGCACCTGGGTTGGGACAATCCCTGATGTCAATACTGGCTGGGGGATGAAGGGACTGAGAGCAGCCCTGCAGAAAATGACTTGAGGGTACTGGTGGACATGAGCCAGCAATGTGCACTCATAGCCTGGAAAGTCAACTGTATCCTGGGCCACACCAAAAGACGCATGGCCAGCAGGTTGAGGGAAGTGATTCTCCCCCTTTACTCTGCCCCGGTGAGACCTCACCTAGAGTGCTGTGTCCAGCTTTGGAGTCTTCAGCACAAGAAGGATATGAACCTGTTGGAGCAGCTCCTGAGGAGGGCCACAAAAAAAGATGAGCGGGCTGAAGTACCTCTGCTATGAAGAAAGGCTGAGAGAGTTGGTGTTGTTCAGCCTGGAGAAGAGAAGGCTCCAGGGAGACCTTGCTGCAGCCTTTCAATAGTTAAAGGGGGCCTGTAAGAAAGATGTAGACAATCATTTTAGCAGGGCCTGTTGCCATAGGATGCAGGGTAATTGTTTTAAACCAAAAGAGGGTAGATGTAGACTAGATAAAAGGAAGAAATTTTTTACGACGAGGGTGGTGAAGCAATGGCCCAAGGTTGCCCAGAGAGGTGGTAGAAGCCCCATCCCTTGAAGCATTCAAGGTCAGGTTGGCTGGAGCTCTGAGCAATCTGATTTAGCTGAAGATGCTGCTGTTCACTGCAGGGGGGTTGGACTAAATGACCTTTAAAGGTCCGTTCCAACCCAGAGCATTTTATGATCCTATGACTGGGTGCTCTCTAAGCTCCCCATGTTTCACCTCCTCCCAGAGAGCAGAGGTGGCTGCCTGCCTCCGATCCCCCCAAGCCTGTGACCCCAATGTAGACCAGCTGCCTTTTTGAGCAGGAACACTAAGGGGGAGCCCTGTCAAGCCCATCCTACTGTGTGAGTCAAGGGAGTTGAGCAGAGCAGCCTCAGGGCCAGGAACAGGGCAGTCTCCCATACCCCCACATGGCTGTGGTGGAAGCTGCAAGCCACAAATCTGAAGGAGTCAGTGATACTCATCCAGTATATACTGTTGTGTGTATATACATAGACATATATGTGTGTATATATATATATGTGCTGCAGAAGGATGTGAAACAGTTTTCAGAGAATCAGGAAGAATCAGCTTGAGATTGAAAGATGGAGACAAAATCATGACCAAGGCATCCACAGGCAGCCAACTTCTGTGTAATTACCATCCTCATTACGCTACCACCGATGTCATTAAGTGTCATTAGGTTTAACTCTGTTCCCTAGGACTCTTCTGATTAATTGTATTACCCAATTAAGCAGGCCACAATTAAAGGGAAGATATTGTCATAAAAGCCTTAATTGGCTAACTTTTTTTCCTGTCGAGCCGCTCTGAGTGTTCCATACACCATTAAGAAACTCATCATCCAGTTTCCTCAACAGTGGGATTTAGTCTTTTTCTCTTTTTTGGTAACATTAGAGTCCATTTGCTGTGAGCTTCATTTCAGTCAGCTCCAACACTTGAGTGGGCATTTTGTTTCACAAAGCCCATGCACAATTTTACTTTGCAGAGCTATAAACCACAGTGGGTGGTGTTTAGCAGATGGAGTTTTTCATGGAAGGTGACTGATAAAGAGAAAAAAAAAACACACCACACAAACCCTGCATAATATTTTGCTACTGTAAAAAGAAAAGCCAAATTCTGCAAATACTTGGCTACATGCTTCGCTTTAACCATAGAGACGGTGCCAAGCTTCATCTTGCTGAAAATTTCTTTTTGCATGTTGGTGATGCTAAAGTGACAGCTCGTTTCTCTCCTTCATCCCCGCAGTGGTGCTGGCACAAATATCAGTCTGTCCCCCAGCAATCCAGGCAGGGGAAACAAATCCTGGATAAAAAAATCCCCCACAACCCACACGGGCTATTTAAGGTGCAGAGCGACTCCTGGTCCACTTCGCTATGTGGTTGCACCAGCATCGCCCCAGCACAAGGGCAGGGATGCAGCAGGGAGAGCAGCCAGTGACAGGGAGCAGAAGCTGCCAGCACTGATTCTGAGATAGGCAAAAAGTCATCATGCTCCAAAGGCTCAGCTTTTGGTGAAAAAGCCCTAGTGGCATGAGATCTGATGGCATCAGAGCTATTTACACTGCTTTGCCCAGCAATCTGCGCCTTGTGAGGGCACATGGTTTGTTGGATACATGCAAAAACCAAAGGCTGCATTTTCTACTTTATTGTTTTACCAAAATTGAGAAGACCTAGACCAGGAAAGAATATGACACTTTTAGGAGAAAAAAAATCTCCTTCAAAAGCAAATGAACACATTTTCCCTCCAACTGGCTGCTAAGAAAATTGTCGTCAGATCTTTGAGTAGTCCTCCATAAAAAAATATATGAAATTAAAATGTTGTGGCTTTTAGTTAAAAGATGCAAGATGAACAAATTGGGCCTTCTGTACAGAGCAAGTCCAACTTTTCTCCAGTGCATATTGCATTCATCTTTAGAAAAATGGATACTGCCTATAAACCCTGGGAAAAATAAAAATATATATATGTTTCAGATGGGGTTGAAAAACTGTCATCTGAAGGAGTTTCATCAAAAGGTAGTTATGGGAACTAAAAGGATTATTTCTTCAGATTTACAACAAAATATTCCTACCCAAGGCTCCCAGGACCGAACATCTGATTAACAGTCAGATCACAGCAGTACTAAAGTGGTCCTGTCATAGGATCTCAGCTGGCCAGATGCTGCAGAGACAGCTTGTCACGGCAAAAAGCAGCCAGTGCCAGCACTCCCAGGCTTTTGGACCTCGCTGAAGGTAAGGCGCAGGGAGAGGCAGCAGCTGTGTGCAAGCAGAAGGGAGTCTGCACAGCAGCAACAGGCTCCGTGCCTGCAAGAAACGCCACAACCTCTGGGCCAGATGCAGCAGTAAGACCAATATTGAGTTCCTGGCGTGTCTTCCTAATACAGCTTTGGTGGCCTGTATCAAATGATCTTCATGCAACTTCAGAGACCTGTATGGCCATACTTTTCATTCAAAGACCAGGTCAGGAGGGCTGAGTAACCTCAGATCAACATGTCCTTTTATTTTCTGGTGGAATTGCCCTCAACATGTACACAGGAAAGCCCCTGTCAGTTCTCAGGAACTCATCTCCTCTGGACTGCAGCCACTTCCAATTTCTGTCCTTCTGCATGTCCTTCTAGCAGCTTCCCTCGATGCTAAGATAAAGGCTGTTGTAATCTTCTCAGTTAGTTAAATCTCACTCTGGTCCCTCTTAAACATGCTCACAAAGGCACAGAAAGATCCCTGTTTTTTACAGAGAGGCACAGTGAGAGGAGACATTGACCTGCTCCCGGTGAGCAGCTGAGTGACCTTACCTGTGGGGCTGCCTTCAGCAATGCAGCCAGCTCTTCCCTCCTCTCTCTTGAAAACTCAAGATGGGAAAACCACACAAAGACCTGTGTACAGTCCCTAACTCTCTCCTGAAGTCTGGCATGTTATAAATTAGGCTACTAGCCTCCCGATTCAGGCTGCAACCCTTGTCCATACTAACACACATCTAAATGTGGAAGTGAAATTCAGGTTTTCACAGAGGAAGCACAGGGCTCTAGCACCACTATCTAGCACCACTTGTGCAAGTGAAGCCCACAGAGACTGCATCTCTGATGGGATTAACATGGAGCAGACTGGCTGTCAGCAAATATCATCTCCCTGTAGGCCCTGGGGAGCCGGAGGAGGGAAGAGCGTGCAGAAGCAAGAAGATGACTCAGAGGAAACCCTGGCTCCTCGCAGAGCTGGTTGCAGGCACAGCAAATCCATATCCACAGCAAAATCCCTCAGCCACCAGCTTTCGCACAGGCAACAGTGCACAGGTGCTGCTGGGCTCCAGCTCTTTCCCATTAGCAGTGGCCCAGGTGTGTGAGGTGCTTATAAAATGTGCCAGGGCAGGAGAAGGGGTGTCTGTGGGCTCTCTGGTTGCTGCTTGGGACACCCTCTGCTTTTACAACTGTATGTAGTGTTGGGGGGTTTTTTTGCTGGTTGAGAAATTTAAGGTAGAAAAGGCTGAGGGGAGAGCTGTTGTGTGTTTGTTAGGATTTAATTGCTCTGTTTCTATGTGTGGTGAGAGTAGTGGATGAAGTACTGGTGGGTGGAGAAGCTGCCTTGGAGGCTTACTGGGAAGGGCAGTGACCTAGGAGTTGTATCTGACTTGCACCAACAAGGTGAAAAGCAGAATCTGATGTTGGTATATAAACAGTAATGGAGTGAATTTGCACTTCTAACTCTGGGATACCCTTCCTTGACCAATGCTGTCAGATGACATCTATGAGTCATCAAGGTTTCTTTGTATGTGGGACTGGGGTGGGAGAGTGCATGCAGTGGGTAGAGTTAACGCCTTTGATGAGGCAAGGATGAGCATTCTTCATCTTTCTATGGAAATAATGCCATCTTCCTCTCCCTCTGACAATGCAGGTCAGTATCAGCTATACCTGTTCTGTTTCATGTGGTGAAATGGATGACTGGGAAGACAGCGATGAATTCATTCAGCGACTGGATTTTTCCAGCTGTGGTGAAGAGAGCGAAGACAGAAGCATAAATGAGGACGATCCCTTGAGCTTGAGCCCTGCCAGAAGCTGTGACTTACAGAAATGGCAAGGGGGTAGTCCTCTGCCAGTAACCCCTCAGAGAAAACTTAGTGATATTTTCCTCAGCAGGACGAAAGCCTGGGTGAGTCCCACCCTGAATGCTTCCCCAGCTGTGAACAAGAACTGGGGTAATACCGAGACACCACTGCACATCAACTGGAAAAAGCTGCAGCTGTGTGACAGCCCACACACTCCCAAGGTAACCCAGTGCATCGGCTCTGTGTCTGAGCAGGCAAGGTCTGAGGTGTCACCAGGGTATCACTGCCTCAGTGGTGAGGGGATCTGTTGCTAGCTCTGTGGAAAATGTTGGTTGGTTTTTTTTTTCTGTGTTACTGTTGCTAGCCTTCTAGTCTTCCCTTAGAAACCTGGACTACAAGCTCCTTAGCTATGGAAGGCTTATTCTGTGGGTGTGAATAGAAACCTGTGTGTGGGAACAAGTGTCTTGACTCTCTTCAAGCTGTTGTTAAAACCAGTTAGTGGGCATTGGGCTGTTCTGACTTGAGAAGCCTAAGCAACCATGTGCCTTGGATGCCTGTGTGCCCCTCATGCTCTGCTGAGAGGAGTGGACATCTGTAGTATCTCTGTATGAAGTGTGCACTGTGCTCCCAGAGGGGAAAATGCATCTCTCTTCAAGGAGCTTGTCATTCCAGCCTGGAAACAAGCAGCTGCTCTGATTGCTCGGTTCAGCACATTTTTTTTGATGTAAATTGGCTTTCTCTTGAAAGAAAAAGTTGGAAATGGTGTTGTGGCTGAAGAAGTCTGGATGGCCTCCAACCAGCTTGTTGTCCAGTGACACTGTTTCTCTTTTTGTATGGAATGGAGCTGCTCAGTGAAGTTGGGGAAAGCAGGACTTTGCTCTCAGGGTAGCAAATCAATGTGTGCCTGTGGGGGGAGGCTAGCCTGCCTTCCTCTGTGTCACGTCCTAAATTGTAACTTATCTGTTGAGTTAGGTTCTTGGGAGGATGATCTCAACCCCTATTTTCCATGAAACTTCTTGTAGCAAATATCATTCTCTACAACTGCTCAACTACTTTTTGCCTTCTGTAAGCACAAGTGGAGACTTGGTGCCAGCTTCCCTAGAAGTTCCTAGATAACTTGTGTTGCATTCACTGGCTTCTAGCATTCAAGACTTGCAATGGGATGTAGCTCAGTCATCCCTCAATATTCCTGCTTTACTGGTTGCTCCCTTGCTTAAGTGGTACACAGAATAGTCCTTTTAGTATTTCTGAGCTAGGGCTTGACTCCTGTCCCCCTTCAGAAACCTGATTATGTGGAGGGAAGGATAAACCTATGGCCACATACGACTGACTCTGTGGGTTTTTTTACTGAGGAATGGCCTGCCTCTCTCTAGGGGAAAGCAGCTCAAAATTACGTCACTTCAAGAACTCCCCGCAATGACCCTTTATAAGAAATCTCCTTGAATCTCATCTGAAAATAGGTGACAGGTCTAGAGTATCTTCCAGACTAGATGGGCTAGGGGTTTTGCAGGGTGCTTTCATTTCAGGCTCTTGTGTAGACAACATGATTTCTGGATGCTTCAAGATATGTTGTCTGTGGTTTGTCACCTTGTAGCCTATGAGCAATAATTGCACTAAATCAGCAATTTCTTTTCCTTTGCTGTCTTCTGGGAGAGAGGTCTTTGTTTTCAAACATGCTGCAGAATGTGGGCTTTAAAGGGCCTAATTCTGCTTATAAACAAGGCTGCGAGCATTGATCTTGGGACATTTGAAGGTGAGAGAAAGGGTAAGAAAGCAAAGCCCCATCTAACTGTACACTGATGAGCACTGGAGGCCCAGCTATGATGCATGGCACAGGAGGCAGATGACTGTATTTTGTAGACTTACCCAATCCTAGAACAGATTGCTTGAGCTAGTTCTGGTAGCTGCCTTACGCTGTATGGCAGCAGATTCTAATCTCAGATGATGTTACAGGAGACAAGTCTGCTTAATTACAAAATAAAGCCCTGGTAGAGCAGATGGGAATTGCAACAGGCTGCAGTGGTACCTTAGATCCTTTTCTTGACTTGTGACTAGACTAGAGCATAGCCACAATAATACTACTGAGTTTCTAGGCTGCTGGGTAAATTAGGCTTGGACATATACCGCATTTAATACATCTCTATGCAGAAGTATTCCATCCAAGAGCAAGAACATGCAGGCCAGAGCTTGAGTAAGTGATCAAGAAGCACTTCCAGGTTCATAATAAACCAGTAGCTGAACTTTCAAGTATGGTGTAGAAGTAGAGGGATGTCTCAGAAGTAGTTATATCTATGAGTGCAGCATCAATTAGGTGGATGCAGGACACTGCATTCAGCTCTAGGTTTTTTATTTTCAGAAACTTAACAATGAAAGAAGGGGAGCACTCTTGATGTGAGTAGAGATGTGGCTCCAGGATCATAAGAGTGAGACCACTGTTGGATCAAAAAGATACTTCTATATCTTGATCTTCATGATAAGGGGAGTTGAAAGTTCTTGAAGGGCTTTTAACTAAAAGACAGAGGTATGTTTATAAACCCCTTTAGACCTTAAACCATTGTCCTGAAGCTGAAACAAGTCAAAACCAAACATATTTCAAAAAGTTGATAGTTACTGAAGGGGTCAAATCATTCCAAGTAAGCAGTGGTTTGGGTTTTTTTTCCTGTCTTCAGATCAAGACTGGATGTTTCTCTGAAGTTATTCTTTACTTGGTCCAAGGTTTTGGACTAGTAGGTGAAATCCAATGGCCTGTCTTCTATAGGAAGCTGAAGTATAGAAGATCCAGAGATTCCTTCTAGACTTAAACTTTTGGAACTCTCTTTTCTTCTTGAGGAGAATTATTTTTATGGTCCCTTTTATAGTAGTCATATAAAAGTACTTCTACCAACTTCCCCTATGGTAATGTTACTTCTTGCTGGGGGACTGAAAGGAAACTTGGGTCATGTTCTATCTTGTGTCCTGACAAACGTGTCTTGACCACACTGATACAACAGTCCACGTTTGACAAAACTGGGTCTTCCATGTTAATGAAGCATATGATTCAATTTCTGCGTCTCTGTAGGTGGGAAAGATGAGCAGCTGGTTCCTCTTGAGGACTGTGCTTGCCAAAATGGTTCCGCAGGCCTTGCCCAACCGAGCAGAGAATAGAGTCTGAAAGGGCTTAGTGAAGAGCATAATACTTTGTGGAAGGAGAATAAAACTGTCAGGACTAAATCAGGGACTCAGGATTTTAATGATTCAGCTGTCCTGAGGACAGGAGCTGGGTTCTTGATTTGCAGGAGAGCAGAGATTTTATTTTGAAATAGCAGCAACCAAAACATTTTGATGGCTTATCTGCCACTTTTTTTTTAATACAGAGCCTGTTATCAAAGACAGCTTTTCCTTCATCTGGGACAAAGGTCCCATCCAAAGGCTTCCGACACCTGAGATTTACTCCTGGTGCTGACTCTGAGGACTCTACCCAAGCTCCTCTTGTCAACATCAATCCCTTTACACCAGAGTCATATCGACAAATGCTCTTTCTTCCTCATGGCAAGCAGAAGACCGGAGGAGACCTGTAAGTGAACTACTCTTAAATAACTGGCTGGAAGGAAACTGCTTGAAGGAGTTAAGTAACAATGGAGATGTTTAATACCTGAACTTATTTGCTAACAATGAATCATTCACTTCCGTAGTACTCTCTGGTGCAGAGCAAACATTAACAGACATATGAAGGTAATAGAAGTATAAATAAAACCAGTAATTTCCTTTGTTCAGAAATGTAAGTGGGGGATCAGCATATAACCTCAATGCTATGGCTGTAGGAGAAAACTGAAAGGCACTTTCTTTCTCGACACGGGTAGAGTGGTGCTTGATTCAGTTATGCACATACTCATAACTCAGAAGAAATGATGTGCGTGTTTGCATGTAGTACAGCTTTTAAGGTGGGCATAGGCTACTGCTGATCTGCAAAAGGTCTGGTCTGGGTTAACCAAGACACAGACTTAGTCAAATACCTGTGCGCTACAATGACATTGGGCTCCTTTCATAGCCGCAACCGTAACAGATGCTCAGCTGGGTATCCCCCTTTAAAGTACGGTGGGGTAGTTCTCTCCTTCACTAGGAGCTTGTTGTGCAAGGTCATCTCCTATGTGGTTTCACCATTAATAAGGTGGCCAGGAGAATGATGCTTCTGAATGATAGTGCTCTGTCCTGTGGGTGTTGCTGAAGCTGACATGTGGAGGCTTTCGAAGTAGAAAGACTTGCTAGCCTGGGCTGACAGTCTTTCAGGCCTCAGCTAGAAACTTGTGTATTAACACTCTACAAAGTGCATCTTATGAAGCAAGCTTTGGGCATTCTTTTGAAAAATGTTTTTGTCTCAAATCTGTTGCATTGCTGCACTGAAATGATACATCCAGACTCTCCTAAACTGTTACAGGAGGGATCCTGATCCAAGAAGCCAGATGAAACAGGAGCTACCTACAAAGGTGAGTGTCTCTTTCCCCTCACAGAGAGGATAAGATGCTACTAAAGATTTGGTTCTTGATGAAACTTATTCTGTTACTGAAGTGTAAATCATGGCTCATGATGAGGATGAGTATCTGACAGAATAATTCCAAGCTGAATATTTTGTTTTAACATTTGAGATGACAAACTCAGAAATGATTCCTATCTCTAAATGAAACTTTTACTAAAGCAGATCTGAAACTTTGACAAGTAATCCTAAAACATTGATTTTAATCAGGAGGTCTTTCCAGGAAGTGTAGTTTGGGTTCCTCAGGGGGAACTGTACTGCTATACTATTGAGTTAGCATAAGTAGTGACTGTACCTTTGTGGTTTGAGAAAGCAGGTGTATTGCTGTTGCTCTGAATCAGTGTACAGAGCATCTCTGGATGCAAATGGAACTCTGTTTGCAAGTTACAGATGGGCCTGCACTGCAAAACCAGAAAGAGCTGAATGGCTCTGACATGGATAAGTACTGAGGGTAGAGTTTCAGTTGCAGTAGTCACAATAACAAACTTCTGAAGCAAGGCAGTGAATTCTGTACTGTCCTTCAGCAGGAAAATGTCCAGTTGGAGGGTTTCTATGTGTCCTGGGATCCAAGGGAAGGTCCCACCATAGCTTACATAGCTATAGGACAGCAAACATTGTCTTACAACACAAAACCAAGTTTTCTTGCTGTTGCTGATGTCTGTGCTTTGCTGGTGAACCTCAGCAGTAGGGTGTGTTGGCCTGGCTGCATGGGGCAGAGCGGGAGGTCTTCACTGGCAGCACTGGTGTGGGAACCTGTGTCCCACAACCTTCTTCTTTCTTCTCAGTTTAATCTGGGGGGAAGATACTCATACAGCCAGCTTCTGGAAAGCAAGCCAAGCCTGAACTGTGTTCAGATGACGTAAAAATGTCAATTTTCCTCAACAGCTCCTTGAAGGAATTACTTTGTCTTGCAATTAGGTAATTAGGGTTCATGGTAACGGATTAGGTTTACTGGAAGAAGATTAATGGTACCCTCTAGCTGAGGAGACCGGTATTGCAGGACAAAAATGGTCTCCATGGAAAACCTACAGCTGCAGATTAAATCTGCTACCAGATAATAGTTAGGGCTAACACAATTATTGTTTTCCTTCGAAGAAAGCCTCAAGTAACTTGTGACTTACTGAAATATTATTCTGATCGAGTGATGATTAGATTGAGTATCCAATACAGATAGAAAATTGTCTCCTAGGAGGTATCTTTATTCCCCAAGCTCTTTAAGATACTGTAAAATAGAGACACCTTATGAAATACAAACTGTTGCAAAGGGCTGTTCTTTCATGTGGACCACTTCTTACTGGCTCTGAGGACCAACTCTTTATGCCCACCCTTTAAGGTTATATATCATGTACTAGGGCAATCACAGCAGTGGTTTATGTGGAAAACACCATGCAACATGTGCCACTGTTCTAAGGGATGCAGGAGCATGAAGAAAAGTAATTTAGTCCACTCTCTGTTCACTTCATGCTCTACTGCTTATCTCTTATCTCCCCTGCCAGTAGACATCACTGTACAAGCAGTACCAACAGCTCCTATTTCCCCAGGGCCCATTACTGAAGCTATAATGATATTCCAGATGTTCTGCAAGGTTTCAGCCCTTTGTGGGAAAGTGGTTCCTGTTGAGAAATCACTGGGAATATAAACAGACACAGTGGGCCCTGCTAACCTGCCATTAGTCAACACCTGGTGCTTCGAACCTGGTGAGAGCCTGGACTGATGCAGAATGTCTTTGCTGCAGGCAACCTCAGCTGCCAGAGTAAAGCAGCTCTCACATAGCTGAGGCCACATTAAGCCAGCACACCAAGCTTCTCTCCTGAGCTCAGAAGAAGCAGTAGATCTTATTTAAGAGCAAATTCCATAGATGAGTTTGGCTAATTTGGAGGTAATGGTCTTCCACCTACCAAGGCTGGTAACAGATCTTCTCAAGTCTGCCGTAGGTGGGAAGAAGGGAAGTATTTTGTTGTTGCCTGCTGTTCATTCCTGACTGGCTCCATCAGCCATGGATCTAGAAGCTGGGCAGGACTGCCAAAAGGAGATGTGATGGTGATTACCCAAGGAGGCTTAGGCACATACAGCCAACTAGACTACAGTTTTCCTTAGCTGCAATTCCTAACTCCATGGCTAGCAAGTCATGATTTCAAAAAAAAATCTGCACAAACTGAAAAAAACCACACACGAAAAGAAACCAACCATGGCCAAACCCCAGGCTGAGATGACCTATGTTAGGTGGTCAAAAAAGCCACAACATGTGTAAGTGAAAGGTAATCTTTTAAGAAGAACTGGTAGTGCACCTGCATGCATGTCTGAATGAACATCCAGAATGGGAGAGGGAGAAACATTAGGTGCTCTTTGAAAGCAAGTGCTACACAGATCTAAAAACATGGCAGATGTTGTTATCCAAGTCCTTCAACTCCTCTTTGTTTTTGTAACCTTGTAGAGATACCCACTGAAAGAGAGCAATATGGTTTCCCGCTACAAGAAGGAGTTCCTGGAAGTAGAAAAGATTGGTGTGGGGGAATTTGGCTCTGTCTACAAGTGCATCAAACGCCTTGATGGATGTGTTTATGCCATCAAACGCTCCAAAAGGCCTCTGGCAGGATCCTCGGATGAGTGAGTGTGCTAGCTGAAAACTGCCAGTTGAAATGATGGGCATGTTCTTGGGAGGTGTGATGGGGAGGGAGTGTGGATCTAAAGGTATCTGAGGGGCGGTATGAGCAAAAACTGGCTGCTGTTGTGCTCCCAAGGAACAGTTGGGAGAGTGGGGGAAGTTACCACTTCAGGACTATTGGATATAAATGTCTGAGAAAAGGAAGAATCCGCATGCATTGCAAAGCGAGATGACAGCTTACCTGAACTCCTCCCATCCATGCAGCCAGTCTCTCTAAAATAATAACTACCAAATAGTTCAGTTGACATTTGAGCAAGGGCAGGTTCTGCTTCAAGAGCTGCGAGAGCCATTGCCAAAACCCACAAGAGTCCTGAACACCTCTGCTTTCCCTTTCTCAAGGCAGGTTGCAAAACAGGGCTCCTCTCGTGGTCCTGAATAGGACCCTGGCACCCTGTCACCATTGCTCTGTGTGTGCTTCTCTAGGCAGCTGGCACTGCGCGAGGTTTATGCTCATGCTGTCCTTGGACACCACCCCCATGTTGTGCGCTACTACTCGGCGTGGGCAGAGGATGATCACATGATTATCCAAAATGAACACTGCAATGGTAAGAGCTGTGACATTGTTAAAGGCTGAGATCTCAGGATGGGTGGGGTTACCTTCTTCAGTACTTAAATATGATGTGCTTTAGTTTACAACAAAGCAAATGGCACTGGGACTGCAGTTCCATGGAGAAAAATATTTAGACAAAGCTCTGAAGGGTGCCAGTATCTTAAAAGTAGTGAATACCCTCTGATTTGTGAGGCTTTAAAACTGCTCCTCTGCATTGGCTGGCCTGGAGTAGTCCCCATGCTGATGCTCAGTACTGCATCTGGGACTGTGTAGATAAAACCTGGTATGAGTGACTCAAGAGTAGTGAACCTAAGGTGTCGTGTGTCATAGAAACAAACCTTTCTTCATGAAGGGGAGTAATGATTTGAAGAGTGGATACCTGGTTGGGGTGAGGGCACCTTGCATCTTGGCTAGAAGAAATGGCTCAACAGCTGCAGAGAAATGTAGCTAAATAACGAGGTAAACTATAAATGGGGTGCTGCAAGTGGGGTGGTACACGCTTGCTTGAGTTTTCTCTTGGCCATACCACAGTTCGGGAGACACTGGAAAAGCTACCAGAGAGCTACTCATTTGCTTTCAGCTCTTCATCTTTCAACTGCTCCAGCAATCTTGGGTCTCAGTGATTAGTGGTGATAGCTGTTTGGAGTAATGACTTCAGATCTGGTGGAGGTAACCATGAAACATGGGGATCATTGCCATATCATTGATGCATTTCTTGCATTCTAGTAGATGAGTACCTGAGACTAAAGGAGAAGTGGTGAAAAGCAGGCTGATGGGGGGGAAAGACATTTGCGGTATTTGCTAGTCCTGAAATAACCAAGAATGTCTTAATGGAGACCCACAAAACTCTTTCTGTGTCAAGTATTACAATATTCAGTCACATCTGCTAGTGGGAGCTTAATTTCCTTGGTCCACCTTTCATACACCTGCTTTCTGCCTGTAAGCATGGCAAATGTAATTAACATTTCCACTGTTTGCTTGCAGCAGCAGCAGCATCACTACCAGGTCAGCCCTTCTGGTGCTGTAGGCTGCCCAACCCTCGGCAAGCAGGAGAGAGGGCAGTCTGAGGCAATGGGAGGGCTGAAGGCAAATGGTGATGCCCAGGTTGGATCACTATAGAGCATATACAGCTGGTCTGGTCAGGGTTTGTCACTAGCAAGCCTGCAAGGGCTCTAAGCAATAGCTTCTATTAAGCTATTTCAAACATGCTGCTCCATAAAAATCTTTGTCAGGTCTCAGGCTGACTGTCTTTACCCAGGTGGGAGCCTCCAAGACATGCTGCTGGAAAATGCAAAGCTTGGTCAGTATTTCTCAGAAGCAGAGCTGAAAGAAATACTGTTACAAGTCTCCATGGGGCTAAAATACATCCACAACTCTGGTCTTGTGCACCTGGATATCAAACCTAGTAAGTATAGTGCTCCGCTTCTTTGTGGTTCTTCCAAGTGAGCCTCCAGGGGTAGGACCTGTAATAGGTCATTCTGGCTGAACCTTCAAATGAAAGAGGATCTTGTGTGAAAAGGAGAATGTCTTGTAGATTGGTTGTTGGTTGGTTTTTTTTTCCTTTAATCTTGTTACTGCTGCTGCTGTAAAACTGAGCTCTCTTTGATAGTTGGTAGCATTTTACTTCTGTCTGATGATCTTCATAATCCTGGCTCATGGGAATCACTTTGATACTGGTGGAGCAAGTAGGGCTGCTAGTGAAGACAGGGGACTTCCTTATTTGCCGCTGTCCTGTTGCACAACACTTGACCTTTGTATGCGAGAGCTGGAGTGAGAAGTGAATATTTATTGTACCTCCCTGGAGGGATTAAGTTCCTGCAAATAAGAGTAACAAGGTTTCCTCTCTGCAGCTGAAGATGGGCACCTCCAGGGCAATGCTCACCACCACAGTCACATATTTACATCCTTATAGCAGAGCTCCTCTTTCATGCTAAAATCATGCTTCTAGCTTGAGGGACAGAGGGAGAAACAGAAAAGCTGATTACATTATCACATTGTATGCATAAGATACAGCTGACAGAAAGAAGATGGTTGTATTGCTATGTACGTGAGCTGGGCAGAAAGACTATAAGGGGTGGGGAGCATGTGTGTATCTTCTCTGGCTGCAGAGCTTAACTACCTTGACAGGTGGGATTTCTGTGGATTTGTCAGGCTGCTGTTGTTTGGTTACTGATATCCCACTATTGCTAAACTTCACTGTCTTGCAGGTAATATCTTCATCTGCCATAAGCTGGCAGTTGCGAGCCCTGCTGAAGAGGAAGAGAGTGACAGTGAAGATGAATTCTCTTCTGGTGTGGTGTATAAGATTGGTAGGTTTCAGCTCCCTGTACAACTGTTTTAAGATTATGGCTGCTTATTACTGCTTGATATTGCTCTTCCCTGTTGCCTGAAGAGACTTGCATAGGAAGCTGATGGAGTAGTCCTGAATGCCTCTGCTACTTAATGGAATAAATTCCTCTAAGGAGACAAGTCCTCAAACTTGTGTGCTTGTTTCCAAGCCCAGATTCCAGAGGAGCAGGCTTGTTCTCTTAGGCAGTATTTCCTGATTACTCTCTTCGTGCCTATAAAATGCAGGCTTTTATTGCTGGAGACCTGCATCAGTTTACTCCATTAGTTGCTTGTTGTTTGTCTCAGGTGACCTTGGCCATGTGACATCGATCTCAAACCCCCAGGTGGAGGAAGGAGACAGACGGTTTTTGGCCAATGAGATTTTGCAAGAGGTACAGCTGCTAGTGGGGCAGTGGGGAGAATGGGGTGGTAAGCAACTGGGGAAAGATCAACTGTCATGAAATTGTTACTCTTGCATATTCCTTGCCTTATCTTCATTTTATTTTTTTTTGTCTGGTCTGGCTGTAAAATCAGCAAAATTAACACTTTGTTAAGGATAATGTAAGCCTGAGTCTTGTCACGTAAATATTTAACATACTTCCTCATACACTTTATCATTACATTATTGCAACTGTTCTACCTGCAAGGGGTGAATGGGACTAAACCCTTATCGGTTCATCATTTACACACCCAGCTGAGGTGAAGCTGCTGGAGGTGATTACTAAGGAATATATGCACCCAGACAAATGTCTTGTACAACAAGCACTGATCAGGTAGCATGGAGGGGTGGAAGGCACAAATGCCCCTTAAACTGGCTGCAGTTTTGCCACTCTGGCCAGTGAACAAAAAGTAAATCAGTAAGTAAAGAAAAAAAGCTTGAATGTGTTCATCAGCTCAGGTGTTAAAGTGACAGTATCTTTTTGTGCTGCAAGTGGGTTTAGGACCTGTTAGGTCAATGTATCATATGCAGTCTTTAGTTTGAGCTGGGCATGGCTAATTTACTGCCTTGTGGTGAAGGCTGGAGGCACACTTTTGTTGGGCCATCCTCTGGACTTGCTGCGGTGTTCCTAACGTGGCCTGCAAGCTCCTCATCACTGGGTGAAAGCCAAGGTGCTATTAGTTACCAGTGTTTCCTGCTATCAATGTTTCTACCCTGAAGAGAAGAAAACTGGCTTGGTGAAGGCAGTGTCATACATGCTCGTTCAGCTGTTTCTTTTTGAGCTGGTATCCCACCTTTGGTCAGTATAGCAAGACATTCCTTGTTCCCTGATTCTTCTCTCCATAGGATTACTGCCATTTGCCAAAGGCAGACATCTTTGCCCTGTCACTCACAGTAGCTCTTGCAGCTGGCACAGCACCGCTGCCTCACAACGGGGCCATGTGGCACCACATCCGTGAAGGCAACATCCCACTGATCCCCCAGGAGCTGCCTTGCAGCTTTCTTGAGCTCCTCAAGGTGAGGAAGTTGTCTTGATGGGATGGAGGCTCTTCTAGTAGGAATGTGACAGAGGGGGTATTAAACCCTGGACTCCTTTACCTTCTAGCTCATGATCCATCCTGACCCAGTGGAAAGACCTTCTGCCACAGCTCTTACTAAACATCCAGTTCTGCGTCCTTCACGTGGAAAAGCTGTGCAGCTTCAGAAGCAGCTGAATGTGGAAAAGTGCAAGACAGCCATGCTGGAAAGGTAGGGCTGGCTTGGCCATAAAAGGAAGAAGACGTGGGCATAACAAGTGCTGGTGACTAAGCTTGAATGTAGGGTGGTAGTGTTGGGAGATCCACTGTGCAGAAATACCCAGTCAGCTCCTATGTGGACCTGGGAGGATGGTGAGGCTGTAGTAGGGACTTGTAGTGCCCAAACAGCTGTGGCTCACTTCTGGCTTGGCGGTGTTGGCTAAATTAGAGTGGTGAACTTGCACACTCACTGCAACCACTGGTGATGGAAAATACTGATCTATTCAGCCAGTGGGCAGATGAGGAACTGATGCCACCCTGAGATGGTGGTCTAGCACAGAAGGAAGAGAAGTGTTAGGTGGTGGCAGACATCCTTTTCCCCCTTGCTCCATTTCACTGCAGTTGGCAGTCATGTTTTGAGGTGCTGGGATCTAGGAACTGCCACACCACCCCTTTTAGTGCAAGTTAGCTGGGGAGTAGGTTTTCCATGTAGGCAGGAAAGCACCAAGTATCTGGAGGGGGAAAAAGGCAACAGAAAAGAAGCATGTGCCTTTATTAGGGGTTTGTGCTGCACAAGGTGGCACTGCTCCAAGTTCCACCGTTCACAAATCTGAAAGAGTGGAAGAACAAGTAATATAGGGACTCTTCATAGTGGTGCCGGTGTGTGGCTGCTTGATGTATAATTTTTCTTTTGGTAAACCCTTAAAGGTGTTCTGTTCTGGAGTAGAATCTCTAGAGATACCTACAGTAATCCTGATGTCACCCTCTGGGGTGAAAAGTCACCACTCTCCAGCAATGCCAAAGTACTGCAGTAAGCCTCTTGTGTGAGACTGTTCATAGCTTTCTTCTGTAGCTGATGGGAAGTCATGCATGACGTGGTTTTTTTCCTCTCCTTCATTCCATCTCCCCCTGCAGGGAACTTAAAGCAGCCCGCCTTGCGCAGACCCTCATGAAGGACCAGCCCTTAGGAAGTACCAAGTTGCAAGAGTCTGAAACCTCTGCTAAACAGAACAGCAAGCGCCTGGTGGGAGGGAAGAGCTGTCGCTCGTTTAGCTTTACTTTGGGTTACTGAACTTCTGTCTTGTCCAAAAGCTCTGGCTGCTGAATGGCCCTGTGAAAGCAGAGAGTCTCCACAGACCAGTGCTCCCTATTAGATCTCCCCGGTGTAGTTTTGGGTTCCCTTGTTAGTTATGAGATGATGGTTGAGGGGAGAATGACTATCTTACAAGTGTCAGATCATGGAATTTATTTTTTTCAGTTTTCTACCTGTTTAATTTCTTGTGTAACTGGTCTTGTTCTAGACTAAGAGTAACTTTGCCATACAGGGGAAAGGATGGCATTTTCTCTGCTGGCTTCCCTCTTTGTTTATTTGGGGCCTATTGTTGATGTTTTTGTGGTCCTAACATGGGCCACCTGTCTATCTTTAGATGGGAGGTAGATGCTGTCACCATGTACAGCCACTGCAGCTGGGTCCTCCTAGAAGTGAGTAAGTGGGGACTATGGTAGACAGCTTTAACTACACCTTAGAAGACAGAGTAGTTATGTAGCTGCCCTGGCAGACTTGGGAGGCAGCTGGAGCGGTGTTTCACTGAGAGGAACAAAGAGTGGAAGGACACACTTTGAGTTAAGGGGACCTTGCTTGTGGAAGCTGTGGGAAGACCCCCTCTCCCTTAACTTTCAGCAACCTGAACAGTGGTTAAGCTTTTGTAGGCTAGTCCCAGACTCATTTGGTGTCTGTTGGTGAGGGCTCCTTGCTCGAAGTGTGGGAAATGGCTGCAGTGTGCTGGGGGGTGGGTCTGTGCAACGGCTGGCCAGTGACCTGCTGCTTTCCAGGAGACACGAGGGACAACGGAAGGGGCTTTTTAGGCCTTATCAGCTTGTTGGTGGGGTTGCCCACATCAAGTGTGTGTGTATTTAACAGTCATTAAACCCCCTCCTCCCGAGGGGAGGGTGCAGTGGGGACCCGCTGCTCTTCAGGCTCTACCCAAGGCTGTTCTCGCGTGTTAGACCAGCGCTGGCTTTTCAACTGTTAACATCCTACCCTTTAAGAAGCGAAACGTGCAAATAAATATTTTAATCATTTTATCTACGACGGAGTGATTCTTTTCTTTTTTTTCTTCCCTTTGGGCCTCCTTCGCCGACACCGGGGACATCTCCACCACCCGTGGGCGACAGTGTGACCGTGGGTGACCCGCCCCTTGTCCCGCAGAAGGCCGCGCCCGCCCGCCTGCTACTCCCGGGGGCGAGGAGCCGGCCCGGCCCCGGCGCGCCTCCCTCTCCCGGGCCGCCGGCCCCTGCCGAGCGGCCTCGGGAAAACGGGGTCGTGTTTCTGCCCGGACCCTCCTTAGGCCTGACCCGTCGCGTCTCTTCCGCTTCCGGCCGTCCACGGGCGCAGCGGCGGGAGAGGTGCAGAGGGCGAGGGGGTCGGGCGGGAGCGGGCGGTGGGCTCAGGGGTGTTGGCGGCTGGACGGGGCTCCCCTCGGCGCTGCTTCAGCCCGGCTTTTCCCTCTGCAGGCGCCCCGGCAACATGTTGCGGCGACCGGCGTGGCAGGTAGGGCTGGGCGGGGGCGGCGGGCCCCGATCGGTTCTTTAACGATTCCCTGAGGGGGCGGCGCTCGGGGCGGCCCTTCCCGGGCCCTGGGGCTGGGCCGCGGCGGGAGCTGGGCCGAGACTTTACGGCCCCGAGATGTCCGCGCCGGTGCAGCGCGGTTGGAGTCGCTCGGGGCTGGGGAGAGGGGCTGCGGAAAGCCCTCCCGCCGCGGGGAGGAGAGAACCAGCTCCTGTCCCTTCTGGCCCCCTATGGGGCTCGTAGTAACTTTTTCGTCACGGAAGCGGGTCCGTCAGCGTTACGAGGTCCGAGTTGCGGGAGTAACCGAGGGTCCCGAAGCTTCTCGCCTCCGTAGTGGTGGCTGCAAAGGCCAGCGGAGCTCCCCGCTACCCGAGCGGGCGTTTGCGGAGCTTCTGCTGTGCTCCCTGCGAGTAGCTTTTCCCACCCGAACCGGCCGTAGCTGCTGGTGCCTTTACTGCAGCACTGGTACTGCCCTTAAAAAAAAAAAAAAAAAAAGGCCAATTCTCCCTTGGGCCTCTCAGGTCACACCCCTCATTTCTGTCATTTCTCAAAAAAAAAGTGTGGCACTATCCACGAAGGGAAGAGGAAATTTTTGTTTGTGCACATACTTCACAAGAATGCAAATACTGGACCTTAGTTACTCAGCTACTGAAAAAATTGTGTACTAAAAGACCCAGCTTATGCGTGGAATGAGTCTTGTTGCTTACACGTCAGGGAACCATACGGAAATACCAGAGGAATTGATTTATTTTTTTATCTTTTGTGCAAGTGTCATTTCCTCTGGTTTAGCCCCTCAGTTCAGCACAGGACCACCAGTCTCACGTTCCCTTAAGTTTTGTAGTCACTTGTTACAAGAGATGAAACATTTCTTTCAGTTCCTGTGCACGGGCCCCTTGCAGAGGTGTTCCTGGGCTTTGCTTTTCTGCTCCTTTCTTTTAGGACGTATTTGCCACCATGAAGTCCATCCCTTTTCTTTTTCTTGCTTGGGTTTAGCTGCAGCACTTAGGTTTTTGTGGCCTTAATGTACAGTTTGTTTGGGAATGAGGGGCTGTTGGTGCGTTGCACTGCTTATTGCTGTGAGTAGATGTACATTTTGGGCACACTGTTAGGCTTTGAAGTGAAGCAGGAAGTTGATGAAACTGTGTATTTCCAAAAACCAAAGCCTAACCAACCCCTCTGCTTCAAACCCCATCCTTATGTATTACAGTAAAACAGTAGGACCTGCATGTCCCAAAAATAATTGCTGGAAATAGACTTTTAGACCATGCTTTTTCTTAGATAGCTTTTTAACCCCAGTTTAACCAGATACTCTTTGAATAGTCCTGTTGGTTATGTTTAGCTGAATGGATTTCTTCCCTCAGTCCCTCTAAGTCACCAGAAAAGAACGTACTTGCAAAACCTCTGTAAGGGCTTGGAAAAAGCATGTGAATACTCTTGATTCTTTGTGTGCTGGAAACTAACCTCTGCCTGTTCCTTCAGGTGCTTCGCCAGTTTGTAAGACATAATTCTGATACAGTTGGCTCATTGGTACTGGAACGATGTAAGTAGCTCCTGAGATGATACTGAGCTGTTACCCTTTGGGGGTCTTATCTCAGTTTTTTAGAATGGCTGAAATGTGCCAGGAGAGAAACAGATAGGAATGGTAGCTCCTGAATGCAGTAGCTAAGAATGTGATGTTTCAAGCAGAAGGACTCAAGTAGCTTCCTATCTGGGTTTTGTCAAGTCAAGCAGACCCTAAGGGGGGCGGTGCAAAAAAGAAGAACCCTTGTAAAAGGCAGATGGCCAGGCTTTATCAGTGGTACTGAATTGGGCACACTGTTGCCATGTTTTCTAATACCTGCCTTTAGGTGTCTCAGGCACTTGTTTCTCAGGCTCCCATGTGCCTGGGAAACTTGCTTAGGTGCTGCTGCCAGAGCATGATTTGCTCCAGGTGCATGCTTCAGACTTTACTACTCAGTTCCTGTGTTCATTGTGCAAGAGTAATGCTTCCCTGACCACCTGCAGTTGTCCTTGACCAAGGAAGGAGACCTATAATTGTGTCCACCTAGCCCTGGTGCCTGTGGAAAAACTAGTGACCCTCTAATCCAGAGGCTGGGATGTAATAATGCAACTTTGTTGTTTTAAATGCTATGGTTTTATCATAATTTAGAAAATAAAATTCAAGATAAGTAAATGCAAAACAGTCTTCAGTGACGTACGGATGTATCTGTGGAATAGATCCCAAAGTAACAGAGAGTAAAGAACCTTTAGCTTTCTAAATGAGCTTATTCAGCACTGCTAACAGAAGTACAGGCGTACTCAACCATCTGCAGGACCTGCATATGAGCTTGAAAAATGGTTAGGAGGTGCAGAATGTCATTGTTCTGGTTCTTGACAGAAGCTGCCTACTTGCTACGATTCGAAGCATCGTCATTCTGCGTGTACATTTACTCTTTTGCGTTTCAGCCATGAATCGCGTTCAGTTGCTTGGTCGAGTTGGACAGGACCCTATCATGAGGCAAGTGGATGGAAAAAATCCCGTTACTATATTTTCTCTTGCAACCAACGAGATGTGGCGGACAGGGGAAAGTGAAGTAACCCAGGGAGGTGAGTCCACAATGAACAGCGTGCTTCTGCCGTGTCCCGAGGGCTGGGTTGATGTTCAGGAGCACAGCATTTTGTCTTCAGGGTGCTGTGTAAATCTCCCAGGTGTGGGACAGTTCCTTTGAGGTCAGCAGAGATGCTGGTACATTTGTGTGTCTCTTACTGGTCCCTAGCAACGCATTCTGAATAGAGATCTACATGTCAACCTTCCTCTGGAGGTGAAGAAAGAGTGTTGAGTCAGCAGTTTTTCCCTGTTAGGGCTGTCAGAGGTGTAGCAGGTTCCATACTTGTATTCCAAGAGGAGTTTAAAAAAAAGGCATGATGCATTTTTTCTTTGATTCTTCCACTTCTCTGAAGCTATAGATGTCTCTTTCTCTAACTTTTGTTCCATGTGGGGTATGGGGTCGGGGGAAAAAGAGTTCAAGCATGAGTACTGGCTTCCAAGAAAACCAGTCTCTTGGTTTGAACTCTTCTTCTTCACAATACTTTCCTTTGGACACAGTTGAGCACAACATTGAGTTCTAGAATGGAGCGGGAGATTAAGAGCTAGTGTACTTCCATTTTCAAATCACTCCCTGTAGTTTGAGAACATCAACATGTGCAAACCTAATTTCTGAGGCTTGCATCAAAAAGGAGGATTATAGTAACTGTTACTTTTATGTAACTTAGGCGATATCAGTCAGAAGACCACATGGCACAGGATCTCTGTCTTCAGGCCAGGCCTCAGGGATGTTACGTACCAGTATGTGAAGAAGGGGTAAGTGAATAACAAAATGTGTTTGAGGATTTTATGCCTTAATTGATTGATGTAAGAATTATGGTGATCAGAAGCTATACTAAAATACAAGCGCCTTAAAAGAAGTTAGCAGACTTGCTACTAACAACAGACACAAAAGCCAGCGTATTCAGAATCAGACATAGAGGAGCAAACAGCATTACAGTTCTCTGACCAGGACCAGATTTTTGATTTTTAATTTCTTTTTTTAAACTTTTTTTTTCCTTTTCAGTTCTCGAATCTATGTTGAAGGGAAGATAGACTATGGTGAATATACAGACAAGAACAATGTCAGGAGACAGGCCACAACGATTATAGCAGGTAAGGAGCAACATATCAAGGCCTACCTTGTACTTTTATAATGGCAAGGGTCGGGGGGGGAACCTTTGAAATAGAGCTTTTGAGGGAAGGAATGGGCTCTACCACTAGATGTCCTCTGGGACTGCTTGTGAAGGCACAGGAAATGAGAGCATATAGTTGCAAGCTGTTGCATCATTTGGTCACACAAACCAGGAGGTAGATACTTTGTGATTTAAGAAGTGCTGCTGGTGGGCAGTACTGCAGGTCAGGCAGGTGCCTTTTCTAAGCAGAGTTTGCTTAGTAGCTCTGTGTTGGTTTGGCAAGGAATTTTTTTCTTCCTGTTTGAGACTGGAGTCTTCACCAACTTTAAGGACCTCTGTTTGTGGAAGATGTTTTTTACGTGGGGATAACCTGATGGAGAATTTAAAATTACCTCAGTCTGGTGGCCAGTAGTGGTTAAGAGCAGCACAGAATTGATAGGGAGCAGACTTGTCTCTTGGGTAGACACAGTGAAGAAGAGAACTGCGTAACTCAGCTTTTTCCTTAAGCCTGTAAATAGCTTGAGCTTCGTGTATCTTTACTGTGGGTACAGACACTGTCTTGTGGCTTTGGAAGGAAGGGTAAAACAATTGGGCAGTAGAGCAAACTGTTACACAAATATATCTAAGAAACAAGGTCAGAGGAGAAGGAAAAAAACCCAAACACTACTATAATTTTGGATGTTTCTACTGTGTAGCATCTTTCAAACAATAGTAATCCCACTTTCACATGAGCAAGCTGTAGGTTGCTGTTTATACATGGCTGGAGGGGGGAAGCCAGTCTCTTTGTAATAGTATGAAGAAACATAACGGTTTCTTCTTCGGGTTCAATATCCTCAGGCTTAAGATGCTTTAGAAATTACTGAGGCTTGATGAAATACAAGCTTCTTGTAGTCCTGTAAGCAGGTGACATGGTAGTGTGTACTGAAAATAACAAGAAAATAACCTGTAGCTGATAGAGATCATAGTCAAAGAATTAAACTGGTATTTTGGAATGTTTCTGGTATCTTGGAGTGTTCTGCAGTTTCTCATCATGTTTAGCACACTTGTTTCATAGCATATGTGGTCACTTTACTTGTCAGCTTTCTGGGGAGATAGAGCAAGGAACCCTGTATCAAGACACCATTTTATTTTATGAAATATTCTGTTCCAAAGTACACATCTTTACAGCTTATTTTAACACAGATAGGTTGTCTTTGTAGGTGTGTAGGCTTGCAACAGGGCAAAACAACCCTGAAGATTAAATTTTCTTTATTTCTTTTCAGATAATGTAATTTTTCTGAGCGATGGTGGTATCAAAGACAAGGTGTAAGGTCGTTAGTGCTTGGACCCAGACTGTTTCATTCCTTTTGTTTTACAGGACTTCATAATTCTGTAATCATGTATATTGCTGTAGCTTCTTTAAAAAAATAAATAAAGTGTTTGGTACCTATAGGGTATCTGTGTTTTGTTTTGTTTTCCTGTGTGCTTTCTTCTCTGTTCATCATTGGGTTTGTTTGTTTGGTTTTGATTTTTAAATTTTTTTTGTGCTTTGAGAGGAAAGGTAACCCAGGCAGCTATATTAATTCTTGAGCTGAAGAATATATAATTGAAAGTCACGCTTTGCATCTGCAGTCATTTTTAGAACCTTATATCCTTGGCTGCCTTAATCTCTTCTGTCTTGTGGGGCCTGACAGCCTCATCACCTCTTACTGCTAACATCCCTCTTCTGCTCTGTAGGTGTCACTTGCTGTTTTTCCTTAACTGCGTCAATCAGATGATAAGTTTAAAGCAGAACCATTGGTCTCAACTGGTGCTCAGCTTGTAGTTTGTCACAGACACAAAGACACCCTTCTGTGCATTTGGGTCTGCCCCGCCACTCATCATAGCATTCAAGCAAATCAGCATCTTTCACCAAACCCTGTTTTAGTCACGTGCTTAGGGTTTCATTATTTTGACCATTTGATATCTGGTGACTCTAGGACATCAACATCCTCATCCCGGTACCTTGTTAGGGTGCTGTGCCTGTCCCTCACCATCAGGTGGAGGTGGAGGAATGACTGGCTGGGCTGTTCCTTTTGAGAGGCCTGAGACAGCCTGTGAAAAAACACTCCCGGTCCAGTATTCTCAGTTAATGTGGAAGTGGCATTGTCAGAAAGGCTGACAATTATTAGTATCGTTACTAAAAAACTGCACAACTAAAAGATGTTTCATTCTTTCACCTGGAGAAGTGGTGAAATTCCCACTGTAATAGAGCCTGATATGAACAGGGAAAGAAATGTTAGATGTGACAATTTCTGGCCTCCAGAGCTGGTAGAGTTTTGTATCTCATGTCTCTCTGAGCCCAGGACAGAGCATGCTTATTGTTAGAATAACAATTTTGTTTATGCTTCTATTAGCACTGCCAGATTTACAAAAACCATTAATTCTTTCAGTTCAGCTTGTGTTTCAGATTGAAGTTACAGCTTTAGCCAGTACCTTAGCTCCTGTCCCTGGCATCCTGAGGTGTCAAAAGCACTGGAAATGCTTAGCTACTTAAATGAGTTGTTATCCACAGTAGGTGGTGGCATCTTTTTAAATGGGAAGTTCTGACTTTTAATTCCCTTAACAACAACTTGTTCCACCTGAACTCATTGTGCTACTGGGAGGAGAAGTGTTGGTGGAATTCTATAGTACTGATCCAAATACAGTTCATTTTGTCCACACCGGTTTTTCCTATTAGCTGAAAGCTGGAGTTCAGCTGCTTTAAGCTTTTCTTACATCTAAGAGGCCTCGCGTGAATGTGCTAAGCCTCTGTTTGCTCAGTGGTTAACCTCCTTTTTTTTCGCTCTGCTGTGGTGGTGGTGGAGCTCAGTGAAGCTTACAACCAGCGTTCTACTGCAAACCGAGAGTAGAAGCAGCAGCGATAGTTCCATTCACCGCTGCACATGGAGCGACCAGAGCTGCCAGAGCTCCTCGTAGCGATTGCTGAATGGCTCATACTAATCTTTGCCCCTGGCTCAGGATGGAGACTGAGCTGAGCTCACACGAGGTGCCAAGGAAGAAAAATATTTGCTCAAGAACTTCAGCTTTTCTTGCTTTTCCGGTTGTTCTATTTAAAGTTGCTAGTACCCTTGTAAAGATTGACCTGCTACAAAGACAACACGTCCCTACCTTGAGAACACGCTGTTTAGAAAGCAGTGTGGTGTCTTGAGTGCTTGTCACAATTTTTCATTAGGGCAGCTTTTCACAAATGGTTCTGTGTTAGCAACGGGCGTAGTTACAGCAAAAATATCCAGTGGCAAAGGCATGTTGTCCACTCACATCTTAGGCTTGCTTTGCTGCTGTGGGGCAAAGTTAATCTCTAATGAAGTCATTTTAGTTAGGAGCAAACCAGGTGTGAAATCATTCCTATAGCATCTGGGTTGGAGTTTGGGGTTTTTTTATGGTTGGGTGATTGTTCTGTGAGGAAATGTTGAAGAACGGAAGTAGTATCTACTGAGTTAAATACAGTGGTACCTTGTTTGTAACTAGGTAATGAGTATTTTTCCACGCTGTCCCTTGGTAAACGGTATTCGGCTTCTGCTTGCCTGTGTTAACCTCTTGTGTAAATTGGATTAGGCAAACCCTGATTGCTTGCATCAACTGGGACAGTTAGAAAGGTTTGACCTTAACGAGGAATTTATTTTATGTATTTATGGAGATAGTTGACAGATTAAAAAAATAGAGATTATTTCTTTTTAAAATGACAGAGCATTATAACCAAGTATTTGGAACATTTCTCAACGGCCCCGAGACAGAGCTATTCTGGTCTGCAGTGCAACTCAATTCCACCCAGTTATTTCTGTCACTCTGGTGTAAGGTGTAGGAAACCCTCTTCGGTGCTTGTTTCTGTGGCTGTAGCACACTGGTTTGAGGAAGACACCATGGTGTCTCACACAGTGAAGAACATTTTTGACTTCAATTAAAGTTCAAGAACACAGACACAATTCTCCCAGCCCCACATAATGCAGAGGTTAAGGAGAGGGCTATTTCAGGGAAGTGGGACTTGATTTCGTCAGCTGAAGCATCTTATTTTGCTTCTGTTTCATGACTTCCAGTCTCTGTGGACAGAGTATCAATTAAGAATGATTGAGGGCTTGGAGTGGTATGAAATTACTAAAGCTTTCTACCAGCTGGTACCTGACTTGGGTTCTAAGCTAGCCAAGAGGCTTGCATCCTGGTGACTGCATGGAGCCCTGCATAAAGGGGGAGGAGGTGTTTGAGCCCTGTCCCGGCACCGCTGTGAAGATCAGCAACGCCTGTGGGAGCCCAGTAAAAGCCCATACAGAGAGGCCACGAATTGCAAAGGCAAGAAAGATGAATTAGTGCTTTGAGAAGTCCCTGGCTACAAGAGGTAGGAATATTCTGGTAAAGGGAACTTGTGTTTCTGTTGCTGCACCAAATATGTGGTTTTAATAGTAGGCTGTCTCCAGTACTGGCAATCCCATTTCTTTCACAAGTGTTCATGTCAGAAAAGGAATATAATGCCAGGATTGTGGGAAGGAAACTTCACTACTTTCAAGCACACCTTCTATTTTTAACTCTGAAATTTCTGTGGTGGGAACCTTTTTGCCAAGCAGTTGAGAGTGTTTGAACATACAAGCCAAGTCTTGGTGGTTGTTTTGTCCTGGTGATGTTGAGCTTCTCCACACAGCAGTGTGACTTAGATCTCTTTTACACAAGAAATTTGCTTTGATAGTGCATTACCAGCTAGTGAGTAGTGCAAGTTTAACGTGTTTGCACAACACACGCAAAGAAATCAACTTTCACTGGGTTTATAGGAAGACATCCTCTTGTGGGAAATGTGTGTCATTGTGCATAAGGTTTCTTTCTTCTGCTTGTTTATGGCCCAGATTAAAAAAAAAAAATCAACTCATTGCCATACTTGGCCATTTCAGAACTATCTCCAGCAGCTATTGTGATTAGAAATTGATCACTTGGTTCTTTGAGTTCTTAGTCCCATAGTTTGTGTCCTGTACTCTGTGTAAGGGGTGCTAAATCTGTTGAGGAAACCTTCTCTAACTATGGCCATTTTCTGTGGCTTTCAAGGGGTAAGATTTTTTATTTGAAGCTCGTCAAAACCCTTGCAATTGTTATCCTGTAGGCTTAGTTGCTATTTGTTCTTTCCTTGCTGGTTGACTTTGCAAACTTACTTGAACAGAACGGTCATCGAAAACGGATGGTTATCTTGATCCTGGTTGTCACAAGTCAGAAAAATGTCACCTGCAAATATTTAATGAGCCTTTGTGCAACCAACCTGATCGAGAACTGAGCAATGATGCAGTCGCAGGAGTTGTGGCTTCTATAACCCAGATCTGCAAGGAAGGGAGAGCACCTTTCCTTTGCCAGGTGTTCTGTGACTTACTAGGCTTGTGTTGTTGCTAGCTTTTTAAATTTGATGTTTAAAGTAAGTGGTGTTTGGAGCTCTGCCTTAACAGTCTTCTCTTTCTTAGCTAGTTTGGTTTTCTGTGTGGGTTTTCTATATGGGTTTTCTGTTCTGTGTGGGCTTCCTGCTAATTGCAGAAAGGCGACGATGCTCAGTAGAACAAAGCTGAGCTCTCCCCTCGGCCCTGTCTCTGCAGACAATAAACCCTCACCTTCTTATCGTGTTGTAGATTGTGGGTCAATTTTTGCACCGTCCCTTTGTGCTGCAGAGTGAGTTCAGACCCAGTTCATCAGTCTGTGGTGAAGAAATGGTCTTGCGCTAAAAGGAGAAATCAATGGTCTCAGAATTATGAGTTGAAACTTAAAAGCACTACTGAAGAGAGAAACTATGAAACACGGAAAAGCAGCCTTGATTTTCAGCATGCTAGTAAGCAACTGTTGAAATCTACAATGCAAAATCCTCCAAGCAATATGGGAAAAAGCAAGATATATATGCCTGTATAATGTTTTTGCTGTTTTTGTGGTGCTTTGCACAGTGCCTGGTTCCTGGTGCAGTGTCAGTGTGTGAGCAGTGATGTGTGACACATTAGACTGCTATCCCATGTGTTGTATCAGGACACTGAATAATTAATACTCTCCGGAAAGGATTAATTTCCTCCAGTTTCATTTCTACCTTCGTGGTGCCCTGCATGTGCTGCCAGTTTTTAGCAGAAACCTGCTAATAGAGATTTCTTTCCCCAAGAAGCACTGGTGCTGCAGCGCAGAAACTTTGGTGTGGTCTTTATACTCTCAGTTGCTGCCATACAGGGCAAGTTGGTCCTGTTTACTTACAAAGTCTCAGGTAACTGGTTTAGGAACGTTGAGCTCAAAAAACTGAGATGTAACCTTGAACACTTATTTTAGTGATGTGGCAGGAACTGGGCAGGATGCCGAGCTACCAGTGTGTCTAGTCACTAGTTACCAATATCATGTTTTGCATAGGTGAGTAGCCCCAGAAATGGATAGTCTCTGTGTATCAAAATAGTTTAGTGGCCAAAGAAATCTTCCCAGATGCTTATGAATACTGAGCAGCACTGTGTACCCCAGCAGCAGCTGTGCCTTGGTACCAGTGTTACAAGGCAGCCCCTGGGGAAGCATGGAATGGAGAGGGACACAACTGTATGTGACACAGGAAGAGTGGAAACTGTTGGGAAAAGCAGCATGATGTTTACCCAGGGTGCCTAATTTCCCAGGAGTTCTTTATCCAATGGAGAATGACAGAAGCGGGCGTTGTGCAACTTATTTCCTAAATAAGGATTTCTTCCTGAGAAATGTGTTGGGATGAGAAAGTTCAGCCCAGTACTCTTGGTCAAATGCCAGTCCCTAGGAGACCATCGTCCTCAGCATGTTCAGCAGATAGAAGTTGCAGTCACCCTGTTGGCATCATCTTCTTTTATGGTGGCTTTTTTTTTTGTTGGCTTACAAGGCAAACATGGCTCGCCCTCTAGGCTTCTCACATGGGCAAAACATTTGATTTAGTGCCCGAGCCCAAAGAAATTCTCTAGTCAGCAGGAATTTTAGAAGGATCTAATGTGAGCCAACAGAGCGAGGGAGAGCCTTTTGTTAAATGGATTATCACAAGGCCACAAAAGTTCTCAAACTAAGAACGCATCCAGTGAAAACACAGAGGTTTCTGGATAAGGAACTGACCTTCACGAGTTTCACAATCTGCAACTCCAGACTGGCACAATGTCATTGCTTTGACAAGAGTGCCTGGCAATGCCGGGGCACAAGAAGTTTGTGCCTCGGGTTGGGCTTGCCAAAGTGGTAGGTAGCAATTTGGGCGGTAGTAATTTGGCTTTAGATGTTTTCCATGCTGCTGAGGGCATACACTGGACTGACTTGTTTCACAACAGCTTAAAATATTTAACTCATCTTTGCAGATCTTTGATTGCGCAGTTAGGGACTTTCCCCCTTGTATTCTTCACCAAACAAGGTAGCTTTGGTTACACTTTGATTTATTTTTTTTTTTAATTTTTTTTTTAAACAAAAGTTTAAAAACAAAACAACAAACCACAAAAACCCCCAAAGGAAATAAATCTTAAATGGACAACCTTGACAAGGTCACCATTATTTTTTTCTCTTTCTGTTGCTGTTGTGCCTGATGGGTGCTGGCAAGTCCGTATGACTTTGTTTTCCTCAGAGGGCCAGGCTGGGCTCTCCCCAGCAAGAACTCTGTCACGTGTGCTGCACAAGCATTGGAGTGGAAGTGGTGTGCCATGAGAGATGAAGTCTAACTGGGAGTTCTAGAAGAGGGAGAACCTATCGGGAAATCCAGTTATGATTCATGGACAATGCAGCACGGAAATGTCAATTAGCGTTGAACTGACCTACAGAGAAATGCCTGGATTGAGTTCCAGGAGCTGAAATGGAGCACTGAAGAAGGCCCAGTTCCTTGAATTGTAAAGATTTGGCATCTTTCAGTTTTTAAAGGACAATGAAAGGTCAGCGTTGTCCCAGCTTGGCGTGGAAGCAAGTCTTAAAATACAAGAATTTCCCACTGACTGGGATTATTTTTACTGCTGATTGGCAGTGCTATCAAACCACAGCCTACTCAGTGCTGCTGCTGTCACGTCTGCGCTGAGTTACAAAGTGTGGTTCATTGCAAAAGTTCTGGTTTTAACAAGGTACGTTCACATGTGTCTTTAATAAACAGGTAAACTTCTCAGGGTTTTCTGCTTGATTTTTTCTTGTTTGTTCTTGTTGTTTGTTTGTTTGCTTGAGAGAAACCAAAACCCATTTGGCCGGTGCCTTCCCCGTATCAAGCTTTTGAGGTTTATTTGAAGCCGGCAGCACTAGGGCCAGGGGGTGGGCGGCTGCTGCCGAGGGCTGCCCCGGCCCCTTCCTCTTGTGCCTGAAGCAAGGCCGGCCTCATCCGCGTCCCTCTGCTCGCTCCCGCGGACAGGGAGCCACTCGATCCGCCTCCGCTCGCTGCGGGTGACCGTGGCGGGGAGGAGGGGGGCAGAGTCTGGGGGTCCCGGGGGAGGGTCCCAGGGAAGGGTCCCGCGGTGCCCGCACCCGCGGTGCCCTGGGGCCAGGCGGCCCCGCGGCGGTAGCTGCCCGGCCCGCCAGGCGCCGCTGCGCTCCCGGCCGAGCCCCGGCCGCTGCCTCCCGCCCTCGCCTGCCCGCCGCGGCGGGGGGCGGGGCGGCGCGCGGCGGCTGCAGTCTTGTCGCTACCTCGTTGGCCGGCGCGCCCGTCACTCGCGGCGCCTCCGTCGTTCCATTGGCCGCGCGGGGAACGGGGGTCTCCCTTCCCGGCCGTGACACGCCGGGGGAGCCCCCGCCCACATTCCGCAGCTGGAGCCGCGCGGGAGGCCGAGCGTCGAGCGCCGATTGGGGCGCGGCCCTCCGACCGGCCGCACTCCGAGCCCCCGATTGGCGGCCACGGG
>WUAM01000143.1:37501723-37524658 GCA_024336885.1 Actenoides hombroni | reverse complement strand
TGTCCCTGCCCATGGCAGGGGGGTTGGAACGAGATGATCTTTAAGGTCCCTTCCAACCCTGACAATTCTATGATTCCATGATTCTCCACCACCAGCTGGAGGTAGCTTAAAATCCATTGCCTGTAGCAGGCGTTACAGTATTAATGTCTATCCAGAACCTCTGCAGCATTTTAATGAGGCAGGAAGTTAGTATGTGGTGCAGGATCGGTCTCCCCATAGTTTATAGAAGACTTGTGTTTAATTTTGGCACGCAGGTTGAGACAGGAGGAGGAGAGTGCCTGGGATGTTTGGGAAAGGCGAGTAATTTTTCTTCCTTGACGTGCTGTGTATTTAGGTAGCTGGCAGACAGAAGATGTTGCCTTAAACTGCTTCCATGGTATGGCATAACCTTCTCTAGTGCTAGTGCTGGTTTGGGTTTTTTTCTTTAGAATCTACTAGCAGGAGAAATATTTTATTTGAGTATACCGTGGACAGCAGATGTTGCTTGAAAATGTCTAAAAGCTGTGTTGGAAACAGAGCGATCACCAGGAGAGCGCCCAGCTTCTCGAAAGCAGTGTTGCCTCTCCTTTTGACATGAAGCTCCCAGTGCAAGTGCGATGTGCCCGTGTGTGTGGGAACCTGCTGCACTCATGAGGTGGCCCCTTCCTGATCTGCGGCTCAGCATCAGGTGTCTCCTGGAGAAGCACTGACAATAGGTGACTGGGAATGAAGCTCCTCAGCTTGATGACCTTCTCGGGCTTGTCAGGCTCTGCTGGGTCTAGCAGTTGAGGCTGATGCTAGGTGGCTGCTGCGTGTGAGCCACCACTCACACCTCTCCAAGGACAATGGATGAGCAACCCTGATTCTTAAGCGCTAGTTAATGTGTGGAGCAGAGGACTACTCCAGTGACTGCCTTTGCTGTTCTGCTGTGGAAAGATAACCTGTGGGAGCAGAGCAATAGCGCAAGGTGTGCAATGCCTTAAACCGCTCCAGGTTCCTATAGCCTGGATGTGTGCTTAGCCCGCTCCTGCGACTGACGCACAGCAGGCTTATCTTTACAAGGCTGCCTTATCTCATTTCTGCTTGGCATACGTAGCAGAGCTGAGCTCCTTGCAACAGTAGGCACTGTGGTAGGCAGGTTGGCAGCCTAGGAGCAGATCTCTGCTTGGACCAGGTGTGCCCATACAAAAACCATGTGGAGGGGCAGTTCTGCTGTTCCATGCTGCTGCTCTCACCCCTGAAGCAGCCTCCAGGGAGTTGGAGACTTGGGTTATGGCTGAGACACAGAATAGAAAATACAGAAATCAGAAATGAGGTGTAAAGCTCTTTTTTTTCTCTCTTTCCCCCCACACCCTAAGAAGAGGGAGTGAAGCCCTGGTTTTTCAGAGTCCTGCTAGAATGCCTTGGAAGAAGGGACTTTCTTCACTTACGTGTCTTCACATAATTGAACCCTTTTAAGGCACTTTCAGGCTGGTGTCCCCAAAATCTCGCTTCTGCATAGATCTCCGACGAGAGGCCTGGTGTTTGAGCCAGGCAGGCTGTGCTCCATCAGTTTAGGCTAGCAGCAGGGAGGGAATGTGAGTCAAAGGCCTGGGGAAATGATCTGAAGCGAGTGTGCAGATGCCAGAGAAAATCTGGACCCAAGTAGAGGTGTGAAGAAACCTGCAGGCAAATGGGGCAAGGAAGTGTAACAAGTTGTGTGCGGATGGGTCTGAGACTTCAGTGACCTGCAGTACGTACCAAAGAGAAAAGGCTGTGCAGGGCTGGTGCTGGGAAATGGCTCTTTCAGAAGCTTAGTCACTAGCAGATGCTGCAATGTCTGTGAGCTTTAAGGTAGCACTGTGGCTATCTAAAATGTGTCTGTGTGATGCTTTGCTTCAGAGCTCTTGCACTAAGCAGAGATATTTGAAGCATTTGAGATGGGGGTGGGTTTTTTCTGTGACAACTTGTAACTGTACAGATGCTGATCTGTTCCTCTGGACTTTGGAAGGGAGAGGGGCCTGGTGTAGAAGTAGCCCTGAGGTTACATATAACTTGATGCGGTGTCTCACGGCGTTTTGTAGCAGCAGGAAGGGGGTAGCCATCATGGTTTTCTTTTTGTCTCTAAACAGATTGTAAGGATTTCTGTAAAGTACAAAAGCACAATTAATGTAACCAGTACTTTCAAGCTCCTGACTGTGACTCTCAGCAGTCCCGTTGGCGATCCAGAGAGACGCAGCCATCGGTAAACATACGGATAAAACTATATCCCTGCTCCCAGAACACACTGCAAGTCAGTTTAGCTGGAGACCCAGCAGAGACCCGACTCTTTGAACATCCCCTGCTTCTCCCTGGCTTGGTTTGGAGGGGGTGCCCTAACTGCATCGCTCATCCGAGCCTCTTCTTGGAAGCTCTGTGCAAACCCTCCTGTTTCCAGTTAGTGATGCAGCACTTCAGGAGGCTGAGCCAAACCAAACAGGGATGTTCCCTGCTTAGAGAGTGAATGGTGGGGCCTCTATACTAGGACCTTACGGGCAGTGTCCTGATCGTGTATTTGAATGCTCAAGATCAGTGTTAACTGCTCAGAGTCTTCTTTTTAGCAAAGAAGCTTTCTGTCTATGTGGTGTTCATTTAAAAGCAATCAAAAAAAAAAAAAAAAAAAGGGGGTGGGGAGGAGGAGGAGAGTTTTTCCATCCCTCTCTGACCGTGAGGGAAAACAAGGTTATAAAATGTTACTCTTTATAATTTTATCTGAGGAGCAACTCTACCCCATTTAGGTCTCTTCTCCACTATTGTCTAGTGCACAGTCTCTCAAACTGGTGGACAGGCTCGTATGAAAGGGTAAGAACTCTGGGGAGTAAAAAGGGCTTCTAGTATTTTTTTTTACTGGGTAAGGATATAAATGTAGGATTTGTTGAGGGGGTCCAGGGAAGGGCAGAGTGAAGTAGAAGAGCAAGTGAGAAATGTGTGCTGTTTCAGCCAACTCCTGCCCTAGAAGCCATGCAGTGCAGGAGGCTCCTCAAGACTGCACTGCATGTCACTGGGTGTCACTTGTGCTCCCTACCTTGCTGGTAGACACTGGTTGTCTTGTGGAGCTTACACTGTTAAATTTTCATCTATCTGCCCTAGGCTGGCCAGCTGCTGCTGGCTAAGTTTAAACAGGAGAACCTCCTCCCTTTACAAATTAAAGTTTGAAGGGCTCTTCAGGGGCTTCAGACTGAGGGATGGGGCAGGGGCAAGGACTGGAGAACAGTCAGTTTGACTGAATTGGGGCGTGGGAGCGTGAGGGTGAATAGCAGAACAGAAGACTCATGGCTTAAAACTTTAATAAATACTAATTGGACTGACCAGAAAGAGTTTTAAGAAAGTAGAAACTGTCTGTAATCTCACTTAAACAGGAGTTAGCAGTAAATTACTAAAACTGGATTCCTCTTACCCATGTTTTTAGTATATGTGTGATGAACCTGTGACTTAGTAGCAGAATCTTTATCTACAGACTGTGCTTTCTTTTATCTTTCTCTGGCAGACATTATGCAGTTGTGTGTATCAGTGTCAGAAATCTGGGCCTGCTGGTTAGAGGCACCTCTGGAAGGTCTGCGTTGCTTGCTTTGGTCAAAGGCTGACTGATGGAGTGTAGTGCAGGCTGACACAGCCACTTTGGTTGAGATTCTGTCTGGGCTTATAGTGGTAAGGAGGATTAAAGGAAGAAAAAAAAAAGATAAAATGTGCAAGAAGATAAAAGTGATGCTAACCTCAGAAGATCCAAAACTGATTCCACTCAGCCTTGTCAAGAAACGTTGAAACTGATGTGTTGTTTTTGTTGGAGGTGTGCGGTACTTTGGAGGCAATTCCTGCAATTTAAGTGTGGGACTGTACAATTCAAAGCAGAATATATCTGAATGTGGCACTTATGCATTAGCAAATAATGCTTAAATACGGTAGTTTAGATAACTTTAAGAAATTTTGTAAGCAGTAAGTGGAAGGTTCATCTTTTGCTTAGTTAATTATGAGTAGCAATAAGACAAGATGAAGATTTTGCTCATTGATATTGTGGGGTTTTGCTAAATGGAAGCATGTGGGACGAAGAAAACAAGCATGAAATGTTTTGAAATATACCCCTGGATATGCAGTGCCTAAAATATGACTTAGTAGCTATTTATTAACATAAAATCATTCCTGTTACGAGTGTTTGGTTGTTGCCACTGATCCTACAGTGATCTTGAACAACGGGAAAAGTACTCTACTGCTGAACCTAAGATGCCATCCAAGTGGCTCGTCGTATTCGTTGGGCATTGCACGGGTACTCCCTTACTCCCGAGATACAGAACTGATACCTTGTGGGAGGGCTGGAGCGCTAGTGCTGCTGCATCAGTGGCATCCCAGCTTGTCACACTGTGTAAATAGGGAGGGAGGGATTCATAATTTCTGAGTACATCTGTGGTGTGGGTGGTTACAGGCTGGCTATGGGAGGGTCACTGAGCGAATATTTTGCTGCGGTTGTCACAGCTATATATGGAAGACCAGAAAAAAATACTGCAGTGGTCAGGCTGCTTACCAAAAGAACCTCAGCTGAATTTTCTTTTCCAATCGCTTCAGCATTTCCGTAGTAAGAAACAGGTCGGGTACTTTGTGTCTGAGGGATGGCAGATACTCACGAGATGAGCAGATACTTCAGTTTGAGGCTGCCCATGGCGATCATGAACGATCATAAAGTAATTTGCCACCTAATGCAGTCTTTTTTGATGGAATTTAGGAACATCATATGCCAGAAGCAGGAGGAAGGGTTGAATTGTTGTTTTTGTGTGTGTGTCCCCACGCGCCCACACCCTTTGGAGGAAGCAGCGTTGCCAGTGCCCTCCCAGGGCTCGCAGTGGTACTCTTGTAAATACAGCCTGCAGGATTGATTCTGCTGATTTATGGTAGTTCTGACAGCTCCACCCATCAGGGATTTCAGGGTTGTGGTAAGTAGCCTGCAAAATCCTACTAGCCAGTTCAGTTTTATTGTTGCAACGTTAAAAGAGACAGTACATCTTGACCAGGATGTGCCATAGCCCAAGATGTTTCATGCTGTTCCCTGAGCTCGCAGGGATAGGGAACCACACAGTTTTCTCTACGGAAGAGCAGTTTACCCTGGCAATGTTACAAGTATGCAATGCAGACTCGGATAAAATGTCCAAGTCAATCTACGTTTTTTCCTCATATGATCATAGGATGACAATTCAGTGAAACTGGTCTTTAAAGTGCATCTTCACACAAAGAAATGTTGTGAAGTCTTTGACAGAGCTCAACTCACTCATCCTGTGAATGTAAAAATTTATTCATTGCGGGAAACCTTTAAAGACATCTACTCTCAGTACTAGTTTTGGTTCTTCCTGGGGCTGAAGGCAGAGCATCTGTGTTCCAGCCTTATACATACGGATAGGTAGATTTACATATCCCAGTACACAAATACTCGAGTTCTTGTTACATTTCCACTGCCAAATGCTGCTCTAGTTTGAGGAGGTCGCTTCTTGCATTGCCTTATCTGGAAAATAAATACTAACATGCCTCAGTGGTGTGGTTTCTGGAATAACAGAAAAAATGAGGAGTTGCCCATATTGTTCAAAAAGATCTGCTGCAAGAATATGAGTCTTATTTTTTTTATTTTATTAATGAGAGTGCATTTTTCACGTCATTGAAGTTCTGTGGACCTGACCTTAGCCAGAATGAGTTAATTGTTGCAATTAAATCGCAAATTATGTCACTTGGAATACCTGTAAAGGGAGCAGTGCTCTGTGCAAGGTAGTGCTATCTGTAGAGGACAGCAGCTATAAGGACATCTGCTGTGAAGTTCTCCCCATCCACTCATCTGACTTTTGCTCTTGGAGGAAAACTTTTGGTCAAATGATTCTCCTGTTAAGAGGGTCCGCTAATCGGTGTGCCTTGGTGGGAGCCAAAGCCTGAGCAGATAGAGGCAGCCCTGTGTGTGGAAGCTGCTCTCCTCTGGTAGCAAGACTGGTGTAGAGGCAGTGTTTGTGCAGGTGGTGGGTTTGTAAGCAGATGGGACTTAAGCGTCTGCTCTCAAGGACAAAAAGCCATGCAGGATTTGACTAGATTTTATCCCATTGTCTTTGTTTGCACCACTTCCCATGAAGCAGAACTAAACCTTCTTTGGTGTCTTCTAGATTTGGTGACCTTATAATAAAGGGTTGCTGGAGGGATCAGACTTTGGGGGATTGCTACAGCTAAAAGGCAGACCTTGAATACAGCACAGGCCAAGAAGAAATTCTCTGTGAGGCGGGCTACTGCTGTAAACAATGCTGTTTTGAGAGATAGGTAGGAAAAAATCGCACCTTTCCTAGAAGAGTTTGAATTGTGCAGGGCTTGCTGATAACCAACTGGTACAAACTTGTGGAACCTAGTTGACCTCTTAAATGAGGTTTGTCCTGATGGGCCAGGCTGGTCAGAAATAAGGCAGGAATCACCCTTGGGAGAGAAAGCAAGAAATGAACAAGTAACTTTGGCTCTGGCTAGGTGTGCTCTGCTGGGAATACTAGACCCCTGTGCTGGCCCCTGTAGGTCTGCTAGCATAATTGAGCCTGCAGTAACTCCCTCACACTGCTCTGTCAAAGTGGTCTGTTGAACAGTGAACCTCAAATCCATCTTGATAGAACTGGGTTGGAGCAGCAGGTGAGGAGTTAAGCTGTCCTCTTTGAGGGAACGGTGACCTCTGGGAAGGACGGTGACTTTTGTTGAACATGAATAATAATCCAATGTGGTTTTTAGCAGAAAGGCACATGTCTCTGCAGCTTATGCCCATTAAACATATTTTATCTCAAAATTCCCAGTGACATAGCAACACTAGGATTTTCTTGGTGGTGCTTTTTCACGTTGAGTACTGAGGATGCTTCAGGATGCTGAAAAGAAGCTGAGCCAGCTGAGCCACACCTTTTGGTGAAACAGTTATGATGTGAGGTCAGGGTGTAAGAGATTGCATGTTTATGAACTTCTTTTGCATTTGAAATCTGGTGCGTTGGCTTCAAACTCAGTACTGCAATTGGAACGTGCCTCCTTGTTGTGCTCAGTCTGAGTTTTAATGATAGAGCTGGCGTATCTGAGTAGTTTGCATGTGACTTTGCCAGGACTTGCTCAGTTTTCAAGATGTGCTCTCATCCATTGCATATGGGCAGCATTTAGCCTCTTGAGCTGTAAAAGACAGGTTGCCAAAGTGTGTTTCATAGCTTGATATTGTTATAACACTCCTCCCCGCATGCTGGGTTTTCAGGCATGTTGGGGTTTTCTGAAATGTGTGCCTTCAGTTTTGTTCACACTGGTTTGTGTTGTCTGAGAGCCCTGCTTTCTCCACCACTATCGACAGAGAAAACTGACTTCTCAGAGTTTGAAAAAAAACAACTGTTACACAAAAATGAGAGAAAGATAAGACTGGTCATCCAGTCTGGAGGGTGTTCCTTCAAAGCCTAAGAATAGGCAGGGGAGCGTGCCTTATAATTGTCCCCCTCGCCCCTCCCCCCCCTAACCCACAAAAAGGGGGAAGGGAGGAAGGGAGAAAAAAAAAAAAAAAAAAAAAAAAGGACACAAAAAAGAAACCGACCTCAAAAAATACCCAGCCAGGACAGACTGAGACAGTGGAAGCAGAAGCGTGCTATTAAAAAAAGCCGTGTGCGCCCAGTCCCAGACATTCCTGCAGCTGCAGGCTCCCAGTGCGTTACCCGGGCAGGTTGGACCCCCGCCAGCCCCCGCCCCAAGCAGGGGCTCTGCTGAGGAGCTGTTGAGGGATGGGGGGAGCCTGGGGGTTGTTGCTCTTTCTCCACAGGGCGATGAAATGGGTTTGCCAAGGTCCTGCCTCTGCTCAGAAGTGCCTCGCTCTCTGTTTATGTGCATTGGACAGGCTGCGCTGAAGGAAGAAAGAGCCTCAGAAATCCATCTGAAAGGAAAACCAAGTGCAGCTCCCCTCTGTCAGGGAGCCCACCTCTGCTTTCTGCCCTGCCCGCACAGTCCCCACTCTGTGTGCCTGCGGTGCAGCTATTTTACAACAGATGTCTGTGTTTTCCGTTTGGGTTGGTGGGGAGGCAGCAAGGGGTCAACACCAACAGTCAGGCTTTTGAGACCCTGGAACCGTTGAGCCTTTCACGCATGTGTAACTTTTAACCAAAACCAGTTGAATCCGTATGGTTTTATTCTACCAAAGGGATGATGTAAATCTGGGGGGTGGTTGACACATCGGTTACTGGCAGTTAAACTTGAAGCATGAGAGCAAGTCTGGGGCTTTCGTGGGGTCAATTGTGGGGATGTTCTTGCCTCTTTCTGAGGACAGCAACTCTGTTTCTGTGCTTTGGGCCAAAGTAACCCTGAAGCCACCCTGGGCACATACTTGATCTTTCTTTGCTGGTTTCCAAAATGCGGGTTCTTCCAAGGATAGTGTTGGGTATGAGAGAAGCTCTATTTACTTAACTTATGAAAATAAAAGGTTTAACAGCACACCTCTTGGTCTTGCTGTAATAGCTGAGGAAGGGCGAACAACTGTATCATTTGGATATTGAGCATTTTTAGATTTAAAATCTGTGTTTTAAAGCAGGTGCAGTGACTGCTGTGACAGGGAGCTGTGGCAGAGCATTGCTTTCCCGTGCTGCTGCCTCCAGTTGCTGTCTTGCATCTCTGCTGGAGGCTGCCACGGGAAGAGGTGCCCAGATATAGCACACCATGTTTTAACTTATGCCACTGAGGAAGGTCAGTTGGGCACCTTGTCCCTTCCTGTGAACAGAAATGGCAGGGTGAAGGCCTGCTCCTCCCACCACGAGAGTGCGATAGGCCTGCAGCGAGCCAGAGGCCAATGTCGTCTTCAACCAGGGCTGGTTGTCTTGATTTTTTTTTCCAGAACTCGTTTGTCTGAGTGTTTGGGCAGTGGCTGAAGGGTGCAGGTACCCTGGAGCTAGGGGGATACCTTACGCAAGAAGCACCTGGGGTGCTTTGGGTGGCTCTTGGCAAAATGTTGTCCCTTTCCCCAGAATCTCCTGGCTCTTCCCATCACAGGTAGTGTGCTTTTTTGCCAACATCGGGCAGAGGCTGAATGAGGTGAAGGACCTCATGACCTTTTTGCTGCTACAGGTTATCTTGCCAAGGACAAAGCTTGGGTATATCAGCAGAGCAGGCTTGCCTGTGGCTGTTCCTGCACCGGTTTGGCTGTTCCTGCACCGGTTACACAAGTGTTCACTTGTTTTTGGAATAAGAACAGTCATTGCTGTGGGAACTGAAGTGTTGAAAAGCAAGATAAAGACCTGTGTGCATTTCTCTTCTGCTCCCCAGTTGAGCCTTTTTGCCTCTTTTTCTCTGCCGTCTCACCGCTGAAAGCTGTAGCAGGGCAGTGCTGTGGTTCTCAAGTCCTGGCAGGAAGCCTCCGTGTAGTCCTGCTTAGCTGATTGATTTCTTCCCTAAACAAAACACCAACTTCAGAGTGTACCAGGAGAGCATCTAAAAATGCACGTGGCCATCTCTTAGCAATGAAAGATTTCACACATTTTGGTTGAGTCTGTTGCCAATTTGCTTATTATTGCTCTCATTGCCTCTCTTGGAGGTGTATGATAGTGGTGTTGTGTAATAATAGGAAGTGTTATTTACAAAGATCTGGTATGAAAAGTCTTATCAAGCTTTTATTCCTGCAGTTACAGCTCTCTGTGTATGGCCCCCATCTTACCAACAAAAAATCATGAATACAAATTTCTATACATCGAAAAAGGCTGCTTCTCAACATGTATCTCTGTTTATCCCTTGAACTTTTAAAAATGGATTTGCCTCAGGATCAGACAAATCATCTGCTTAAATAAAAATGGCTGGAGCACTAAACCTTTAAAAGCATATCAGATTGTCACTGTTTTTATTTAGTGTTTTCATTTCAGGTGGGGAATATGTGGTTTGAATTACTATTAATATGGGCATCTGGTCTAAATCTATTTCCATGTTCTGTCCCGACCTTTCCTGACTGGTTTAACAAATTGTATCAAAAAGGGGAATAGTTTTAACTGCTGCTGCATGAGTCAGATATTGGAGCAGTGTAGACAGGATGATCTCTTCTACTCCTTCTCCCCACCCCCCCACTTGCCTGGCAGCTGATAAAATACCACATAAGGTGGTTATACTAAAAGTTGGATGGTCCATTTAAATTTCTATTATCTTCATCTGTTTTCAGGCTTTTATGAATGTGGCTGCCTGTCCCCATAAAGCTCAAACTGGAGGCTTGTGTAACTGGATCTGTTTGTGGAACAGAGCTGTTAAGTCCTGTAAAATGGTATGGTGGGCTCCTTTTAGAAAATGCTACCCTCCTGGACCTTTTGAAGTGTTATTAGATGTATTTTATTTCAATATTGGAAAAATAACGATGACTAGTAGTGGGGAAAAGATAGACAGCTGCTTTTTCCAAAAGAAGGGTTGTTATTTCTCCATATTGTCCTATTCCTGAGTACCCAGTGTGTATTTGATAGCAGCTTGCTACCGTTACAGGACAGATAAAATTGAGCTTATGGAAATCTGAGAAATGCTCAGTTCCCATTTGGCATTATGCTTATTTTGACTCTTGCTGAAGACCAGTTCCTCCTGAGCCATCTGGAACCACAACTTGTTGGTAGAATCAGAGCAGTGATTCTCAATCCTTTGTCGTTTTTGCACACCTAACAATTTTCTGGAGAACTTTGTGAATTCTGCAAACTTGAGCTTACTTCATGTTCTTTAGGTTCCTTTGTTGCCCTTTGCAGATCATGCAACCAGAAAAAAAAAGTAAGCAAACAAACAAAACACATAGGAGAAGGTGTTCAGCAATTCTGAAAAACTGATTATTTCCATTTTGGCATTGTATTAGTATTGGTTCTGCATAAGATATGGTCATTGTGAGCCTTGGTTTTTAAAATCTTATAGTTCATAGAATTTTGCTGTAGTCCTTGCAGAAGAATACTGATGATATCTCCATGTGTGCATATACATTATGAATATGAAGACGTCTTAGTCAGAAGAATGTCAGTGCTTTATGCATGAACCATTTTATGTTAATTCAATGAATAAAATCTCGCTGTGGTTTTTTTTTTTTTTATGAGCTTTTATTTTTTGATGGAAGCTTAAGATACTCCATGGTAACCCACTGAATGTCAGCTGCCACTTTCAGTTCGTTGGTACCACAACAGTCCAATACTAGATAGAATCATAGAATAATCTGGGTTGAAAAAGACCTTTAAGATCATTAAGCCCATTCTAGATAGTCTCCTATACTGATGTGTGTCCTGAGATCTTGGTTTTGTTTCTTTTAATGATGCTGAATTTCAGTGGCATGAGGTCAGTACTGTTGCCCGTAGCCAACTCCAACCCCCACAGGAAGCAGCAGTTTCAGGATCACTTCTCTTTCTTTTTTCTTTTTTTTTTTTTAGTTAAAGAACCTTCCTGATATCACACATTTGTCGGTGTACCTTATGCAACGGTTTTTCTGTGTAAAATCCACTGCAAGTTTCAAATTCCTCAAGAGTTCCCTAGTGTTTCGCTTTCCTTCCCTCACAGTCCAGATGGTCTGTAGCAGATGCTCATCTGAACTGTTCCGCAGCCAATGGCACCGTATTAAAAAACCTGAGCTATATTTAATACACGCAGACACACAAGCGTGTGTGCACACACATACATACCTCTGTGTATATATAGCCGTAACTGGATCTGGAGTTACGCCGTGCTGATAAGCAGTACAAGGTTCCCCTGATTATTTTTCTGGCTACGTACCTGTGTTTCCCTAGAGCCGAACAGACTCGTTTAGGTCTGGGAGAGTGTTTTCCACCCCCACTCAGGTGTTTTCCGCTGGAGCTGTGTAGTGCAGGGAGCTGTGCTGGCTTGGTGCTGGGAAGCCAAGGTTTTGCCTGGCCGTGCACCACAGACAGCTTACAGTTGGCACGGGAAAAATCACACCACCTGAAATTCTAATGCAGATTGCGCTTTCAGAGCTCCTGAGATTGCTCTTTACATCTTGTTAGCCCTCAAAGCCTGAAGTGTCTTCTGTGTGGGGCCCTCCCTCCAGGCCATGGTGCAGCGTCCAGCACTGTGCCACACAACAATGTCCCAGCTCTCGGCATTTTTATGATCCTGATAATCTTGGCATTGAGTGTGATGCAATCTTCCGTGAGATTATCCTTGAAATCCCCTGTGATAGGAAAGTATCGCTTTGTTATTGCCCTTCAGCATGTGAAATGAAGAGTCAAAGGGCACCTTTGCGGCAGGGGACGAGGGGCCCAGGCCAACTCAGGAGACGTGGGACAGCACATGGAGCCACCTTTGGCTTCTCACTGGCCCTCTAACCACAAGGCCATATTTCTTTCCTTACAGCAGTGTTCGAGCCTGGAAAAAACACTTTTTTTTTTTTTTTTTCCCCCTCCTCCTTTTAAGCTCTAGGAAAGTGGTTACACAAGCAGGGGCCTTGGGGCCTCTGGAAGCCTGGGGCTTGCGCTATAGCTATAGCTAGGTACTGGGATGGGCATCCATGAGCACGCCCCATGTCCTTCCCCACATGCACACACACACCCCCAGGCTGGGCCTCTCCCTCCCTTCTCACCAGGCACCCTGTCGCCTCTGAATAGCTCGAGTAGATCTTGGCCGTGGCTGGCAGAGGCCTGAGTTAACATTGGCTGGAATAGCGCGAATGAGCCGTGACGTGCGCTTGTGCTTATGCAATGTCTGAAACTTCCCTCCACCCGTCTCTATCCCCTGGACGCTGGCAGGCTTTTTTGGCAGTCTCGGGAGAGCCGTCGTCTGCGCCGCGCTCGCTCAATAGAGCTGATGAATTAAAATTGCGGCGCTGCAAGTGAAAGCAGCGCTGTTTGTGCATCAGCGTTCAAGGGATGTGGACTGGGGAAGACGGTGCGCGGGGGTGCGCGTGTGTGTGTTGGCTGGAGGGCTTGGCTAGAGTGCCCTTCTGCTTTAGTGCCAGAAACTGGCCTTGCCTGGTGGGTTTAATCTTGTAATTAATCTTTAAATCAGGATGAAACTCCTTTCCTTTAAATTCCCCATTTCCTTCCTTTCTGTCAGCTGTCTGCCTTTAATGTTTTTCTTTCTCTAGCTGAAAAAAAAATTAAGGAAGGTTGTTTTCTAATGTAAAATTAGAGCCCAAGTTATCTTGTTCTTTGTGTGTGCGTGAGAGAGAATGGGGTTGCGTATTACCTGCTTGTGTTTGTGCTCTTTCTCAGGTTTAAAGCAAGAATAAAAGTCACTGATATCTCTGCTACGCGCAGCCTTCTGCTGCTACAAACCTGGCATTTGGGAAGGATGATAGGCCGTGGAGGAGATGCCCAGACACGCGCGGCTTTGCTAACTAGGAGACGTTGTAAAAGACACTTGGAAATGAGCAACTGCTAAATGGCTTATTTTGAAGTCAGTCCTTCCACATGGAAGGTCCCTTTTAATTCCCTCACACATTCTGGCATTCCCCTCACCTTGCTGGGGCTCATGTGGAATCTGCCAGCTGAAATCAGCCGTCTCTCGGAGGTGGTTAGTTTGGAAATTAACTGTGGACGACGCTGTGTGCTTGCGAGTCCTTGCACTTTGTCGCATTGTGCTTTGGCACGACTGCAGCTGCCCCTCTGTTCCTGAGGAACAGATCGGTATCAAAAGAATAAAGAATAGTTTGCATGTGGGGGTGTTGCTGGATGCTTGTGTTTTCGATCTCTTTGATTGAGAAATGCTGAAGTCCAATGCAAGGCTGTCAGATTTTCCTGTGACCCTCTCCAAGCTCTCTCCTGAGGTGCAGCTCTTGGGGTGATGGCAAGTGGCAGGGGCTCCATTTTCCAGCTGGTGCTGGGCGTCCCCAGCCCGCTCAAGCCGCAGGAAGGAAAGCTGACTGAGTCACTCACGCCGTAGCGCTTGAGAACCCAGCCTTAAATGTAAACAAAGGGAAGAGGCTTTCAGTGGGCTGGTGCTGCGGGATGTGCCGGCCACCTGAAGTTTATTGAGCTCTGTGTTTGGAGCAGGTGAGCAGATGGGTTGCATCCAACGTGAACAACCTTTGGTCTTAAACCTCAGTTCTTGAACTGTGTTCCCCAACTGCTTTCCTGATAAGGATATCGAGTTACCTGGAATATCGGAATGCAAAGCAGCATCAGCAGGTTTCCCAACTCTGGGTTTGTATTGGGTTCTCCAGAACATGCTGCCACTCTAGTAAACACCCTTGTTTTGCTGCAAGAAGGCCAAAGGAAACAATTATGATTAATTAGTTTAGCCTTATGTAAATCAGGGGCTATAGAACTTCCCCAGATTGTTTCCTGTTTGAATTACTTCATATCTTGGCAGGGAAACTTTCAGTCTGCAATTAAGAATGGCTTGGGTAGAAGAATTCACGCTGTTCCTTCATGATTGATATTTCTTTCTTTTTTTTTTTTTTTTAAATATTGTGACTCTTTATAACCACAAAGAATCTGTTTTTAGCTTGTAAACCTAGCTGCAAGCTGGTAGAACTGTTCTCTAAGTCTTATTCCCTATTTCAGTACTTAAAACAAAGTTCATGTTCTGCATTTGTTTCCTCTGACAAGCTGAATACATTGGTTTCTCCTTTTGTTATTTGCTTATATTTTGAGGCAGGATTTCCAGCTCCACAGTGATTCTGGTGATTCTCTGAATTTTCTCCAGTTGTTCAACATCCTTTATTGGAATTTGGTGGTGTAGGATTGGAGCCTGGCCGTGGCCAGTAACAGCTGAATCCACCATAAGCATGGAGAAAATTAATTCTTGCTTCACACCCCTCTGTCTTCTGAAGCCCTCAAACCCGTATAATCTGGGTTGTGCAGGGGACACAGACTTGTGCAGCGGGTTGTGTGATTGGCATGAGGCTGTAGGACGGAGCTGTAGCTAGGGGTTGAGCTGTCCAGGGCGACTTCTTTTAAATACGACACCTCATTTAAAAAACAAGTGCAAACAAACAAACAAAAAAAACCCGTAAATAAATAAAAAAGGTAAAATTTCTGCATTACTGTTACCTCCCTGCTGTTCTTTGGCTGTGGGAGCCCAGCACTGGCCCCACAGCATGGGATGGCTCTGCAAGGGTGCCCAGCGCTTGGCTACCCCTGGGACTGCATGAGAGCTCAATGCTCTGGCTGAGGGGCTCGACCTGGGGTCTCTCACGTTTGAAGCGTGAGCACACATCTGCAGTAATTCCTCCCCAGGCCCTCCTTTGTATGCCCAGTGCCACGGTACCTGTCTCACAGATGCTTTTTCAGCCACATCCCTCCCGGGATTCCAAGTCCTTTTTGAGATCTCTGCTTCTGATTGTCAGTCACCCAAGCATGACTTGGGGCCTTTTGTTTGCAGCAATAAGATTGGGGTGGGTTTTTTTTTCCTTCACCTTTATTTAAAACATGTCAGTTGTTTATGGCTGCTTACCAAGTACTCTGTGTTTTGGTTTTGTGACCTGACCTTTTTATTACTCACTGCTCCTGCTGATGCTGCGTTATCTGCGAACTTCAGTGGTGGTGACTTTTCCTCTCGGGTCATTGATAAAATATTAGAGTCTGGGGCCAAGAACCAATCCCTGTGGGAAGCCAATGAAAACATCAACAATCAGCTGATTTGTGTTTCGCATCTGGAGATTTCTTATTTCTTTATCACACTGAATGTGGCCTGTTGAACTCATATCACTCTGGCTTCATTTTGTGTAACACCAAGTCAGTTGCCTTATGAGAGACAAGATTTATTAAGCTTGTAATATTATTACAAGAGATAAAATTTGAGAAGGTGGATCGTCAGTTTTGTGGAATTACAAGCATAAATCAAGATTTTTTATTTATCCCTTTTATTCTTGGACTCTTAACTACTCTCTTCCCTTCTTCACCTCTTTCCTTAGTTAGAAATGAACAGCAGGTAGGTAAACTTCCTGTTATTTTGGTTGCCTTGTTTACACTTAAGTATTTTCATATTATTTCTTACAGTCCATCAGTAATGTCTCATACTGAAAATAGTTTCAAGAGCTCCTTAGAAGCTTTGTTTAGAATTTTCAGATGGAGGTATTCTAAGTCTGCTGATTAAAATGGCCAGCTTTGAGTAGCTGTTGTTTTTATATTCTCTTCTGTTATTGTTGGGATGAAAATAATTTCATTACCATCCTGTGGGATGGCTGTATCATCTGTTCTTATATAAAGAACAGTAATTCAGAACCACCCCCTCCTAGGAATATTCAATTAAACATTTTGATCTGTCTCCCTCCCCCCCCACCCCCCGAGTAACTGTTGCCAAGTGATGGCCTGATCTATAATTAACATTCTTGTGGGTCCTGACAAACTCTTAAGCAATCTTTTTCCCCCCTCTGAATTGTATTTTCTATTAACTCTTTCTTGTTTGCTAGGTTCTGATTTATGTTGTCATTAGTGTTTCCTTTCCTCCAGTAGCCCAAATATGTAATACGTGTAGGTTTCCATGGTAAACAGGGTTGTTTGCCCAGTGTGGCTTTCTCTTCATCTGCCATGGTGAGATGGCAGAGGTTTTGTGTTTTATGTGTGTGCTGAAATGTTCATAAGTGATACATTGATGCTTTCTTGGTTAAAGACCCTCTCTCAGGTTCTCTTGATCCTTTGTCTTATGGGGACAGCTTGAAGAGCTTGACTGTCTCTTTAGGACTGCAGAGCAAGGGCTGCAGGGAATATTTGTTGCAGGGGAAGGGTAAAGCTGGGCTACCCGATGGCATGCTGGCACTGCTTCTGTAGCAGCGTGCCTCCATCTCACTAACTTGGGGACACAGGAATCTAGTGTTGACCTCTACTGAGTTTCCTTTCCTTCTTGGACCTGCCTTTTGGGTGGGGAAGAATAAATGGGGGTAAGTCCATAGCAGTTACAAGAATGACCCCTTTAGGATGGGCATTTTTAAATGGCAGGGCACAAAAGTCAGTGACAGTTGGCAAAAATACATCGTTGGCGGTGGAGGAAGTTCTTGCACAACCTTAAAGTGATGCTTATCTGTCACAGGTTTATTTTATCCCTTCCTGAGCACTGTGACTTTCCCTCTTCCTCCCATTGCTTTCCCTCTGCACCCCTGCACTTCTGGCTCTGCTCCTCCAAGGTCTTCACCTGCAGCTTGCATCTTCCTTCCCAATTCCGCTGATCTTTACGTCCTGCAGGGTGATGCATCTTTCACCTGCTTGGGAGCAAAGGTCTGAAAATGGAAGGTACAGACAAGAATGGGGGAGGGCTGGTGAAAGAAGCTGAAATGCTTGTTCACAGACAAATGAAGACAACATTGTTTGAAGGTTTCCCCTGTATTACAAGGACTTGTGAGGGAGGAGAGCCAGCACACGTGTTACTAAATAAGCTGTTCCACTAGTCCCTGCATCTCTGGAAAAAAGCACGGGAGAGAACTAAGCACACAACTTTGTCTTTTCTTTTTGTTTAAGACCTGGTCTTACAAAATACAGATGTTTCCATCTACTGCTACTTTGGGTCCTGAACCTTAATCCAGTACCGCTCCAATTCTATTTTTTTGGTTTTGGTTGTTTTTTTTTAAGTTGACTGAAGTAATGTTTTCTGGCGCTGTGACAAAAGATTTGTCATAGGAAATTGGAGTACCAGCTCTCAAATATGGGTTATCTTAAAATAATTTGTCTAGACAAATGCTATGCATACTTTTGAGTATGTATTTATTTGATCCTGTTCACATCCAGTCTCCTTGTTTCCTTTCTCTCTAGAGCTTTTAGTAGAGCTTCAAAACAAACTGGTCTGCCTATGATATGATTAAAAACCAAGAGACCCCCACCACTCTTGTGGGGACATAAAATGAAATGCTTCTTTCCTCAGGGGAAGGTGCCAAAGTACCAGTGCTTATGGAAGTACTGGTCCATGCAAAATAAGCTGCCAAAATGATTTCTGTGGGATCCTATGTGAATTTCTGTAGAACTGAGGCTGTACAAGTGCAGTGTGGGTGTCTTGAAGAATCCAGCTTGTGGTACGGAGGATCACTGGAGGTGGCTTTGAAACACAAGCTGTGGGATGGGTTTGGGCATGGCTGCCTCATCCAAAGCACTTCTAGTGTCATGTCTTCAGGTACAAGGTAGGGACCTTCTTCCCCAGTGTTGTCATCGAGTACTATTCCTTCACTCTTCCAGAGCTTCCTGCAGCAGTAGCTGGTTTGACATGAAGCCTGCTGCAAAGTTGTAAGCTGGAAATGTTTTGACAGTTTGGAATGGGAAGTCTTTGATTGCAACTGCTGTTGGCAAAGTATCAGCTCTGTACGCGTCCACAGTGTTTGCGTTTAGTGCAAGATTGTAGGAAGGATGAGAGAGATGTCAGATCAAACCCCAGGATGTTTCTACTGAAAGAAAGGTATAGGACTTCTTTACTAGAAAGGGGTTCTTCACTGGAGTTGTTTGTTCCCCTGTTTGGTGAGATCACATGCTTGGAACAGGATTTGACATCAAACTGACTGTTGTAGCGCATGGTACTTAGTGTCTAACATTCAGCAACAGCAGCACTGAACACAAAGTCCTGCCACAGTGTTGTTTCTCTTTCTGCTCTGATAGTAGATATCTGTATGATAGAGGGGGCAGCAGTTTCTGCTGGGCACGGTCTAACACTCGTGGCAGCTGAAGTCATGCTAGCCAAAGGCTGCTGATCCTTGAGCTCTGATTCAGGCAGGGGAGTTTATCTCCTGGGTAAGGTGATACGACCTATGAATTTCTTCACATTTGTTTTGCAAAACCACTCTTTGTTTTCTTCTTGTTTCTCCTTCCCTTCTGCTCAAGCACCTGGTCTCTTGAGTTCAAGAAAGGGTTGTATGCGTGTGGTGTGTTTTTTTCATTTTAAAGCTTTACGCACATCTGTGATTTTAACCATTATGTCTATGAATATTAGGCAGCATTTATTAAAGGTAATTCATGTTTTCCATAATCAACTTAGGGAGTCTGCATTTAGGCACTTGAAGAAATAGTCTGACTCTTCAAAGAGTACTTAAATAAACGTTTAGGAGCTTAAGTTTGTGTCCGTTCTTTTCAAGTCTCGGCTTCCAGGCTTCTACTCTTAAAAACAAACAAAATCCCAACAGAACTTCCCCCAGTACTAAAAATAAATCTGTAGAACAGAACTTACTAACTCTTTAGTGAAATGAAATGCCCAATCTCTCCTTAAGCTGCCGATATTGATAGTAAAGCTTTACTTATTTTATAATAACCAGAAGAGCTGAATTTTGACAAGTGGTGTGTAGGTTTGTGGCCAACAGTAGGAAAACGACGGTATGATTGCTCCTGCAACCTGTAACCCTGCCATTTAAACTTTGCAGCCATTAAAGAAGTAACATTGTTGAAGGAGAAAATAGTGATTTTTATTTTAAATATCAGGTGTCCTGTCAGTCAGGAGTTGCAAGCCAGAGCGTGCAGTGAGCGCTGCTGACAGAGCAGAAGTTGTTGTTTCCTACCTGCACTGCTCAGACTAATTTAAGATCCTCCTTTGAGAGATACTGGTTTGGTACTCAAGGAGGAGGCTGTTGCAAACACTCTAAACATGAAACAGCTGAGCTGGAGAGCATCTGTGTTCTGCAGGAGGCCTCCTGCACTAATGGGAACCTAGATGAGAAGTTACACTTTTGTTGGGCTCTGCTAACAGCATCCTGGCACAGCATGCCCATGGGGATGGTTCTGTGTCTGTGAGGCTGTGCCCATGGACAGAGGCTGGCAGCTTCAAGTATTTCTTGACATGTGAGAACTGTGATGAGACCTTGTGGGATGAGTGAACTGCTGCTGGCCTGCAGGGTAGGTTACAGCATCTGTTTTAAGTAACCATCCCTGAATTGTGTGGTGCTAGTCATCTCCTTGGGGAGAGGATTTTGTCTCCGTGAAGGCCAGCTGGACAAATCCTCGTGACTCCGTGGTTATCCTTTCTTTCTTCCTGTTACATTTGTAATGTCATCTGGGAGTTGGACTTGATGATCCTTGAGGGTCCTTTCCAACTTGAGACACTTTATGATCTCTCAAGGGGGTGCAAGACTAGTGGATTCTGTTTAAAATACAGGAATTGTGCTGGCTGTGCCCTGTACAAAGGGCTTCTCTTTGACAAGGGATGCTGTTACATGAGGACTGACATGAATTTGCTTTGCTTTCCTCCCCTCCGATTTCCATGGTGAGGGAAGGTGATAACTGAAACCAAGTGCAGTGGACCCAAGTGTTGTAAAACACTGCTATAATGTTAAGATCTATCTGTGAGCATTCAAGAAGAAACTGGAGTAACTGTTTGCTTTCAGAAGTGGCCATAAGTTAAACCAGTTGTGCAACAACAAAATGTGTTATCCCTGCTGCTGAGCTCTTGGGCAGCAAACATGACCATTAAATGCCTGTGGGTGAATTGTGAAATTTATACACAAAGGCTTCAATGTGTCTGAAAACTTCCTTTCACTGCTTATTTTTTGGCTAAACACTGGGCAATTACCCAGAAGACACTAGTTAGATGTAAAACTTGCAGTAAATACAAGTTCCTTCCAAAGAGCCTGTAGGTGTATCTGGGGAGTAACCCAGCAAATTGATATTATCTCACAACCAGTATTTATGACTGACATTGCATGCCTGGAGCATAGCTGAGGAAGAAAAAACAAAACAAAACAAACAACTGCATCTATTCCTTTCTTTGCTAGATAGTTTTTAATAAGACAGTTGGTCTCTTTTAAGTATCTTGCCAGGGTGCAAAAATCATCAGAGACACCGGTGACTTAAGTTTTGGAAGCTGAGCTACCCTCTCTGTCTAGGGTCAGTCACGCTAGCTGAAGGTGGCAGGGAGAGGCTTTTCTCTCCTCTTGGGGGTTTGAAGGCTCATGAAAGGCAGATCTGTCAGTCAGGCTTGTCTTTCAGCTTCTGCAGTCACTGGTGGTAAAGAATTGTGACCCTGCTGCTCGCTGGGTGAAGACAAGGGCAAAGGGAGAAGTGATGGACAGCTTCGGTTTTATGTGGTTGTGCCGCTCAAGCTGGCAGCCCAAGAGCTGACTTAAGAGATGAATGAAGCGCACACCAGTGAGCTTGGTGTAAGAGGCAAAAAAATGTACGGGGGAAAAAAAAAGTAGCTGAAAGAAAAGGGTGAATGCATCCGACCTGAAAGCATAATCCAGACGCTTGCTTGCAACACAGAATTAATATGCATTTTGAGGTCTCAGCCAGAGTCCCAGATGGAGGGAGCCTTGTTGAAGGGCTTCCAGCTTACTGACTCACCATTCTGCTGCTCTGGCCCCGGTGACTCACTCCTCTCTGACTTTGGCTCTTTTGGGAAGAGGGTGGGAAACAACAAAGCATGCACCCAGCCTATTGGAAAGCTAGACTAGATCCAAGAACTATGTGCTGGGGGAAGGGCAGGGGAATGCAAGAAGGATTTTCCTATTTTATATGGCTCCCAAGAGACTTGGGCTAGGAATGAGCAACAGCATCCTTTTCTCTACTTGCAGACAGTGGACTTCAGAGACACTGAACTTCAGCGTAGTTTCTCACCCTTTGCCTCAACTGAACAAGGGCTGCTATTTATTTATTTATTTTTCCCCAACCCCTATTTAGTCCTTGTTATTACAGAGTTTAATGTTTTTAATTCTCTTAAAATCCAAAATACTTTTTGGGGATGGGGGTGTTAAAGAATGTGAAAGAATATTTTGGAACGAGAAAGGACAAAGGAATAAACGTGGTTGTTGAAAAATGACCCCCATTAGTTAAAAATAAAGATATCTCTGCTGGTTGTGGGTGGGAAAGACTTGTGTTTGGAATGGAAGTTTGTGCATGCATGTGTGCATAATGGGGTGGATTATAAGATTTGCTCAGCATGAACTTCAGCATTTCCAACTGTGTAACCTGAGCAAGTTGGGAAGATGTGCAGATTTAATTACCATGTAAATCTATTAGCTCTGAGTTTCCTGGCACTTGTTTTGCTGATGACATAACCTGAGTGTTACTCACTTAGTGGATTTTTTTAATCTGTCCAAATGTTTTTGGGGTTTTTTTTATATGCTTAAAATGAGTAATTGCTGGTGTGAGACTCCAAACGATCGTATCTGCTGTTATGGTGGATCTCTTTGCTGTTGTCAAATAAATACCAATTTCATGTCACTCTTCATATCCTCCCGCAAACGAGGTCATTTCAATGTAGTTAATGACTAGACTGTAAAGAATTTTACAGTAGAGTAAAATTATAGAGCAACTGTTTCCCTCGGTTTAGATTTTTACACTGTAGAAGATAAACACCTAGAAATTTGAGGGTTCCCTCTGTTTGCCCTTGGCAGGTACATAAGCCAGGGTAGTGTAAATCTCTCTGCTGTGTTATCAGCATGTTTTAGGTGTGACTTAGGGGACTGTTTACAGTCAACAGTCTCTCTGCTCTCTGTTATGGCTGCATCTAAGACTTTTTTTCCTGCCATCGGGAAGCTCTTCCAGCTATTTTCATCCTTCCTCAGGCTGCGAGGGAGGATCCCTGTGTCCTGTTTCTGAGTAAGCAGTTAGATGTGCCTGCAGTTGCATGCTCAGTATTGTGGTCTGTCCGAGGGGTCTCTCGGAAGACAGATATCAGCTATTTCAGGTGTGGCTCACATTAATTTTTTTCAAATATTTGCTGCCAAATATAGTTGGTTCCCCCCCCAAATTAGCCCATACCAAAGGTAAGCAAACTGGTATATCAAACTCTTTCACTCTTTTTCTCCCTGTGGGGATGTCGGTGAATGACTCTGTGGGGTTGGTCTTGTCTCTCAGCCCCCAACTTTGCAATCAATCTTACAGAAAAATCACAGAATCACAGAATAATTGAGGCAGGAAAAGACCTTTGAGATCAACAAGTCCAGCCTATGACCTATCACCACCACATCAGCTAGACCATGGCACTACGTGCCACATCCAGTCTTTCCTTAAACACCTTCCAGGAAGTCAACTCCACCACTTCCCTGGGCAGTCCATTCCAATGCCTGATCACCCTCTCTATCAGGAAGTGCTTCCTGATATCCAACCTAAACCTCCCCTGGTGCAGCTTCAGGCCATGCCC
>WUAM01000143.1:37442768-37501623 GCA_024336885.1 Actenoides hombroni | reverse complement strand
AGGCAGAGTCCCAAGCACTAAAAGGCCCACACACCTTTGCAGCTTCCTCCTTCCTACGCAGTGACACTTACTGTCTTTCCACAGCATTGATGATCGACCAGGATTTGTTGCAGTCGAGCTGAGGTTACGTAACTACTACTACGACATTTCCCACTAACAGTGTGAAGAACAGCAGCTTCCTTGCCTCCAGCCAGCACCCTCTGAGAAGCAGTTCACTTTCCAAAACCAAGCGACTCGGATTTTGTACTGCCACTGCCACCCTGTAAAGCTCAGTGCTAAACCCTTTGTCTGTAGGGTTGCCTTTTCTTGCCTGCTGCATAATATCCAGCCCTGGACTGGAATGTTGAAAGTGGAGAGGCTCCAAAGTGAGCAACAAGGACATCAGAGCAGATGTTTATACTTCTTCTACATTCCATTTTTTACTTACGTTATTCACAACTTTATTGGCTTTACATTTTGTGGTCATTTAAAACCTCTTTAATTACTTTCCTCCCTCTTCCTCTCTTATATTTGAATGCAGATTGGAATTTGCATTCTTGTTATTAATATTCGTAGCCCTTAAATTCATTAAGAGTTGTTCCAGCCTTCCCCATCCCCAAGGAAGAATAGTAGAAATATTTCTCACTGTGAAGGAAATTCACTGTGAAAGTGTGTCAGTTGCTTTGACTGACAGCATGTTTGATTTTTACCTCTAAGCCCCTTCAAAACCAAATCGTATTCTTCTCAGTAATAATACAGGCAGAGGGGAACTGGGAGATGTGAATTTCTAATATCAGCTCCTTCAAATGTGACCAGCTTCTCTCATTCCTCATCTCATGTGGAAGCCCAGCTGTCTCCCCAGAGAGTTACTTTTTTCCTGGTGACAGGTTGGAATTCGGGGACTTGCTCTCATCTTGGAACAAAACATATCACCACTTAAGACAATGATTCTGGATTTTAACATAAACTCCATTACTGCATTCCTGAAAAGATAGCTGTACAGCAAAAGGTGGCGGAGCAGCGTCTTTCTTTCTCTATGCTTTTTCAGCCTTCTCCAGAAATATCTTTCTCATGTACCAGTTTGGGTATACTAAAGCCCCTTGTGTTGTGTTTTGAGCAGCAATCATTTCTATCTTTTTTTTCAAACCTTTCTTGAAAAGCATTTGTGAGAATTCACCACACCCTGAAGGTGAATTTCTCCCCTAGCTCAAAAATTTTAAACAGGCGTATGGGCATCAAGTTTACTTTTGTTCAATCCTAAATGTTATTATTTGTCCTCTTATTAATCCCCGTGAGCACCTCAGGAAAAGGTATTTGTCTTATCACTCTTTTGCAGTCTGCATCTCCATTAATGGAAATAACAAATAATGTAGTTGACTTCTCATTCTGTTTTTACCCTTATGCTTTGTTTAAATAGTATAGATATCAGTATTTCTATCACTTCTTTCTCAGAAGCAGCTACTTTACTGGCATTTAAATATATCTCAGGAGTCTACATACAATGCACCTACTAGATAGAGATTTTACAATAATGTAAAGAATAAGGTTTAGAGTTAGATATATTTATTGCATGTGGCTGGTTAGAACATACGTGTGTAAATGTTGTGTGAACAGGGTATTCTTAGAGAGGCAGTGATTTTTATTTTTTTTTCTCTAGCTAAGAAACTGTGTGGGCAATTACAGCGAGAAAGTGTGAAATAACTTTCATAAAAGAGATGACTATAAACAAATGTAGGAGTTAATGGTTTGGGTTTTTTTTCTTTTTACTATGTTTATGGTCTATTTTTCAAGAAATACCTGCTCGTTTTTGGTGGTTTAATCTTGGGTGTCCAGTTCCAGGCACTTCAGAAAGCATATGCTACTGAAAGATACTGAGTGCAATAGACCATGTTTCAAATGTGACAAAATGTGACTTGTATTGAAGATGATTTATTTTTTATTTTTAAGAAATGTTTTTCTACAGTAACAGCTAGTGTAGAAGTTAGCCATAGTTGTATGTAGGTGTTTTGTCTCTTTAATCCTGTTACAGATAAATTGTTAGCTCTACATGTGCAATTAGTACATTCATGGGGATATTAGTTATGAAAAAATTGCACAAATCTCTACCAGCCAGGGAGTGACAGTGCTCAATTTCCTTGAGAGAGAGAGATATAGATCTATATACCAAAAAATGTTATCTGATACAACAGAACTGGAGGAATATTTCTTCCCCTCTCTTCTGAGTGAACGTCACTTTCTGGGATTACTTATTTTTGTTACTTTTAATTTGACTATAATGTAATAAAAGTTTACAATGAAAATACAAAGTATGTGAAATAAATGGATTAGGTTTTAAAATTGAAATTAAAGACTGTTTTACAAAACATGTTGTTTTAATAAGAATCCTTTCGTATAAAAGTGCTTTCTAAAAAATGCTGATTCTGTGTACAGTGTATATATTTATTGAATTACTGTGACTGTTGTTGACATTGACATGTGGCAAATAAGCCCACTGAAGCCTGGGCTGCTTTTGGAGCTATTCAGGACTAGCAGGAAAATCTCCCCAAATATGTATGATGTTGTTTCACCTAAGCCTTTCCAAGATACTGTTTTTCAGCAATACTGTGCTGGATCTGGGAGATTAGAGGTGTCAGGAGTTGGTGCAGCGTATCGGCTATCCAAGGATTTCTGCATTACCTGTGTCAGCTCTGCAGGCTTCAAGTCACATTATATCGCATGGAAGCTTCCTCAAAGGTGCAGGCAACTGTTCTAGGTGTTCTGAAATAATAATAAGACATCTTAGTCTTTTGTTTAGCTTTTTGCTGCAAGCTCAAGTCCTCAAGAAAGCGAAGATGCAGCTGAATGTGAATCTGAATAATAAACAACAAATGCTGAAAGACAGAGAATTCTTCAAGCAAGTACTGACCTCTGGGGGGAATCAGTCGGTGACTAACACTGTACAGCTGTGGTTGTTTTCCTGTGCGGTAGCTCTGGCCTACTTGTTCCACCTTCCCACTTGTGGGATTGCACCGTCAACTGATCGGAAGGGACTTTTGTCTTTTGGCTGTCTGGATTTGGTTGTCTTTATTTTTAGGTTGACTTGTATCAGAAATGCCATTTGGCAGTGTAGCCCCACAGGTAATTGTCACAGCAGAGCTAAGAGGCAGTGAGCAGCAGAACGGAGACTGGCGTGAGTAAGTCAGAGAAGAGGCAGGTGAGAACGTGTTAAACAAGTTTTTCAGTGAAGGAAAACACAGTGTAAATACAGCTTTGGTTAGGGCTGAAAATCTACAAAATCATGGAGTTTTTTCAGAGCACAAGTCGCCATACACTTTTTTCCATAAAGACCTACCCAAACCTCTTAAAGACCCAGTGCAATCTCCACCTGCTTTAAAGGCTGTGCAAGAAATGGGACTTTTAATCAGCCAATGAAACATATCCACCATTTTCAGAGCTGAAACTGTCACAGTCAAAACTGCAGGTTTGACAAGGAGCGCACCCGAGTGCTGTCTGTGCAGCCGGGTTGTGTGTGGCCCAGACGGGCAGTGGCAATGCTCGAATGCTATTAGACCAGTGCCTTGTCCAAACACTTCTGTCACTCTCCCATCTGCCCCAGCTGTTTCTGTGCCTGTGCAGCACAATGGAGCTTGCTCATCCATTTGCTGCTTTCTATGAAGCAAAATTCCATGTGAGGACAAATTGCCAATGGCTGATAGCATGAATGGTTAGCTATGGATGATTAATGAAGAATTCTGAGACTCTGTGTCCCCTTTTAAGTGACAGAAGTAGTGGGAGATTGCAGGCAGAGTATGTCACACACGTACATAGAAGGCAATGAGGGTGGCATTTGGGTTGAACAGTACAGGGGAACGTCAAGCCAGCAGTTGTAATTACCAACCCTAATTTTAGTGAGGAACAGAGAGCTTGTAAGTCATGCAGAAAAAGAAGATGAAGAAAAGAAACAGAAAAAAAAAGAATGCATCAGTTCTTGGCAGTGAAGGCAAACAGCAGCAAAGAAAAACTGTATCAGACTTAAGGCAATCCCAGAATCCAATGGAAAAGAGCCACTTCAAGAATCAGTATCACCATTCTCAGGCAGCGTGTCCCCACGTGTCCCAGTGCCACAAATTGTGGCAAGAGAGTGGCACAAGTACATTTGGGTCCTGTGTCTCTGCCAGGGCAGTCTGAGAGCCCAGTGGCAGTGGGAAGTGGTTGTAGGGCTGATGGGCAAGGCTCAACAGCATATTGCCTCCTGCTATAACTACAGGCAGCTGGGAGCAGAGACACAAACACCTTTACTGGGGCAGCCAGGTAACCTGTGGAGGTTTGCAGCTGGGAAAGAAGGGAAGGAATGAGGGTGGAGCACATAGCAGCTATCAGAAAGACATGTATTTTGGGAAAGAAATTATCTCCTATTAGATTGATTAATAGTGCTGGAAAAAAAGAGACAAGCCTATGGCATATGTCTTCCTTCAAACTTGTATTACACCATGAATTCCTGTGAAACAACAGTCAGAGTGACGTAGTGCAAACTTGACTGAAGTCAATAACCCTTCAACTACCCAGAACTCTCTGAAGATAGGCTAGCACTGGGCATCAATCTCCAAAAGGGTATTTTTTCTTTTTCTGTCCTACATGTGTTAATTGAGGTGAATACCTACTAGGTTCCTTGGCATAGAATTAATTCTGCACAGAGTATATCCACTGCTTCCCTGAGGCAGTGGAGATGTCCATATTTCTTGATAACGAGAGAAACAGAGGAAAGAAGAGGCAGCATTACACTGTCATCCATCAGAATTTGTACTTCAAATGTAAAAAGCACTTGGGTGATGAGTCCAGGATAAACGTGCACAGACCGTTAACTCCTCACGTCTGTCTGCCACTGCAAATGCCTTAAACTGTCATGGTAAGAGCCTGGTAGGTCCAGGGTTTACTGAACTGTACAGAGTGCTTGTGGCAGAGTCCCACTGCCATGTGGGTGCAGCTACAGCTGCCCACCTGGCACACCCCATGCTACAGTGGGTCGGTATGCTGAGTGCTGGGCTCCCCATGCTTCTGTCACGTCAGAAATACAAACTGCAATGAAAAAAAAAAGAAGAGAAACAACTTTGCAATGATGGGTTCAATACCACAGAAAATATTATGATCCATCAGCCCACACTGCAGCGTGTTACTTTATATGGATACTCACTTCTCTGCCCTGCCACATTGCCACCAGTAAGTGGCTGCATTGACATCAACATCTGTTCATTCTTCTTCCCAATTTGTTAAAGTGAAATTGTGCCCGGTTCAGCAACAGCAATAGTGCCAAGACTGCAGCTGCATGTCCGAGCAGCAGAACTGGCAGCAGAGGCCTTTTGTAGCCATGTCACGCACAGTTTGTAGGCTTTGCTTTGAAAACTTCACACATACACACACACAGATGCACACATACACACATGTAGTTTCTTGCCATTCTTTCCTACCTGTATTCCATAACATCTTGTCCTACCACCTCAGTTCTTACTACACAGATTCTGTAGATGTATCTTCAGATCTTGTAGTTTTTGTGCAGATTCCATCAATGTTATCAAATGTTCTCTGTCTGACTGGTGTATCAGGTCCCCCACCTCCAGTACCCTGAAGCAATGACCAGTTGGCAAAGAATTACTAACACTGGTCTTGAGTTGTATTTCTAGAAGATAGCAAGGAAGCTGCAGGAAAAGGAACAGCTGCATAGGGCAGGAATACAGAGATGCACCAGAGAAACAAGATCACTGAGCTTACCCCAAAGCAGGTCTTAGGAGTACTTTTTCCACTCTACTTTGAAGCAGCTGTAAACCAGGCTGGGTTTGTTGTTTCTTCTCCCAGCAGATGTATAATTTGGAACCAACTTTTCCATATTTTTCCACGGTAATGACACATCTTGGGCATAGCTAAGTATAAACACCTAGATTATCAATGTAATTTTTTTTCAGCAGGAGTTCCACTGTTGCCAGTAAAACCCCCAAGCTGGGCTGTTTGTATGTGTGCAGCTACATTTGTCTTCTAGCACCTTCCATGGGCCTCATTCTTCTGACTATGCAAACACGTGCTTAAATTACAACAGAAGCACCAGTAGCTAGCCCTCTCCCAGCAGCCCTCCTGCTCCCTCTGACAGTCAGAGAACAGTGTAGAGAAGTGATGCACAGTAAACTTCAGCCACCACCAAGAGGAAGGCTCCTAACCATTTTCTCCCAGCATGCCTGGTTTTCTAGATGACATGGCTTCTTTAAGAGATGAAATGCAAAATGATACAGATATTTACTTTCATATGGCAGTGGTGTAACAGGACGTCCTCACACACATCTTGCACTCAGGAGCAGCCTCAGTTTTTGCAGGCTCCCAATGCACTAGAGCATAAACTCTTTTTTTCTTAGAGTAATTTTTTTTTCCCTTTGAAAATGTGTTGTTGACTGTGTCATTGATACATACATGTCTTTGGTTATTTTAAAATCTTATATCCAGTACTATTACTGTTTCCCCAGGGACATGCAGTAATCAGGTACTAATTTTAAACTCTTCTGTCACCTGTAACTTCTTTTTTATCTGTCCACTCTGTAGCTGCCATATAGAGTGAGCATGGCATTTCTCATCTTTTCGTGGTTTCTACTTATAAGGAATAGGCAGGACAAGTAGTCATTCTTGTTGGTGCTAGAGTACTACACAAGTTGGATTACATGAAGTACAGATTGAATCATGTCTCAGAAATCCTCTCTCCAGTGTCACAATGTACCCGAGTTAATGCAAACCAGAACTCACACTACACAACCACAAGTAAAAAGCTCTCAGTTTGTTCTCAAAGTTCCAACATCTTTTTCCATGCCAGATATATATAAATTAAAACAAAAACAATAAACAAAACAAAAACATAAACAAAAACAAAACAAAAAACTCCAACCAAACAACAACAACAACAAAAGAAAACAACAAACCAAACAAACAAAAAAACCCACCACCAAACTAAGAATGCAACACATTCTTGTGCTAGCTTGTAAAACTGAATGTGGGCAATTTCTTGAGTTGTTTAATTACAAGGAATCTGCATCCTGAACAATGAAAAACACTCAAGTCTTGCTTGTTTATTTAGGGCAGCCTTCTTTTCCCCCAAAATGAAAAGGTCCCAAGGTGTCTGAAGTGTAGCTAGAAGGCATGTAGTCATCAGATACCACACCAAACCTGGATGCTAATACAGCTGCTCATGAGACTATTTGTACCTATATGTTTTGCTTGAAAACTGCATTACTTGGTAGTAGTATGCTGCTAGGCCCATGAAGCTGGTATGCCTTTCTGCTTGGCCACCAAGTATCAGCAGGACACTGCTGATCATTACCCATCATGCATTAATAAGTGTTTGGGGGTGAGTGTGTGGAAAATACTGGGAGCTGCTCAAACCTGTATCTTTGATTACACTGTAATCCATACCAGCTATGTTCCCCACATAGTGCTGTGTTGTGGGGAAGAAATCAATCAACCCTTCATCCTGGGGAGACCATAGGACTATGACTTACACACCAAAGCACAGAAAACAGTTAAAGAGCTGTGTCAAGGTCCAGGGCACCATCATACAGTCTTGCAGCCTCTCATACATATTTTTGATGGAGCATTGTAAGAGCAACAGGATGAGAAGAGCCACTTCAGGCACTAATAAGAAAATGGATCAGGAATAGCAATCATAGCTCTAAAATATTAGTTGTTGCAATTACCTGGATTTACAGGATTTAAACAAGGAATGACATGCTATGTGAGAATGTTATAACATGGTTTTATCAAGTGCATTGGTTTTTCTTTTTTTTGTACAACATCCTGTTATCTCATAATTTACAGGTACCTTTCTTAAACTGTTGTACAGGACATGATGTACCAAGACGGCATTGCTGAGGACAGTCACCTTGAGTATGTGTTTTAAAGATCTGAGTTACACAAAAGAATTAAAAAGGAGGCATAAGGCCTATTTTTTTTTTTCATGTGTTCCCGTGCTATTCTTTCCATTTTACTATATCCCATTCCTACTGTCTTGGGCAAAGAAGCAGTCTCAAGTCTGAATTTCAGTTTATTTTATTGCCAGCTAACATAAACTTTAGATTATCAGTTCTGGTATTGAGAAATAAAGACAAGAAATTAAGCAAACACTTAGGGGAAAACCATCATTTTCCCCCCAGCTACCTCTCCTGCCTCCTTCCAGGTCTTCAATCCCTTCAGCTCCTTTGAGGAGGCTGTGGATGGCACAGGAGACTGGGGTCAGCCACTGTGGTTCCTCTTCTTTCGCTGATCCTTGTTTCTGACTGCACTGCTCTGGCGTAGCCTTCTCCCCCATCTACAGTCCCTCTAGAGTCGCATCTGCCCCAGTGTCTTCTGTGACCCTGTCCCTGTTCAGTGGGTTTCTTTGCTCCACTGCTTGCTGTTGGCATCTCTTTGCTCCAGCCTTGCTCAGGCTCTGGGCTAGTACAGGATGGTCTGTGACTGTCTCCTACCAGGTCACCCATCAGTCCCCACCTACCAAGACCCTGCCAATTATGTCCAATGCACCTGCTCACTTTTCTGTAGGACCTTCTGCCATGTATCTCAGACCCATCAAACCACTTTAGACACATAAGTTACCTAGGGGTACAACAGATAATCTTTGAAGTAGCTTACAAGGTCATCAGTACGTAAGAACAGTATAAGAGAGAGTGGGTGAGTGGGATTTGCTAAATCCCAGATCCATCAAACTGCTGTTATCTGGGGTTAGGGCAGCAACAAGGACATTTGTGTGTGCTATGAGGCAAAGAGCAATTATTGGGCCTTACACATCCTGTCATGGCCCATGATGAGGGCATGTAGGGCTGAAATAACACAGCTAAGTAATTCTCCATAATGTCAAGCAAAACTGTCCCAAAGCTGCTGTTTCAATTATCTCTAAAAGCTCAGTTATGACACATCCAGGACACAGAAAGCATTCGGCAGAGGAGGCAGCCCTGATGGGCTGAGAGCCAGCCACACACCCAAGGATCCCCATGCATTTCTTCTTCAATGTGTCCCGGGTGGGTGCCCATGCCCCAAAACTGGCCAGACAACCACAGATCCAGCATCAGGAACAAGGGACATGCTCTTCCTACCAGCCTGCTGAAATGCTGGAAGAAAGAATAGGTGCACGTCATTTTAGCTCCTGCCAGCACTAGAGATCTTGTAGCCAATCACAACATTAGAGCTTGGAGGCCAAAAGGGAGAGGAGCTGAAGAAAGGATCTGGGTGCATGCAGAGTTTGTAAACTGTCTTTCCAATTACAGAGAGCCTTCTGTACTCCACACAGGCCTTCCCTCCTTCCTGATCCTCTGCACCACAGCTCTTTGTTTGCCTTCTTCAGTCTCATAAGCTCTTCCCCAGCTGCCAGCATCCTGAAGCCTGGGCAAATAGTAATGAGTAACCATGCCAAGTGCTAGGAACAGGTCAGAGGGTTTAACCTGGGGAAAGCAATAAGCAGGAACTGGTGTTATTGGCACCCCTTCCCTTCCCACAAGTGTGGTACATGTTGTATCCTATGCCCTGTAAGAGTGTTCTCCCAGGTGTGGTCAGGGACCACTGGTGGGCTGTCTGCCACCAGAAACTATCAATTCAAATGTAACCCAGCGTAGCTGTACAAAAACACATGCACATTTCTCCCCAAGCCAAAAATCACAGCAAAAAGTATAGTGTATTGGGTGGAGAGAATAAAAATAGTCAGTGACTACTCAGAGACTAATTACTGTTCACTTGACTAGAAATGCAAAGTAGTGTGAAGGCAGTGGACTAGCTGGCCCATAGAATTTCCAGCAGAAGGCTAGCTTGTGCTTAGATTTAACTCCACCACACAGCAATCAAAAGTGTGGTCAGAAGGGGAACCTGCACCACTTTTGGAGTCATCCAGTGCCCACTCACAGAATCACAGAATCAGAGAATTATTGAGGGTGGAAAAGACCTCTGAGATAACAAGTCCAGCCTATTACCTATCACCACCACCTCAGCTAGACCACAGCACTAAGTGCCACATTCAGTCTTTCCTTAAACACATCCAGGGACGGTGACTCCACCACCTCCCTAGGCAGTCCACTCCAATGTCTGCTCACCCTCTCTGTCAGGAAGTGCTTCCTGATATCCAACCTAAACCTCCCCTGGTGCAGCTTCAGGCCATGCCCTCTCGTCCTGTCACTAGTGTGGGAGAAGAGCCTGACCCCCACCTGACTGCAACCTCCCTTCAGGTAGTTGCAGAGAGTGACAAGGTCCTCCCTGAGTCTTCTCTTCTCTAGGCTAAACAACCCCCTCTCCCTCAGTCTCTCCTCATAAGACTTTCCTTCCAGTCCCTTCACCAGCCTCGTTGCTCTCCTCTGGACCCGCTCCAGCACCTCAGTATCTTTCTTGAAGTGAGGGGCCCAGAACTGCACACAGTACTCAAGGTGAGGCCTCACCACTACTGAGTACAGGGGGAGAATCACATCCCTAGTCCTACTGGCCACACTATTCCTCATACAAACCAGTCGCACTTAAATACTATATTGCTAACAGCCTGACCTTCATTTCTCATCCTTGTAAGAGGAATGCAGTAGGAACTTGGATCTGTGCCTCATAACAGTGATGCATCAATTCACCCCATGCCAGTGGAAGAGTTCTTCTGTTCCCTGCAGGAATTACAGTGGTGAGGCTACAGAGGCTCCACTGGTAGCTCTTCTCAAAGCTGGCAAAGATGGGTACCATGTGGTACAAGCTGTGGCTGACTTTGGAGAATTGTGAATGGTGGCCAGTTTCCCTACTGCCAACGTGAGAGATTTCTAGAAATGGAAGAAGCTACGAGAAGTGATGTACCCGAAAATCTGCAGAATTTGTGGTTCAATTTCTCAAAATTTACTGATGCCCAAGTGGCAATGAGTACTGAGAACAGATGTCTTGGCTGTTGGAAGCTGGTGCACACTGATACCTCTGGTCCATCACCAATGGACTTAAAATGGGAAAGTCAACAGTTACCACCAGCAATATGTCTGGAAAGAAAATGCCTGCCTTGAGGAAGTTTTTCAACCCGTGCCTTGTGGTTTAACCTTGCAATTGGGCATGTAGAAAGTCATGGACTTCCCTGCTGTGTTGTTGTCATTGGTAGGCTTTGTTAGCTTAAAAGGGCAAGTCTCTGCTTCAAGCTTGTATGGGTAGATGCTGCAGTTGCAAACCCAGACAGAGCTGCTAACGAGGTGTGTGTTGCCTTTTACAGATCTTGGCTTGCAGTCAAGTCTGGAGGTCAATCCATGAAGGCTGAACAACACATATGTGCCATCTTTAACAACTGGTGCCTTGCCCAGATGCCCCAGAGCTTGAAACCTTTTGTTAGCAGCTGTAACTCCTCCTCAGACCCCCTCAGCTACCATATAAGCAGCTGCCAAATGTTTGTGAAATGTGTGCCTGGTTCCTCGAAGAGGAGATGGTATCTCCGTGTAGCCGTGCTTCTGGATCTGGCTGGTGCTGTTAACAAGAAATGCTGCTCTTTTGTGATATTTGGTAGTTTATCTCCTACACACCTTTGTTTATGCAAACCACAAAAGAGCTGCTGAAGAAATTACTCCCTTTTCTCTCTGTTATTTAAATATGAGAGGAAATTGAGGGAGGAAGGAGGGGGCAGATTCATGCCTGTAGTGCATGTTTACTTCTCCACGGACAGGAGCTGCTTTGTGTCCTCCTCTTTCTCCCCTCTTTCCTCCTCTTCTTCAGGAGCACTGCCTGGTACATTATGTGGAGTCTGATTACTTTGATACAGAAGTAAGGGTGCAGTCCTTGCCCCCACCCCCCATTATTGCTGCTCGAGCTTTACAAGAGATAAATATCAGGGAGTTTTGTACTTACAGGTAGATGGTGAGCTTCATTTTTATTGCCTGAGTGCCTGTTCGGTAGAAGGGATGCTCCCACTTAGGCAGTTCCTCTTGTTGGGGATTGATCCCTCCGGGATGAGGAGACCTCAGGGCAAGCCAGGAGGGAGTTATTAGCTCACAGGAGGGGAACATCTTGAATTCGTGGGTGGTTCTCACCCTGGCACATGGCGTGCTTGGAGAACAGGGCTTGTTTTGCAGTGTGCCAGGATGCTACTGCTGCAGCTCCTCTCTGGGGTGGCTCTGCTGGAAAGGGTGGATTGTGCTGCTACAGTCGGCGTGTGGGACTTGCAGCTGACGCAGTGCGTTTTCCGGGTTCAGCAAAGCCTGCCACTTGTTTAATAATTTAAATATAGTTATGAAGTGTCATTTGGGGCTCTTGCCTTCATTCCTTTTTAGCGAGTTCTTAGAAAGTCAGTTTGCTGAACACGACTGTTTCATTTTCAGTCCTGATAATGTCCCTTCTTTAGAGAGCTGGGGCTAGTGATGCTCTCATCTGGCTTCAGGTCATCCAGGGAAGAAGTCAGCACTACCATGCACCTAGCAAAGCCTGACTCTCTGTTTTACTTCAGAGTTGTTCATTTGATCAGACAAGAAAGAAGAAAAAAAACCTCGTCCCTTAGGCAGAGCTGGAGAAAAGGGCCTTTGTCTGGCAGGAACAAGTAAATGCTGTGGAGAGCTGCAGCCCGCAGCCCAGCTGGTCTGCAGCCAAATACTACATTCAAAGAGCTATCCAAAATCCACTGCACACCCAGATACAAGAGCTCTCTTCTGTTTGCTTACCATGGGGTGATGTCTGTAGGTGTTTTGTGTTCCCCAAAAGCACCCAGGTTATGAGTGGGAGAAAACGTCCAACTAGATTGGTGGTGAAACTCGGGGGGGCTGCAATTTTCTCTCTGTAAACGGGAGCGCTGATATTTTGTTTGTCTTTTCAAAGTTCTGGGGGAAGGGGAAGTGGAAGATAAGGTTACATCTGTCCTAAATGCATGACTTTTTACAGAGTTTAAAATCCTAGCTGAACACATCTCTTTGCTATGTAGAGAGAATAGTTTAATAATTGAAGCAGACTCCTTGTACCAACACATGTCTGCAGTGAGTGCTGTGGCTGCCAGAGGGGTGTGAGGACAGCAGGAAGCTGGCAATGGGACTGTCTATAGAGGTATTAAAAAAAAAGAAGAAAAATAAGAAAAAGGGGAAAAAAAAAGGAAAAAAAAAAAGGCTTGTTTTCAATGCAAATACTCTTTTCCCTCTTCCTTCTTTTAAAGATGAACTCTCTGGGTGAGAAATGCAAAGATGAAAGCCACAGACAAAGAATTTCTTTCTTTTGCAAGCAAACATGTATACAGGTTCTAAGGGTAAAATTCTCCATTTCCTCCCTAAATTGCCCTTTGCTGTTCCTGAGTGCAGAGCTGATTGGTGCTGTATCAGAATTGAAGGTTATTCTGTGACTTTCCAGCTCTGGAAGTGAGTGATGACCGCTGAGGTGCATGTGGGAGCAGAGGGGGGAGTGTGAAGAGGAGGAGGAGGAGAAGGGTTGGCAATGGAAGAACATGCTTTGAAAAGACAGAGGGAGCAGCTTAGGTGTAGGTGGAAGTTTCAAGGATCTGGAGGCCTAACTGCTCCCAGATGGTTTCTGCTCAGAGCTGCTGCTCAGATGACTTTTCCTTTTTAATTCTCAAGGCAAATGGAGCCATTTTCAATGAGACAATTGTTTTCTTAAGGAAAAAAAGCAAGTTGCCTTCAAGTGTTCACTGTACTAGAGATGTTTCTAATGTATCAAAGATTCCTGTAAATCAAGTGATGGTGTTTGTTGTAATCACTGAGCTAGAAGAAGCCCAGATCCCTGAAATTGCCTATTCCCTGAGTTCAATAGCTGTGCAATCTGTTCTGTGGCAATTGTTTGAGGCTTCCCTATTGATTGATATTCAAAGTTACATGACAGACTGTTAAAAATAAGATTAAAAATTATAATGAAACTAGAGCATAATTTTAAAAACTGACCATTTATTTGCTATCAGACAGTTCTATTGTAAATGCAAATTCTTTTCGTCTGCACAGCTTGCTGCAAAGCACTGCATGTGAAAAGGAGAAAGCACAAATGTTGATGAACATGTTGAACATTCTTCCCCACCCCAAGGTCCTCTTTCTGTCTGCTTTTGTGAAGTTGAATGTTTGTTTCCTTCTGTGCTTTTCCCGAAACAATTTTAGGAAAATTCCCCATTCAGGGAAAAAAAAAAAAAAAAAAAAAATTATATAAATCTGATGTACCTAACTTTAATCAAATGGGAGAAGTAAAATAACAGTTGATATTAATTCCTTCTAAATCAGGGCAGTAATAAACAGAGGGCTATTAGAAATCTTTATTTGTGAATTTGCCAAAACATAGCTGAGTAGCCTGTGGTCATTTTGTCTTTCAGTTGAGTCTATTCAATTAGAACATCTAAATAGTATCAGACTAAGTCAGTACTTAGGTATGATATTTTCCAGGATGACAGCCTCAGATTGGATGACACTGGGGATAAAGTAGCTGTGTGTAAAAACCAGGGTAGAAGTATTGTAGCAGCCCTATTTCAGCATCTGCTGGTCAGAATAACGCATGCAAGAATTAGAAAGGGGGAAATGTTCTAGCCAGCTTTAGGAAAATATGCAAACAAATATAATTGACTCTCACCATTACCCTGAATGAAAAGAATTGTTTAGACTGCGGGGAAAAAATTGTCCCTAAGAAAGGCGCTGCCTTTTTATAGGTTCTTTTACGTCTGTCGTGGTTGGGAAGCATTTCTGTCCCTTGTTTACACTTCTGTGTCTGCTTACCCTGTTTTACTCAGTGTCTTTGTTGATGCACCGGGGTGTTCCACTAGTTGTGAGCATTATTTTTCCTACTTCTTTACGCAGTGGGGAACTGTAGTTTATACTTTTATGCAGGTGTTGGGAGGTAGCCCCAGATCTGAAGTGCTAGTGAGTCCTTGGGTATCAAAATTAAAATTAAAAAAGCTCTCTAAGGTGGTCATGACCCTCTTGCTGAGTCATCTGAGAGTGTGTTTAGTAGTGTTATCATTTACAGTAAGTAAATACGAGGCTACAGATCTGTTTTGCCATTTGTAAAGGCTTTACTTTAGTTAGCTCGCTATTCCAGCATAGCAACTGTGGTTCTCTGTTTACTGCCATATATTTAGTAAATATTTTCTTTTCCTCAATGCCAGTCAGAGTTGACTGAAGCCTTATTAATTCTGAAAGAAGGCACAGTTAGTATTCATGAGCATCTTGGAAAGAGACACTTAAACTTCCAAGGGACTCTGTGAAAGCCGGCTGTGCACGGTCTTCTCCAGCATCAGGCTTCAAGGCCACAGGTGCTGTTGGAACTGTGAATGTGCATGCATGGGGGTGTGAGCACGCCATGTCCCACATGGCTTTATACAATATTGACTTGTTTAAGTCTTAATTTAGCCTACGGGAAGCTGAATCTTGAGTTTCAGTGTTTGTTTCTGCAGGAGAGAGCAAGACAAAGAGCCAAGATCAATACTGCTTGCAAAAACAGAGCAAATCAGCCAGACTTAGACTTTTGTAGAATCATACCCCCGTTGACAAAGACTTCTATATAAAATGGTAGATAATGCCTGATTGTTTGGAAAAACACGTTACAATTCATTGTAGAAATATTTTTGTAACAAAATAGAATTCTTTGTGTGAATGAGATGAGCAGGAATGGTTTCTTGCAGTGCAGTTTTTTGGTCTGTCAAAGACATAGTCTTCTGACATCAGAAGCAAAACCAAGAAGAGATGCAGAGTTTTTGGCTATTGGTGGGAACTGTTTTGGAGTCTTAAGGAAGTAGACCACGAGATTTGGTTGGTGCTTGTTGTGAATAAGAAACAAACACAAAATTATCCTGCTACCTACAGCCATAACATACCCTGTCGGTGTAATGAATTCAGTGTAATAGATAAAGTGGTGATTAGTAGTGGCTGTCAGAGCTTTAGCTCTGGGGCTTGAAACCTGGATACAGGCTCTAGTCCTAAATGGAATGTGACTTCTAAAATAGGTACATAAATCAGCCAGGAAAACCATTTTATAGCAAATGTGTTGATTGCCAGTCTGGGGATGTGCATAGACCTGTTTTCCTAGAGCACACTGTATGTTCTGCACAGCTAAAATAGTCGTACATGTCGGTGTTGGACTCTGTGTCTGAGCCCGTTTCCTTTTTCTTCTCTGCTTCAGTGAACATTAACCCCATATATTCTACTCCATACGCAAAGTGTTCTGGTGATGAATCCTGCCATATCTTTCACGCTGTCTGGGTGAAATGTGCTTTCCCACTTTTTGGTGGTGTGCAGTGAGTACCTTTGTGGGGGGTGAGGAGGAGGCTGCTTCAGGACATGACTGACATGCCTCTATTTTCCATTTTCATTGCAAGTTAATCACAGGCTCTTCTGTTGTAATGTATGCTTCTGAGAGGACTTTTGTTCTAGCTATAGTTCTTCAGCTTGAAGTAATGATTGGAGGAGGAGGAGGTCATTAGGCAGGGCTGGTAGATCCTGCTGCTGACTGGCACGGACACCCAGTGCAGATACTGGAACCGTTCTGGTCAATGCTCTCCTGTTGTTGGCATGACAGACATGCAAGGAGATAAACTTTCCCCCTCCCTGTTTTATCTCCACAGCACTTCACCGAGTTCCTGGATGAGTTTTCACCCGATGTCCTAGGCCAGCTCTTGAATGATCCCTTCTTGTCTGAAAAGAATGAAATAATGGAAGTAGAACTGTCTCCAGCATCCCCAGCACCCCTCATCCAAGCAGAACACAGCTACTCCCTCTGCGGGGACTCTCGACCCCAGTCTCCCTTGACCCACATCTCAACTGATGACAACTTTAATGAAGGTAGTACACATGAGCCCTTGTTCATTTGTCATGATAATGCAGTAATAAAATGTTCTTGGTGTGGTGATGATGCACTAAGGGCACATGTGAATGCTCTTTGCTAATTGATACATCTATAATGAAATTACAGAAGGGATTTTTTTTGTGTGTGTGTGGCTGTTTTAAGCCTTCAGGCATTGTGAATAAAGAATCTTGTCCATAGAGAGGGAAATTGTGCTCAGCGGAAGTTGCTAACTTTACACTGCAAACATTTTTAATTAGAGGTGCTCATCAAAAAGAAATGGGAGAAGAGCCAGAAATACACTTGTTTCCATGTATCTGAATCTGTGGTTGTTGAAGATAAATGGAGACTGAACTGAGTCAAATGAGGACCACCGTGAAACCTGGGTACTGTAGAACATGATGTGTAAGGAGAAGGTGAGGTGGGTTTTGCTTGGTCTTCTGGAGAAATGGCAAAGGGGAGATCTTATTGCTGTCTGGTTATCTGATGAAAAAGTGCAGAGAACACAAAGCTGGACTGCTCTGAGATATGCAGTGATAGCACAAGAGGTGATGGCTGCAAGTTGCAAGAAAGGAGATCTGAAGAGGTGTCCAGAGAGGCTGTGAAGTATTTATCTGTGGAGATATTAAAAGCTGAGCTAGGCAAGGCCCTGAGCAACCTGATTCAAATTGGACATACTCTGAATGAGGAGCTGGGCAAGATGATCTCCAGAGGTCCCTTCAAAGCTACATAGTTCCATAACCTTTTAAGCTACACTTATTTTTCAGTAGTGAGTATCTGGAGCTTTCTGGTATCCTCAAATGAAAATCAGGTCATCTTACTGATGTTTCTAAATACATGTTTAGGAATGTGACTTCATGTCTTGCTCCAGTCTTAGAACCTGTCTTGCTGAAATCCTCGGGTTTTGGGTTTTTTCCTTTTTAGAAAAGAAATAAAAAGGCAAAGAAAAAAATTGCCTATCCGGAAGTCACTGGTGATCTTGTAAAGACATAACTGCAGTTTTACAGATTTTTGTGGTTGTGGGAAATGTTGATGCATAGAAGATGAGGAAAACCAACAGCATTTTTTAGCAGCTATCTTTAATTCAGCAGTTAGAAACATCTGGAGGGGAAAAAAGGGAAATGCAGGAATGGTGGGAGGAAGAGATCCAACCTGCTAGTTCTGACATGAAGATACCTGCTGGCAGGAAGGAGAGTTCAAGGTAAAAGCTAGAGTTTGGTGAAGGAGCAAGGCCATGAATAGCTGGTAATTATTAGGAATAATCACCGTGGCAAACTTTGACTCCTAATAATTGGTTTATGTCTTCAACATTAGCTTTACAGTGAAAAGCAGTAGAGTACTAAGCTGCATCACAATAAAAGGGAGAGAGATTAGTGCCTATGTCTGAGCATTAACAAGCTAAGCTGTTTATGAAGATTCACCAGGACATGAATTTTCAAAAGCTGACAGTTTTGTAGTCCAAAGTGCTCTCTTAAAATGAGATGTGGTCTGTTAGAGATTTCACAAGAGGACAACTAATAAAACCTGTGAGAAGGCTTTTCGATGTGAGACAGAGCGATCTGAAAATCTTGCAGATGATTTGAAAACATCATCTACATAAAGGTTTCTCATTTTTTATTTTCTAACTGGTTTATGTGAATACCTTTAATACAGAGAGATCTTTATTGTGGCAGGAGAAATAAGCACAAGAAACTACAGAAACCAAGCTTCTCTGGAAATTAATAGGGAGAAGCATCAAACTAGGCTAAAAGTGAGGGGAGTTTCCTTTGGGGAAAAATCCTGCAGAAATTCATACTGCTGAGACCATTGGGTAATTAATAGAGCTCTAGTCAAATTATGTTTTTAAAAGCCAAGAAACATTAACAAGTGGGTTTAAAAATAGAAAATGAATGGAAAGCATTTCATCTTCTGTTCAGTCTGCAGAGTGTTTCATAAGAGAGGAGGAGGAGGAGGAAGAGAAGGAGGAGGAGTTGTTCTCCATGTTCAGGATTTTGTTTAATATTAACCCTGGAATCATGCTGATGACCTTTCAATACCTATCCACTTCAAAACAGTGAAGCTCAGAGAAATACTTAAGCAAATTGCAGAATTGCAGTTAACAGAGCTGTCTGATAAATGTTCAAAGGCATGACCCTGATGACTTTTCAGTCCTTGAGTTCATGAGAGCAGGAGAGGGGGGTTTTGTGGATGTCAATACTGTGGGATTTGACACTGGAGATTGAAATCATCTCCATTGTTAGACAGTGAAGGTAAACAGTGCTCATGACAGCTCTGATGAATGCTAGTCCTCTTGGTGGAGTAAGGGGACAGATACTGGGAGCACCAGCATCCTTTTGGGGAGAGGAAATACAGGATGTGGAGGTGGGACCTGCCTGTCTTTAAAAATAGACTTAAAAACTGAAGTTTGCTTCCATGGCCATGGGCCTGTTGGAGAGGCAGGGGTGGACACTTGGGGGCACATGGCCCATACTGGGTCAGGGTCCTGCTGGCCATTTGAGCCCTGGCGGACTCCAGCGGTTGATCCTAGCCCCGTGGCACTGGCGCCAGTGTGCGGCCACCAGGCCAGTCCTGCATCACGTTGCTCTGGTACCTGCCTCCCTGCCCTCCTCCTTCCATCCGTGCCTGCCTGTTGGAGGAGGGAATTGCACTTCAGGAGTCATTTCCACCTGGTTCAATGGCACCCAACATCTGCAGTGGTTTTCAACTACATGTGCCAAGTGTGGGGTCCCAGAGCCCCAGGTTACAGAGAGGCTGAGAAAAGGCCTGTCTTGTTTGGCACATGATTTTCAAGACAGGTTTACGCCATTCAGCGTCTATTTCAATATTCTTTTCTCCACCAAGTCTCTGACCTTGCTGAAAATGTTATTTAATGTTTCCTTTCAAATGTTACAGTGGGAGGAAGGATCACTCTGAGTCCATGGGCACCTTCTTACTGACAGTTGCAGGAGAACAATTAACTTAAGCCATGAGCTGTTCTTGTTGGCCACTACTTGCCTGTTTCCACAATTTCTATAACCACTAAATTGACCTAGTCATATAATTGTAGCTTTTATATAAGGTGGTTTTTTAAGTTCTGGAAGTATAAAGCCTGGCAAACTCGTAAGCCTGGGTTTAACTCTTCTGAGGAGTCCTGTTGACCTCAAGGTGAGAATACATTTAAGTGTCCATAAGATCAAGGTCCCACCATTGGTTTTCTCCAGTTATTCACTCTTCTGATCTCACTGTATTAAGGGTATTTCCCCAGCTTTGTGCAGAAGAACTCTTCTGAATACTCACAGGTTCTTGCTAGCGTGGTGTCTCTGAAGGTGTCAGTCCCTAAATCTTCAGCCTATGAAAGCACTGTCAAGAGTAACTAGTTTAAAGCAGATGTGAGCAAGATGTCTAGCATGTAGTTGTTTGCTTCCCTCCCCCCCCCGCCCCGAGAATCTATTTTTATATTCAATTTTCATAAGCTTTTAAGACTAAAGATCTTAGAGTGAGAGAGACTTACAGGCCTGACCTGCTTGCTTGCAGGTGACTGATTATGTGTTTTTGTTTGCCCAAACTGGTGAATAAGGCATCTAGCCTGGGGAGGACTCCGGGCTGTGACATGAAAAGGGAGTCCACATCCCCAGGTATGGCTGAGCCACACCAGTTGCGCTGCCACTTCTCTCACAGCACATTTTCACTTTCTCGTTATGAGGTGAGCCCTTTTTTTTTATTGAGACAACTGCAGAGTAGCCGTGGAGAAGCATAGAATGATGGATAAGGGAGACCTCTTGCTGTGCATCAGGGCCTTCTGGGCCACAGGTTACAGTTGTAAACGGTTAGGGAAAAAGCTTTATTTTCTGTTAAGGTTGGTGCATGTCTGTCTTCAGTTTTCCTTTTGGAAAGGGAGGGCTCTGGGTCAGACAGGCAGGAGCAAGGTAGGAACAAAGTTTCAGTAGGAACTATGGCTAGCCTCCTGTGTGACTTGAGATGCAAGTGTAGGGTCCTTCCCTGCCCTCCGATGCTTAATCTTGTCAGCCATAGGCACAAACTTCAGGAGAGAGGCTGCCCCTTTTTTTGAACACGTGAGATCCATAGGCAAGTAATACTGAGGGTCTGATACGCAGCAGGAATATGGAGGTAGAGATGCAGCATCTGCATGGAGCTCTTCATCCTCTGGCATGAGCTCAAGTGATAAAGGTTGGTTTGCAGCAGACACGTGTTTGGTTTTTCTGTGTGTTTTTTAGTTTGCAAGCCTGGCAGGGCTCAGACAGTGGAGAGCCAACTAGTTGTTTGTATGGTTTCTCTCCAGAAATTGTGGCCAGGTGGCTGGGTGCGTTCCTTTCCCCGTCCCCTGAGGGCTCTGCTTTTAAGACTAATCGTGGTCCCCACCTGCCCCTCCTGATCCTGCTTTCCTGCTCAGGAATGCTTTGAAGTTACTGTTAGATTTGAAGCGGCTTGTCTTGGCTGAAGGTTTGACAGACTGATTGCAGAAATGGTATGTTTCTATTTTATGCTTAGCTGTGCCAAAACTGGGACTGGCCCCAGAATATAACCTGTATTGTTATGGGATTTTTTACTGCTGAGGTTATGTTTTCCTGTAATGTGCTTTTAAAACCCAAATTTTCCTTTTAAGCTTCAACTCCCATCTCCCTGCGTGGTTTGAAAAAGCAAAACAAGCAAACAAGAAACCCAAACCAAACAAACTCTGCAAATCATTGTATATGGCTCCCACTTCTCCAGGGCAAATAGTCCTTCAATTATAAATCCAGCCCTCACCTCAGGCAGTGCTTTGTACAGGAAAATGCTGGCTTATGTATGGAGTCCATAAGCAGTAATCAGTGTCGTGCACTGTCTCTTAGCATAGAATCACCCGTGGGCTTGAGGCTCAGCGTAATCTTCATACATTTTATATGTATACATATATATATGCACACATAATATGTATGTATATATCTGGTGTATATATGTCATATTTATTATGTATGATGGGTTATATTATATATCCCTTTTTTTGTATATAGTCTATATACATATATAGAGAGATGCATTGTCCTGCTTCTGTCTGTTTTTCTCCAAATACTCAGCCAATGAAATGTGAACAATGAAAATGGAACCTCCTCTGCCCTGACTTTAAAGAAAATGGAACTGGAACAAAGAAATTCACTTGTGTTCTGAAAAGATGCTGTCAAAGCCATACCAATAATTTTTGCAAGCACATTCCAATGCAACTTTTTTCCTGTGTGGGTTTTTTATTTTTGTGTGTTTATTTAGGAAAATGGGGAGGAAGCCATGTGGTGGTGATAGCCTGTCTCTGAGTGATTTTTATGTGGAAGGGTAACAGTTGGTCCTTGTCAGCATCTGCAGTTTTAAAGGGTGAGAAGACTTTTGAACTTTTATATTTCCAAGATTCAAAATCTCAGTAGTTTACTCTGAATCAAGCCTGTAACCTCTGCTTGGGCAGTAGTGTGTCTGAAAAATGTCAGAGGTGGGCATTTTGGTGCTTACTTGTGCTTACTGTTAATAATTGACAACTTTATTTGCAGTGATACCTCCTCTAGCTTCCAGTTCCACATATGAGATCTCCTTATGGCCTTTTTTCCTGCTGGAGTAAAGAACCATCTGTTCTCAGCAGCCTCTTTCCCCAGGTGTTTGTAGGCTGTGATTAAGTTTCCTCTTGATTCCTGCTTAGATACAGTTTAAATGAACTGCACTTCCTTGGTGTTTCCCTATAGGGAACATTTTCTGGACATTGAGCTATTACGGTTCCTTTCTAAACAAAGAGACATTTGCCATCATTTTCAAAACTCTGTGTCAAGTGACTACAGGAGCTGATTTCCCAGGAATAGTTTCCCTAATGATGCATGTTAGGGGAATACTCCTCCCACTTCCAATCCTACTGTTTCTGAAACCAGTGATCTCATTCTCTGTACTGTTGCACTGGGAGTTCGTGCTCACGTAGTTATGCACTGTAAGCATCAAGTCCTTTGAACGTGTGTCGAAGCCTGATTGCTGCCGTAGCACAGATATGCCTTCACAACATCCATGCAGGGTGTGGGGAGAAGAATTCAGATGGGTGAGAGGGAACTCTTTTATTTGAACACAGTGCTTCTGTGGATACCTTTCATATCTTTAAAAGAGATCAATTTTAAGAAGCATAGTCTTTTACAGGACATTTAATAGTATCAAGCTTTAAGGCTGTCAATCTAAGCTGCCACCTCAGTCTGTGCCTCATTCCCATATATATATAAAAATAACACTTTTCTACCCCTAAGCAAAATAATTTAAAACATCATGGACTGCATCCCAGCTGACAGTTATGCCTGAGTAAAGTCTTAGTCTGAAAGGAAGTTAAAGCAGAACCTGTAACCTCAAGACGCCTCCTGGGTGGTTTTACGTGACAAGATGATTTTGACTGAAAACTGTCAAATTCTCTGCAGGAAAGAGGGTATTGACTCTGGTTTTTTAGGTATGGGAGGAACAATGTGTCCTTGTTACTATCTTAGTAACTTTGATAGCGATAAAAATAATCTGCGGATTTTAGATGTACTCCATGCCTCTCAAAGCAGGGATGCCGATATGACTTTGTTAGAAGAAAGGCTATTTCTGCTGTGCATTGTGATTACTGTGTATTGCTGCTGCTCATCATTGCCCATTTATTTAATTTTCCCTTCCTGGCACTTTAAAAAGGACCCCAATGTTTGGTAGCCAAACAGTATCTCCTTTGTCGGGGCAGTTTCGAGGGCTTCGGTTTCATTATTTGCGGTGGGAGTGCGTGTGCACGCTGGGAGGGGGAAATGCCATCTGGAAAATCTGTAAGAGAAACTGTTTGTCGATGAATGTGGGCTCTCACCTCGCAGAGGAGGGGGGGGGGGTAGCAGCAGTGGCGTTGGAGTTCAGCATTTCAGGCACAATAAACGGGGCTTGTGTCTGCCAGGGGGTGTTACATGAGCCCAGAGACGGGTTCTAGGGACGGTGTGAGCCCAGGGATAAGACAAGGAAGCAGTTATTCCTCCAGAAAGGTCCAACTTGCCTTTGGGAGGTTGGAAAGGCTCAGAATGCAGAACTGGCGATGCTGAACTTCCCTGTGAGCTGCATGTCCAGCAGCATGCCCAGAATCTGTGCATCAGCAGAGGCCCTTTTGGGTTCATGGTGGGGTGTTTCTGACGACAGAGAGCGAGCACCCATTCCGCATCCCCCAAACAAGTTACCTTTTCCAGGAGGTGTTTTCCCCTTGCAGTCAGCTCCCAGTTTGCAGCTCTATTTCTGTGCTGTAGAGCTAGTGAGCACCCTTGGATCCTGCTGCTAGCTGTACAGGAGCAGCGACGTCAGAGGTACAATCCAGGCAAGGACTGAACACTTGTCCAAGGTACAGCTTTGGAAATGTGGACCCTTGGTTCAAATTTAAGCACCATCCGAGTCAGAGTGTTTTAGTAACATGCAGTGAGCCGAGTCTGAGACCGTGTACTGTTGCACATGGCACTCCTGTGCAGAAGCCACGTGGGCCATGCAGCCAAGCCCTGTGGTTCATGATGGCAGTACAAGGTCTGTCATGGACCAAAAGGAATTAGTTGAAGCCCGTTTGCTCAAATCCGTGAGACAGCTGAAGAGAGGCATTATTTAAATGCACTTGGCTGGAGAACATTTGACTAATTAGGGATCTTCTTGCATTACCCTGTCCAGAGATCTCTCTTCTGATACCTGTGCAAAGCACTTGGACTGGCAGGCTGTTGTGGACTCCTTAAGTTTTTGGTTTTGTCTTTAGCTGTTTTATTTCTTGCTTGGACAGTGAACTCTGAGGAGGCAAGAGCTGCTTCTTCATTCTGCTTGTACAGATAAGGATGTTCCTTGATGCTTTTCCAGGTCTTACTTGCAAGCTTGTTTCAAATGACGTGCAGTGCATACATCTGTTTTCTATGTGACTGCGATCTAGCATGGTGGTAGTGGTGATATGGGATGGTTTTTTACCCTTCAAGATTAGGTTCAGTGGTACACCCCTCATGTGGGCCTGTTTGCCTAGTGGTGCTGTCTCCCTTTTTACTGCGTGGGAGAAAAAAAAAAAAAAAAGATGAAAATCATGTTATTTCTCTGAATACTTGCATCATCTGTACTTGGGAGTGAGGGAGTGGTACAGAGTGCATCTCTAATTTTTTTTATTTAAAAATATGCAAAATCTCACTGATGCGACTTGGTTATCCAAGCAAAAAGTGTTTCTGTTAAACTCTTTAATTAATAGTGCTGCAAGAGAAGACTCCAGGGAGACCTTATAGCAGCCTTCCAATACCTGAAGGGGGCCTACAGAAGAGGTAGGGAGGAGCTTTTCATAAGGGTATGTGGTGGTAGGGCAAGGGGCAATGGTTTTAAGCAAGAGCAGAGTAGACTTAGATTAGACATTAGGAAGAAGTTCGTTACTATGAGGATGATGAGACACTGGAACAGGTTGCCCAGAGAAATTGTGGATGCCTCACCCCTGGAAGTGATTAAGACCAGGCTGTGTGAGGATCTGAGTAGCCTGGTCTAGAGGAAAGTGTCCCTGCCTATGTTTATTTTTTGCCTATGTTTAATTTTTTTTATATCTGTGTATAAATACATATATATTAAAAATTGTTTTTTAACACACATGGGAGTATGTATTACTGCTGCCCTGTACAAACACAGCCCTTGTTGGCTGTGTGCTTTTCGTGTATGCCTATATCACACATACTGATTATTGCTACAGCTGTGATGCTTAGAAAAGCACCAAAATCCCTTTCTGTTGAGAACTATCATCGTAATGTATGTGGTGTGCAGCATAGAGAGAAGTTAACTTGGCGTGTTGTGCACCCAAAGCCAAGCGCTTGTGCATAACTCAGTCCTCATAACGGACTTCAAGGATTTTAAGCTTTCATTGTGCAAAATGTTGCACAGCCTTTTCCCTTTTGGGTATAGTGGAGAAAGGCAAGTGAAAAGGGGAAGTCCACTTGTGATACACTGAGTAGATTCTGCTAGCGTAGCTCATGTTCACCGCACATGGTGGAACCTAAGGCAGGATTAAGGCCTCTGAAATAAAGATAGGACAGAAGGAGTTTGTTTGCTTTTTGGACACCTTGTTGTAGGTATGCACAACGTGCAGTGCTTATACAGTACTGAGGAGATTACGTCCCATTTTGAGCTTTCTCTCTTGCATTATCTCATATGCAGCATCTTACAAGACATTACATGTCTTATCTAGGACCAAGTTGGACTCGCAATAAGCACAGCTGAGAAAGTAGAGGACATGTTTAGAGTTTTTCCTGTCGGTGAGAACATTGCTCAGAACTTTGGCACTTTGTAAGGCTTCTGCCTTTCAAAAAAAAAAAAAAAAAGCAAGTACAAGATGGGTGCTAAATGAGAGTTTGCAAGAAAGGTGGGACAAGCTTGGTGACAGAAGCAGCACACAAAAGCTTTCTGAAGGAATGTAATTTTAATTTGGACAGATGAGATAAAGATCTGAGATGTATGTGTCAAAAACCCTGGGTTGCTGTTGTGAATGGGGTTTTTGGATGCTTGATTTGAAACTCTTGCTGTTTAACTTGCAGAAGTGGTAGATGCTCACAGCAGCCCCTGAAAACTCAATGCATACTGTATTTTGATAAAATATAATAGCAGTGCTAAATCATCTGAAAAATCCAATTTCAGCTGTCTCCAGTTGGCCATTTTAAATTATTAGATACTTTTTGGCCTTAATCTCTCTATGACTCGCTTGAATTTTACAGGACCACTGTGGAAATTATTTCAGGTTGGTGAAGCATTTCCTTAGGAGGGAATTAAACAGCTCTGTGGGAACAGAATCTGAATTGTTTTTGGTAAAGGAGAGATGAGGCTGTGCATGAGACAATGGGAATAACAAAAACATGGATAACAAAATATGGAATAGCTCCTCAATTAGGGGAGCACCGTGTGTTCTGCTTGTTGGGTAAGGCACAGGTTCTGTAGAGGGATTGTTTGATCACATTATTAACACATTCCTATTTTTAGGTGTATGTAATGTGCAAAAGTACACTGAATTAAACCTTCCTAAGTATTTCCTAATACCTGGGATCTTTCCCACACTAACATTCAGTTAACATAGTCTATATGTGGAATTTAACAGTGCTAGTGCATAGCACATAGAAGTGTTAGCTGGGATTTTGCCAAGTGCTGTGTAGACTCCTTAAATGACCTATTTCATGTGCCAAAATGCCTAGCATTCATGGACTTATGAAGGGGTAGGTGAAAGCAATGCTTCTCACCTAAACAGTTGCTGCACATAGATTTCTGAAGTTCATAGGAAATTTCAGCTGAGAAAAGGGACTGACTGACAGCCAGTATCACTTGTTCAACAGTGAACTTTGGAATCAGTGTTTTGAGGCCTGAGAAGAGATTTTTAACAGACAAAGTGACCGTCTTTAGGCTGTGGATTTTCCTAGCTGTTTGAATAGCTAAATCTCTCGTTTAGGCTTTCTCCTCTCTCTAGCTGAATGATTTGCAGTCTATTTTTTCTCACCTTGGCAATGCAGTATTGCCTTAGTCCTATCCATATAGAAAATCATCACAGAGCATTTTCTCAGCCTTTTGTTTCGGATTCTGTCTCAATAGTTCACCTGCATGTCCTGGATCATATCAAATATAAAGATAAGCACTGAACTTCAATTTCTTGACACCAGTTGTCTACTCTTTCCACAGCATGTCTTGCTTGGTTTGGAGAAGACACCTCCCTTTTCCTCCAGTATGTCTCTTGAGCCAACCTCCATTCTCCTTTCATTTCAGTATTTCATGGGCTTCTCCTTGCTTTTCCTATTATTCCATGAAGCCTTTCTCGTGGTTCTCTGTATACCTCCGTCAGAAATACTTATCTTGGAGGTTGTACCAGGCCTTTCAGTATGACCAGTATTCTGTAGCTTGCTTAATTTTTCCTGTTTGCCTAAATTTTTATGGTTTTGCGCAACATTTTCATGGGCTTTGGGAAAAGGGCTGTCGCTTTGTTCTGCTACTACAAGTGCTTGGCAGAGTAGACTGAGGTGCTATTATAAAAATAAGCTAAGAATTATTTTCAGATAATGTCAACTGACTGTGCTCAGAAAAGAGTGAGAAATACTCTTGCAGCTCCCCTAGAGTAGAGAAGAGATCATTGGTGACTTCAGAAGCTGGAATGTGTCAAAAGAAAATAACTTGTTGCACAACACTGACCATGATAGTGAATGTGGGCAATAGGGGCTTGGAAAAAGTGGTGAGAAGAGAGTATCAAGGTGGGATTTGATGAGCATGTTGTTCTGTTCCTTCCTGTCACAGGGTTGTTCATCTGGAATGACAGCTGTCACCATGCATCGTAAGAGGCAGTGTCAAAAAAGTGTTAGATGCAGTTCTTCAAAGTTATCTCAGTGTTAAATGCAGCGTGTTGCTGTCATTGAAAACCATCCGTAACCCTACAAACTGGTTAGACTGGCTTTAAAGCCTAGAATAACTCCAAGCAGTCTGTGCAGATCTAAGTGGTGATGGCAGGGATGTCAGGTTAATCAGCAAAGTCAGGTTCCAGAGGAGTAAAATGACCAGCTGACGGCCAGCATATCTTCCTGTCTTACAGCAGCTGAATACTTTTGATGAGTCTGGGGATTAGAGGTGATAAACATCACAAAGTGCAGCCTTAGAGGACATGCCCTGTTTCACTGGGCACCCACAGCTAGATTTCTCTTCTACTTGCAGGGTGATACAAATCTCAGAAAGTTCAGGGCTAATTACTTGCTTCACTGATAGCTCTCATTTATATGTAGCCTTCCCTCCCAAAGGGAGTCTAAAGTAGATGACAGGCGAAGACACTGCCATGGTGTAGCTCAACTCAGAAGTGTGAGAGGCAGCAAGTGGACACTCTGCACAACATGATGTGGGGGAGGTTTTGGCAGAAGTTACCCAAACAAGCATTTGAAAGTTGCATTTGTCAAGGAATTCTGGATTTCCAGGCAAAGATACCACTTTAAAGCTCTTACCTGAATGATCCACACACAGCAAGCTAGAGGGAGTCCACAGATCCACTGAATATTTCACTGCAGTCAGCAGGGAGGGAGCTGTGCTCTCGCATTTGTGTGTAGAGAGGCTCAGGGAGTGTTGCAAGAGAGAAATGTCCTCTCTCCTGAGTTAAGATTTTTTTTTCATAAATACTTCTGGTTTTATATTTCTGCATTTCCCGGAAAGCTCTGGGAGTAATCTCTCCAGAAACTTAAATAGGGTGTTTAGCCCTTGCTGTACAGTTACTTCTCTTGACAGAGCTGGGCTCACTGTTCTTCAGCTTCTGATTACAGGATATGTATTTTTCATTTTTAATTCCTTGGTGTGTCATTACTCAAATTACCTTCTTCCTTGCCAGCGGTGGAGGTTAGGTCCCACCACAAAGTAATTACCAGCACTGGAGATGTATACGCCTCTCCCTTCTTCCAGTCACCCAGCTTCTGCTCAACGCCTGTGTGCTATATGTGTGTGTGTGTGTGTGGTCTTAATAGCAAGGACAGACAGACACACGGAGGCTGTAAGCCCGTTCTTATTTTTGTTACCTGGTTGCAGCTGAGCTCTCTTGACATCTCACCAGCTTGATACGCTCAGATGTGTAAGGGTCTTGTGTCAGCCTTGCAGGCTGCTGGTGGCACAGCCACAGCTCCGTGGCTGCCTCTCATGGTGCTGATGCAGCGTGCACTTCATTCAAAGCTCAGTTGCAGTTTTATCAGCCGTACAGTGCTCGCTCTTCCTCTCTGTTTTAATTCTGTGTATGCTGTAAATGCTCTGTCTGAAAGCAGGAGAAAGCTGTGAAAGAAAGATAAGAAAGATTGATACTCTTTTCTTCTGTGTATATTTGACCTCAGAGTCCAGTTGCTTGAGTCAATGGACATGCTTCTCACAGCTACTGAAGAGCAGTAGCAGAGGACTGTGCTGTGCGCTGTTGGGATGAGTACAGCTGGTGTAGGGTACTCTCCTGCAAGAGAAAAGAACTTACCTGCCTGAACTCTAGCACTAGAATGCAGTGGGAACTTTTTTAAGGCAGAATTGCACTTGCCAAAAATGCATTTGATTTTTTTTTTTTTTTTTAAGTGGGTTTGTTAGTTGCCTTGTGGAATTATTTTAAAGGTTGAGTCCTTCCAAGTTCTTGATCTTCTAACGTACTTTAGTTCTGGGTGAATAACTCCCTCCTCAGCAAGCCAAACAGTGACTGCTTCGTTAATGGAAATGGGGAGCTGCCGAATTACCGTGCCAACCTTCTTCCAGTTCTTGACAGTGCAAAGCAAACCTTTCAGCTTTGTCCAGTGAAAAGTTGCTTGACTTTCTTCTGATTAGTGATCTTGCAGTAAGTGGGGCTCAAGGTCAATTCTGCCAACATGGGATGCGTGTTTCATTGCTGCCAGTCAAAGTATGTGTCCTGTGCTGTGACTTCCAGAAGCTCTGGGGAGGAAATTAGCATGATCACCACGGCACTGGGGCTCCTAAGAAATCATGAAAGCCTTTATCCTCTTTTATATTCACTAAATGAATCCTTGGGGGTGAAGTTTTGAAGTTAAGCATGTGAAAAATCCTTTGTTCTTAAGCTTATAATACCATCACTCTGGCTATTTGGTGACTGCAAGCAGTCGAAGGAGCAGAAGTCTGGCTATATGCTGTCTCTACAAGGAGGAATAAAACGGAGTCAACAGGCAGTAGCGTGCATAGGACATGGCTCCCTGGCTGCTTTACCTGATGTCTTGTTGTAGTCTTGTTCTGCTGTTCCTTAACAGCTTTCAGCAGTGTACGGTGTTCAGTACTCTGTGTCTTTCCTCGCTGCTCTGCTCTGTATCCGGGGGCTGGGATTAGGTTACAGCCCCAAAATGGCCTGGTTGTTTGCATTGTCCGAGAGCTCAATAGTAGGGGCAGAGTTTTGTTGATAGACTGAAATGCCTTCTGTGTTTGTTTCCCTTCTCTGGAGGGAGGATGACATTATTTTCATTTGTAGTCTTTTCTGTCTCTGACCTCAGCATGTGGTGTCCAATTTCCTTCCCTGGCAGGTGACCTGGAAAATGAAGAATGGTGTCTGAGTGCAGAGCTGACTCCAGCAGCAGTAAAGACGGAGCCAGCATTGTGCGAGACATCAGGCCTTGCTCACTCTGTCAGTCTCACTGTCACGGCCACGGCACTGGAGGGGGAACAACCTGAGCTGCAGACAGATGCCCTGGTACTTGCAGATTTTTCTTTGTTTTTCTCTCTGCACAATTAGCTGCAGATTTGGGAGCTCCCAACACAAGAAGGATGTGGACCTTTTGGAGCGGGTCCAGAGGTGGACCATGAAGATGATCAGAGAGCCCTCTGAACACCTCTCCTATGAGGACAGGCTGAGAGAGTTGGGGTTCTTCAGCCTGCAGAAGAGAAGGCTTTGGGGAGACCTTATAGTGAGCTTTCAGTGTCTGAAGGGAGCCTACAAGAAAGCTGAGGAGGGACATTTTACTAGGGCTTGTAGTGATAGGATGAGGTGGAATGGCTTCAAAATGGAAGAGGATAGATTTAGAGTAGAAATTAGGGTGGTGAGACTCTGGAACAGGTCACCCCAGGGAAGCTGTGGATGTGACATCACTGGATGTCATCAAGACCGAGTTGGATGGGTCTTTGAGCAACCTGGTCTAGTGGGAGGTGCCTGTGCCCATGGCAGGAGGGTTGAAACTAGATCATTTTTAAGGTCCATTGCAAACCAAATTATTCTGTGATTCTCCCAAGACTGCATATCACTGTAGCCTCCTTTGTTCCAAAGACTGTCAATTCAAGGTGCACACTGAAGTCCACTGTAACTATTTTTAATGTTTGCTGGTGTCCCACTACTGTTGTAACAGTTTGTGTTGCAAAACACTTATCTGCATCTTCAGGTCTTAACAGTTGGATGCAGAACTTTTTCTTCTATGCTAGCCCCAATTCCTGGGGCTTATGCTTCCTTAAAATTATTTAAACAGTTCCTAATGAACCAGTCCCACCTGAACTGGCTATAAAGCCTGTGACAAGCTAAGTGTCTTTCATAATAACTTGCTTCATTGCTACTGTGTCTTCCCCTAATCAGAACAGGAATCCGTGTTTGCAACAACTGTAGAGTTTACCTGTTTGCCTGTTAAATCACTTCTGTTAGATGTGTGAAGCTATGATATTTTGAGCTGCTACTGCTTCCAGACCAACCTGCTTTGTAAGGAGCATTTGTGATGCCTTTCTAACCACAGCTGGAGCAAACAGTGGGCATTCTCGAGGGTTTAAGTTTAGCTGTGGTTGTGTTAAGGAGAATAAACTGCAGCAGCTTATGGCTCACCAGAGTCCCCTGTTAAGTGGAGGAAGAAGCATGACTGTTCTCAGTCCCCAGGGTGTGATGTCAATTCAGGCCGGGTGGAGTTATTATATGCTGAAAATAAATGTTTCCACTTGGATGTGGACCAGAAATATGCGCAGCAGGAATTATTTAATGAGAAACTCCAAAAATTAAATGCAAGTCTCCCATAATCTTCTTCTAATGTGAATGTGCTGTCCCCAGTACATAGTCCTTCTGTAGCCTGGGATGCCATGATTTGCGGAGTATATTGGGACTAGCTGGTGGCACGTTACCATTGCACAGATTAGTTACACAGTTATTGAGAGAAATTTTGGCTGCAGTGAGCACACTGATGTGCCAGACTGGCATCCTCAAGCCTAGGACTGTAGCACACAGGCAGACTCTGGGCAACATCTTGGCAGACTGGTGCCCCTGCCCTCTCAACAGGGCAGCCCAGATGTCTTACAGAGTTCATCCAGCTGTGACTGTCTTTTTTTCCTGCTCATTCACACCGTGAAATGAATTTGGGCCCAATAATTTGATGCTCAGTGACTGGCACCTTGCTCTTGCTCCCAGGTGATATTTGTCTTGAACAGGCTTTCCCGCACTGCCAGGAGTGTTTCTGTCTCTGCTCAAACAGACTGTGCAGTCCAGTAAAACCTAGTGACAGCTCTGTTGCTAAGAGAAGTAATTTGAGTGGGTTGCATGCTAGCTTTCAGTCTGAAATGTCATCTCTGAGGCGTAATCTTTTATTTAGCTAAATATAGTAGTAAGAAAAGCCACAGTGGGAGTATTCAGGGCAGTATTCTCTGTAGCCTGGTTTAGCAAACTGTGTGAAGCAGTTAAAGCTTTGCCTGTAGCAGAGCAGGAGGAGAGGGAACTTAGCCATTTATGGAGAAGTTATCCTTGTATCCTTTTATTAAGATTTTTAAGATGTGTGCTTTGGATTTTCATGCTGTTAATTTCTCTTTTCTAGATGAAACCACTGAGCCATAAAATTCTTCCAGAGATTAAATTGGAGCCCCATGAAGTGGATCAGTTCCTCAACCTGTCTTCTAAGGAAGGTCTGTTAATTACCAACCCAAAATGCAGGGGGAGATGACCAGAATGTACAGTTGAATGTACTTTACCCTGATTAAATATTTGGCTTCCTGTTCACCACGTTAATCTTTAGGCTGAAGCTGTTGCCTTCTAGGGATTCAACTCAAGCTGCTGAAAAGCCAGCCCCTCTCTGACCTATTTATCTGTTTGGTTTGGGTTTTTTTTTCTTTTGGTTTTTTTCTTTCTTTCTTTTTTTTTTTCCCCCCCTTTTTTTTTTCTTCCCCTGGCTTATCACAAAGTAAATGATCCCCTTTTTGTATGTAGTGTATTAATAATTGTACAATTGTTGGAGGGAGCTTGAATCCTTAAAGTACAGGATTATTTAGGCTAGAAGAGAAATCAATTTGAAGGGGCTTAACTAAGGCATAGAAAACATGAAAAGCACAAGTGAAAACTTTACTGGCTTAACCCCTGATACAAAAGCAGGGGTGTAAGTTCATATGAAATTAAAAGTCGTGTGCATTTGTTTTTAGCATATTAATTTTAGTAGAATTTTTGAGAACGACCAGGATCCCTTTGCAGTAATCTATAAAAGAGGAAGGTGGAGCAATGAGCCTTGCCCTGAAGGTTTAACATAGTTTTGTGGCACATAATCTGTTAGCCCAAGAAGAGTTTGGAAGAGCCAAATTTTTGGTCTGACATTTGAGCAGAAAACTACATCTCAGTTATAAACACTTGATGTTCTGTTAGTGAATTCATTTATGTAGCTAGAGTAGAACTGCTTTAGGGACAGCAGCAAGTGCTGTAACAGGTGGAAAAAGGGAGCCTACATCTCAACCCAGAGCAAGAGATTTGATTGCTCAATTTGTGGGATTGAGGACCTTGCTGTTTTTCAAGTGAGTATCTTCTTCTGGCAGCTACTAGAGTTAAGGTGCTAGGCAAAAAGAGCTCATGTATAATAGCTTTTTTTTTTTTGTTACTATTTTTCTTCCTTCCTTCCTCCCCCACCACCCATTTGATCTTTTCAACTCAAATTTGCAAAGTATACCAGAAATGGAAGGTGGAATTCAGCCCTGTATCTTCCTACTCCCAGTTTTCATTGCTGTAAATTTATCTCTGAGAAAAAAATTACTTAGTTATGGCTGCTTTGAACATCTGCTAAATTGTCCATGTAATACGAGTAGGTGAGATGTTGCCCTGTTTCTCTTGGTCCAGACCCATTTGATCAGCAGCAGCCCTTTGCTTGCCAATTCTAGCACAGGTTCTTTGGGCTACAAGTGCAGCAGAAGTTCACTTATGGCCCTGGGTAGCACAGTGTGAGGGAGGTTCCTGTGTTGGTTGCCTTTGCTGCTCATGATCCATCGGTCAATTAAAGCCTTTGCTGTCCCTGGGTTGTCACTTCCTCCCAGTTGTGCCAAACCAGGAATACAGATAATTTCTCTCCTCCCTGTTCATGTAACACCTTGGATGTGATCCCTTCTCTTGAAAAATACTGCTGATTTGTTTAATCCACAGCAAAGTTAGGCAAGACAATAGCCTCTGGAGAGGAAAACATGCTGGCTCAGAGCCCCTCTTTTCACGTAGTTTCCTAGGGACAGGGGACTTGTGCTGGCAGGTTGTTCTTGAACCTCAGTGTATTTGGAGAAGATGCTGAAGTGTAGATAGAAATGACTGGAGTGTATGTGCTGAGCCCTGTTTTGTCTGGCAAACCTAAAGATAGCTGCTGTGTTTCATTCCCCCTTTGGACACCTGCGTGCTCTGAAAATCTTCCAGGTTGCCACTTTTGCTCGATCCATTTTTAGCAGGCAGTCCTAGTCTTGGAAACTGGCTGGTGGTGGCGGCTGTAGTAGAAATTTAAATTAGCACCGCAAAATCTTGTGCTATATGTCTCTCTTGCTGTTTAGCAGTGGATCCCCTGCATTTGCCTCCAACCCCTCCCAGCAGCCATGGCAGTGACTCTGAAGGAGGCCAAAGCCCAGCTAGATCGCTCCCTCCTTCAAGCCCAATCCAGCTACAAGCCACAGCTAAAGTGACATCACGCACAGCTTCAGCACTCTCCAATTCCCCTCTCCTGACTGCACCACATGTAAGTTGGGCTGGCTTTTTCTAGCATCTATCTATCTATCTATCTATCTATCTATCTATCTATCTATCTATCTTTCTATTTTCCTTTTCCTTTTCTTACTCTTTCTTCTTCTTCTCTTTCTTCTTCTTCTCTTTCTTCTTCTTCTCTTTCTTCTTCTTCTCTTTCTTCTTCTTCTCTTTCTTCTTCCCCTTCTTCCCCTTCTTCTTCTCTTCCTACTTTTCTTTCTTTCTTTTTTAAATTACTGGTTTTGCCATGGATTTACTAACTTTCTGTTGTTCTTTAGATTAATCCATCACTGGTCAAAACTGCAGATCCAGTAATTTTTGCTTACTGGTCTGTTCTGTTCCCACAGAGAATAGTGTGTGCCTCTTCTCCAAGTCGAGGCAGGGTTCAACAGTATTATTATGTTTCTCCCACCATGGATTGTGTTTTGCATTAGGGCCCGGCCCTGCTGGGTTAACCTGTCCCTGGATAGATCTGCATCTGTCCTCTTGTTGAAAGCAAGTGCTGATCTTCAGGAATGGGTTTTCAGTAGTACTTCTCATTTGTCTCTTTTGCTGTTTGAGCCAAGAGAAGTTTCACTGTTGGCCTCAGTGTGTACAGAGCTGGGCTGAGAATGACAGTTTTGAGGAACTTCTGTTCCAAAGCTTCAGTCTCCGAATGGAAGATATCTAAAAGGTCTTCCCCTTCCATGCATTCCCAACTGCAGGAGACTGATGTTCTAGCAGGCCTCTCCTGAAGGCTCTCTGAAGTGGGACAGCCACTGCCTCTCTACCCCAACACTCTTTTTTCTCTAGGGCTGTGTGTACTTACTGTTCTATTATTTCTTTTCTATGACACTTGCAGAAATTACAGGGGACTGGCCCGCTTATCCTGACAGAGGAGGAGAAGAGAACGCTGATAGCAGAGGGGTACCCAATCCCTACTAAACTGCCCCTGACAAAAGCAGAGGAGAAAGTGCTGAAGAAAATCCGCAGGAAAATAAAGAACAAGGTAAATGTTAGTTAGCTTTGCTGGGTAATTCCCCCTCCTCCTTCACGTTAAAAAATGCAATTCTGCAGTACTGGCCCGTGGTACTGTTGAATGCTGTAAGATGTCTCTTAATAAAGTGGTTTTCTTTGTTCCTAAACATATCCATCAAATTATCTGTCATTGTGACAGTGTGCCTCTGCTGAGGTATTTACCTGAAGACATGAACAGTAGAGCATTTAGCAAGCAGGGTATCAAGTTGCTGTTGCTTGGCTGCATTTCGAAAACAGTACAATCCTACCCTTATGGTAGGCAAAGGCCTCTGTATTCTCTCTGTGGTGATGAAGGTGTTCTTTTCCACTGTTTCATGTTTTCAGATCTGACTTATGTATTTCCGTGCCCTAGTCTTTTTGATCACTGACTTCCATCACCTCTAACTGAATGGTTGATACCAAGACTGTGACAGGCCCGACAAGTCTTTTCTTCCACTATGGGGAAGAGCCTAGTGATAGGGAGGAAGGCATTTTTTTTTCAGACCTGACCAGCAAATTTGTTTTAGAGGATATTAGCACATCTTTGAAGGTTAATGCATTCCGTTATTGGTCTTGCAAACAGAGGTGTAGATTTGCCCACACTGAATTGGAATTTGGTCTTGAAATAGATCTTTCAAAATTTTTGGAAGTGACCTTATGAATTTTATGCACCACTTGCGTATAATCTGAGTCATTTATATTGGAGGGGATCTCTAGAGGTCCTTTAGTCCAACGCCATGCTTTGAAAGCAGAGTTGGTTTAGAGCAAGTTGCTGAGGGACTTGTCTGGTCACATTTTACTGTCTCAAAGGATGATTAGTCCCCAGCATCTCTGGGCAACCTGTTCCCATGTTAGGCCATTTTTGTGGTAAAACCAAATAAATAGAATTCTTAATATCTAATTGGGATTTCCCTTGTTATAACTTGTATTTGATGCCTCATGCCATTTTGCTGTACACCTCTTGAGAAGACTCTGACATCATCGTTGCTACACAAGATAGTTGAAGACAGCAATAGGATTCCCTCCTTAGCCTTCTCTTAAATCTGAACAAACCCAGCTTTCTCTGCCTTTCCTGATATGTCATGTGCTCCAGCATGCTTATTATAGCAGCAGCTCTCCTCTGGACTTGCCTTTGTACATACAAAGTATTTATTTTGGAGCCAAAGACTGTACACTGTACTCAACTGTGGTCTTGCAGGCACTGATTAGAGGGGAAGAATGACTTCTCTTGACGTGTGAGCTACAATCTTGTTGCTGTAAGCCTGGATCTGGTTGGTTGCCTTTGCTACAAGGATGTATATCTGACTTATGTTTGACTTGTTCATCAGGACGTGCAAGTCTTTTTCTACAAAGCTGCTTTCTAGCATATGCTTGGGCTTTTCCTCTCCCAGATGCCAGGCGTTGTTCTCTCCAGATGAATCTGATATACTTTTTAAGGTTAGTTTTGTAAGAGCAGGGAATGATCTTTTTTCTGCTACTGAGAGGGGCTGTCTTGCTTCAGGATGTGGAAACAGACCAAGTCAGTGCCTTGCTTACCAGGAATAGAAATGAGAACAACGCAGGGGCTTGGTTCTAATAATGTCAGGACCTTTTACCAGTTTATTAATTCAGCTCTGATGCTTTTTTTTTCCTATGTAAATATTTGGTGTTTTTCTTGCTTTTTCCTTAGATCTCTGCCCAGGAAAGTAGAAGAAAAAAGAAAGAATACATGGACAGTCTGGAAAAAAAGTAAGCCAGCCTCCTTCCTGTTTCAAACAGGCCAATAGTACTAGTTGCTGGACTGGGAAGAGATCCAGCTGTTGATGTTGGGACTGTTCCGTGCACAGAGTGCCAGCTGCCATCTCGTGGTTATGACTGAGAAAAGGCCTTTCTTCTGGCTTCTGCTTGTACTTGTGCTGGGGTGCTGCATTCATAACTATGTCTACCTGCAACATGTTGCCAACGTACCAACAAAGACTTTAAACCTTAAATAAGGCGAGACAAATCTGCTATTAGTCTCCCTCTCATTCAGCTGTGTTGGCCTAGTGGGTAGGCAGTGTCTGGGGAAAGGTGGATTCAGAGTGAATATATTCTGTTTTCTAGTGCAGATGGAGACAGAAATAGGAAGTGGGTGAGTCAGGATTGCCTGGGAAAATAGCAGGACTCAGGAAAACAGCCTGTGACCCATCAACTTCCCTTAGCGAGAAGTCAAGCCACCAGTTAGTGATTTATATGCCAAGTTAATCTGTCTTTCAACGGACAAGTATTCTAGTATTTCTCTTACTCACTTCACCCGATGGATCTATTAAACCCCTTATACCATCTTTGGTGATACCCTTGATATAATTTCCTTTTTTTTTCCCTTCTTATCTCTTTGTGGATGAGTCTGGCTTTCTCAGAGTTGCACTTATGAAATTCCACTGCACACGTACGATATTGTACACATAAACATATCAAAGTGATTTCCCTTTACCTTTTTCTTTCTTAAAGCTATTCTGGCTGATCATGTTTGTCTTTTTACAAGTCCCATATTTATACTTGGACCTCTCGTGTGACATATGATAACCAACTTTAGTTTAGGGGATTTCCAGGGGCAGTGTGGAAATGAGTGCTCTGTTGGAATTAATCTCCTGGCCTATTAGCTTCCATAAACTTGAAATTCGAGGATCTGATTTCAGTAACATGGCATTTGCCAAATTGCTTGGTGCCTCAACCTAGCAATGAAATGCACACATTGAACACCTTTGCACAAAATACTTGCTAACAACATAAATATAGTATGTTCTGTGACATTTAAAGTATCTGTCCCATGGCCTGGTGCACAGAGAAAGTCTGAGCAGAGTCTTTGCTGTTGTTATTTCAAGGGGCAAAAAGTAGTTACAGTCCATCCTGAATGAACAGTCCATCCTGAATGAACTGCATCTGCTGGGATGTAGTTGAGCAGGTGCTTCACAGCTAGTAGTGTCTTTTGCAATGTCTTTTACAGAACAAAGTATGGTTAAGATTATGACTAAAGTTCATTGTTGTAACTTTCAATTAAATGTAGCAAAAGCAGAGAGCTCTCTGTGAAAGCAACTTTAATAAATGACTGAATTTTTACATTCCTCTTTCTTTCCTTGTGTTTTCTCCAGAGTTGAGACTTGTTCAAATGAAAATAGTGAGCTGCGTAAGAAGGTCGAAGTCCTGGAGAATACTAACAGGTAAGGTATGAAGGGAATAAAACCAAACTGTAGCATGATATTACCGTGAGAAGTAAAAATCTGGAAGTTAAGAGATTAAGTGAAATGTGAAGAATAGGTGCATCTGATCTGGTTAATGTCAAAGAAAAATGAGGAAGGTTAAAAATGAGGTTATTGTGACTGCGTTGTGACATCAAGTGTAGAGGCTTTGATGGAGGTGTTTAAAAGATGTGTAGATGTGATGCTTAGGGCAGACTTGGCAGTGTTAGGTTTACAGTTGGACTTGATTTTCTTAAAGATCTTTTCCAACCTAGACAGTTCTATGACTCTATACCAGGTCTTGAGAAACCTTTTAGCACTCTTCTTTGAGTTCTTCCATTGCCCAAGGAAACATGGTTAGTAATACATAACAAACAGACTACAACCCAACTCTCTGAATTGTCTTTATTTAGTGAAAGACTTTTTTGACAGGAGACCTTGACCTGGAGTGTGATACTTCCAGAAATTTCACTGCTGAAGCTCAAGAGTCATTATGAGTTCCTTCTGGACTACTAAATGTCATTGCAGTTATTGTGTACCCTTCTAACCACCTCACACTCCAGAATTTCCTTCTTTTGTAGGGGTAAAAACAACTTCTTGTCTCTTTGTATCTGAAAAAATGGGTGACTTGATGGTGGCTTTCTCAAAGGACACATGGCAGAAAATGTTGCACACCTGAGCTTTTAATAGGATGTTAACTGAGAGTGGAGCATCCGTCATGGCTTAAGCTTGGTGTGTTCTCTAATGATGGCAAATTCCAATGAGTGGCTACTAGGTAAGCCCACTGTTAACACCTTCTAGTTAGAGGCATTTGTAGTGATAATTGAGTATTACCACTAAACATGATGGTAGCACTGAAGTGTGGGAGGAGGCTGAGTTTTGTAAATAAGACCCATGGATCATGCAAAATGGCCCTAGAGCTTGTCTGGCAGCCAACGTATTGCTAATTGAGTGGCATGTGTTGTTTCTAATCTCCAGATCCAATCTCTCATTTCATGGAGCCAGACCCTGTAGCACTGTCATTTGCTGGAGAGTGTCTCCCACACACTGCTCATGCATAAAGACATCTGCTGCTTGTTTGAAGAGAGCCAAGCCATTTCTGTGCCTCTTGTATCTCCCTCCACGGTTTTACATAAAAGAACTAGGAATTTTTCTGTAGGTGTGGAGTAGGGTTTTCTCTCCCATGATCTGTCTCAGGAGGTGCTGAAGCCAGCTGCTCTAAGGAAAAGTGCAGCTGGGGTTGAACTGCTCAGGGACAACATGTTGTCAAGCCTAGAGCCATTCTTCACAGTTCGGCTAAATTGGGCCAGCTGTTTTCATCTCTGAGTTGTTGTGGATGCAGCCTTGCAAACAGCTTTGTTGGTATTGTCTGTCCTTTTAGACAGGACCTTTAGCTTCTCTGTTATTTGATGATCTTAATTGTCTCATGCTACAGGCTCTAAAAATATTAAGGTAGGTGTTATTATCTCCAGGTCCTCCATACTTTGGGCATGTGGTATGAGTTGCATTGTTTTCTTCCCTTTGCAATAGCACTGATATTGATTTGCAGTCTTCTGCAGAGAAGCAGATGTTCCTGACCCTCTGCACAGTGATTCTTGTCATTCGTGGCAATGCTGTTTTGTCTATTTTATTACAGACTGTATCTAAAATCTGGTAAGGCTTCAAGTTGAAGTACTGAGACATTTGTAAAAGCGCCTGCTTTCATCAAGCCTGAATTATGTAACATACCACATTATGGGGTTTTTTTTCACCTTAACTCCAAAAAGCCACTCTTCTTGTTTAGTGTATAATTGTGCAGCAATCTCATTCAGAGCATGGTTCCAGGCCCTTGTTTAATGTACATCATCCACTTCCTATGGTGAATTAAAAATGTCTGGCATCCTCGCTGGTATTTGCACAGAGCCTTGAGTGTCACCCAGAAACTGTTCAAATGTTTCAGAGCTTGTCTTCACAGCATCCTGTAGCTGGTACTTTTATTTCCTATGTACAGTCAGGAATCAAAGTTCAAGCAGTGATGATCAAAATTAGGCAGTGTCAGTTTGCTCTTGGATGCCCAAATTCATATGTTTAGGACTTCATTTCTCAAAGTACCTAGCACACAGTCATGCACACATGTAGCTTATTTAATATGGCCAAAGCAGAGCCCCAGGTGGCTTTAGTTGCAACTGTGAGTGTTCAGTGCAGTAAAAAATAAAGACATCTTTGAAGGGATTACCTAAAAATAGATCTACAAACATTAGAGCTGTTATTTCCTCATGAAAAATGGTAAAAGTGGAAGAAAGGTAACAGGAAAATAAGAGCTGTAATTTTGTGTAAAAACGTTCATGCTTTCAAGCGTACATGAAGACAAAGTTGGGTTTTTACTTTGTTGGAAAATTGGGCTATAGCTGCTTACTTAAGAGTTCATGCATGTGTATATATATGTGTTGTCAGTCAGTATCATGTTTCTATAGAAGTATGGCTGGAGTTGAGAGGAACTTAAGGGTGATTTCAAAAATACAAGTATTGAACAGCAGAGTTTTCCTTTCAGTATGTGCAATCATTTTTTTTAGAGCATGTTAATCTATATATATTTGCACAGATACATACCTAAGACTTCAGGAAAACCCTGCTTGCATTTCAAAATCTGGCTCCAAACCATGAAAGCATTATTGCTTCTGGTAAAAATGTTCCTATGTTATTCTCAGTAACATGAAAAAATTCAGAATTATCCCTGAGAGTCTGCCTTAGCCTGAAATTCTGAATCTGAAAATATGTAATGTAAGAGGTGCAAGCGTGGTCAAAAAATTTGCATTCAGAAACATCTCCCTTGATATTCATGCATCTTAAAAGACAAGACAGGAGGCTGGGGATCAAGATGCAAGGGAGTTTTTAATTCTCATTACTCCTAAGTGGGTGACTGCAGGATTTTTGGCATCTTTAGTATTAGAACACTAGCATATGTTTCCTCTCCTAATTTCTGTGACTCAGTCCCTTAAAAGAAACACATCCAAGTTCCTTTCTAGGCAGTTTTCTCAAAACTAAGGAAGCACGTTATTACATGCCTATCTGTTTTGCCTTTTAACCACAAGTGACCCAGGCTGTCATTGGTTTGAGTAGCATCTGAACATGTGGGGCACTGCAAAGCAAAGGGTGTGAGAGGAAGGTGGCACCAAGAGTTGAATTGACTTGTCCTAGTCACCAAGAAGGCTTGATCCACTCACATTTTGGCACTGGGACTGAGGGGAGAAATTACCAGTGATCTAGGGGGTTGAATACAGTCTGTGAAACCAATGTTGTCTAGCTGGGAGACATGGCTATTTGGGCATACAGACAGTATTCAAACATCTGTTACTGTGTATGACATGTGAGAAGTACTTTCATTTTTCACTTCTGTTCAGTCTGTATTGATCACTTTTCCTGGAGAAATAATAGACATAGGAATCAATTAGCATATGGTTGAGAGTGTCACACACGGGCGATGCATGGAAGTAGCTGATAGAATTGCTCCCATGTAGTAAAGACTTCCACTCTGACAGGCACCTTAAAGGCAATGACTTTATAGAGTTGAGGTGTTCTTCCATTGTTTTTGATGCTTCTGCTCAAGCTATTGTCACAACTCCCAGTCATCTAAAGATCAAGTTGCGTATCAGGCTGACCTACCAAGGGCTTGTCAGCACCAAAGCTGCCAGACTTCACTGATTTGCTTGGCTGTTCTTTCGTTTGAGGCTGGTAAAGCCATTTTACCAAGTCAGTTTCAAGGAGTGAAGGTTCTGGATTTAAGTTGCAATGAAATATCTTGCACTTCTTTTCAGATCACCCTTATAATAGTTGACAAAGTGTGGCAGCTCTGGAGCAACTCCTTCTTTTCAAAGCAGCAAGACAGTGTTTTTTATGCTGAAACATCTTTGATTAAAAAAATGTTGGATTTTTTTTTCTTTGTAATTCAAATGAGGAAAAATTTTTTTCTGCTTTGAGGTATTCTGGTCTTTCAGTGAAAACCTTACTTTGGGATTTGCTTTCTTTCCTACAAATAGGACAGGCAGATAAGGAATCTGTGTGTAGAGTTGGAAGACAGAATAATTTTTCTCTCTCCTTATCAAAATAAGGTTTTTTTTCTTCAAAAAGCAGAAAAATTTTCTGAAAAACCTTGATCAGAATAAACAGTGTTTGGCATACCCTAGAAGCTGTCTTTTTTTGTTGTTTAAATCTGTGTTGAATTTTAAACATAAACACTGAATTGAGAGAGCCTTCCAGGTGACTAGGTCCTGGTATGACAGATTTTCTCTCCTTAATCAAAGTGTCACTGAAAGCAAAAGGGAAGCCTTGACTTGTTCCTTACTTTGGTAGTGAAAGAGGCTCTTCTGAAGATGAATATATGAGTGTGCACACGAAAACAAGAGATCACAGGAAGAGTGAATTTTCTGGCAGTGTGTGGAAGGGAGAGCAGGAGTCTTCAGTCACTTTGCAGCTTTCCTATGAGGTGCTTTCATTGGCAGAGAAAAGCGTGAAAGCACGTTCACACCTCCTACGGAGGTGACCCTCTAATTGAATATCACTGGGAAATGTGTCAGACGTAGTGAAAATAATCCCTGTGTGTGCAAACCCCCTTATGCACACTGCCTTGGGATCGCATCTTCTCCTGTTAGGACTTAGCCATAGGCCGTGTGTTTCACTAAAAGCATTTGTGGCCTTCTTGCTGTTATTTAGAGGCAGCATCTTAGCTTAACTTAAGTCCCTGTTCCGCACAGCAGAGAGCTGCTCCCTTTCCCTCTCTTACTCTGGGTCATCCCTGCAGCTGTCCAGTAATGATGAAAGCAGCTTTTGCATGGGAAAGGAGATCTTTTGACCTCAGAATGTAGTCTTCAACCATTCCAGATTCAAAGAGAGAATAAAAGCACCAAGGAGTGCCCCATTTTGGCGGTGGCAGGATAAACCAGTACCATCTCTGAACAAACAAACATGTATCTTGGTCTTGCTTTGGCTCTTGCTCTTAGTTTGAATATGCACCTGTAGCTTGTCAGCTCCCAACTCTTAAGTCCTTGTCTGAAAAGAAGATGGTGGCTCTGTTCAAACAGCTACATGACTTGGGGGAGAAAGACATTTTATGTGAAGGTAGTTGGTAAATAAGGTGAGGGGTGAATCTTCCTGTGTGTATAGAAGACCTCAGAATACCTGCCTAATTAATACTTTCCAAAAAGAAGGTGTTTTGGAGTCAGCTCTCTGGGCCCACTCTGCCCAGCAGTTTTTTTAAGTTGGACACAAAAAGGCAAAGAGGAGCAAAATGAGGAGAATCGCCTCTTCGCTGTTGATTTCCTCGCCATCCATTAGCTGTTTTCTCGCTGACGCCTCCACAAAAAGTGGCAAGAACGATCAGCATTTCAAGGCTGCTGCTGCTGCTGCCAGCCCCCGAGCTGGGGAGGAGGAGAGCTCCTTCCTCCTCACTCCGCAGAGCTGTTCTGTGTCGAGCCCAATGACTCAGGCCTGAAACGGGGGAAAGATTCGGTCTTCTAGAATAGCACAGAAATTGCGGGGTTAAAAAGGCATTGCTGTATAACACAGCTGGTGGCACATGGTGGGAATACTGTATGCAGTGCGTTCTGTTCCAGAAAATGAGATATACCATGTACACAAGTCTTTGTGAACCCAATGTACTGGATGTGGGGAGGAACCGGGGAGAGATGCAGAAGAGAGCAGGGAATTAAGATGGTCTCGTTTATGTGATGGACAGTGTTTTCATGTCTTAATTTGGCTGTGGTCTCTCTACTAGTGAATAAAGGACTGAATTAGATGAATCACTTTCTTTTTTTAAATATTGAGTTGCAGAATAAACTGTGCTCTCAAGAGCATGAGAGACATCCTTCCTTAATAAGTTGAGAAGGATCTGGTGGCCCAGATAAATCTGTGCTGTGAGCATGCCTTGTGCTCATTTCAGAATGCATTCCTGAAGTCCTTGAATTCATTAAACCCTAATTAGCCATGAGCATTGATGATTAAAAAAAATCTATAATAATAGGCAGACCTGTGTATATTGAGCTGTGAAGGCACCTCTGGGTCTGTCCTACAATTATCTTTTAGCCAGTTTGATCTTAAAATAATCCTTCTATTTTCTCTGACATCCTGACCTTGCCTCTTGCTTTAGCATTTGACGTCACAGCCTCCAAAGCTGTTGCCTGGACTTTTGTGGGGGTTATCCTCAACAATATGTTGTGAGACTTACAGAGGAAGTGAAAAATAAAGTTGGAAACAAACAGCAAATTTAACATCTTGGTATAAAATTATACCATATTTGTGTTGAGGCCAGCCATTTTGGTTACTCCTTGTCTGTTAAAAAGCTTTATGAAAACAAAATGAAAACTGCTGTGAAAATGCTTATCAATCATACTTTGAGATCATTTCCTGTTTAAATGACTAGTATTCTCACTGCAGTAATTGATGATACAGCAGAAGAATATCCTTCTGGTCTGGGACTGTTGACTCCAACCACAAGAGAACTGTCATTGTGGTTGGGACCTCTGGAAGACAGAGTAGCCACTTCAAGCATCTGTGATTTCTATTGGCTCCTGGAGGATTTAGCAAATAGTGGTAAAGTGCTTTATTTAATAAATGAGTTCGAGAAGTGGAGTCTGTGCCTATGTCTGACCGTAGGGCCTTCTCTCTGAAAACAGTCCAACACGTGGTCAAAACCACTGTACAGCAGTTTTCAGAAAAAGGAGGTAGCTGTTTACTTCTGCCACCAGTTAGGGCAGTTACAAACCTGCTTCTGCGCCTTTTCAAACAACAGTGAAACTCCTGCTGAATTTGTGGCATAGAATCAGGTTGTGTATACATCTAGTCACTTGTGTGTAGAGCAGTTTCAGTTGTTTGTAGGCTTACCAGAATCGTTTTGTGTAGAAAAACTGAAAACACAATTTTTAACAGCTATCTGAAAGCATGAAAGAAATAATTGTTCAGGGGTATCGGTTGAGGGAAAGGCAAAAGATCCTTCTGAAAGTTCCAGTGTTAATGCATGTTAAAAACTTGGTAAAATTAAAAACATTCCTTGCCCTTAACTTCATGGAGACGGCTTTAACTGTCTGTATCTTAATTATAAATGCTGAATTTCTGCCAGGTGTGGAATTTGAAGCAAAACGCTATTTAAACAGCAAGGATATCGGTGTGTGTGATGCTTTACTGTTGTCTTTGCTTTCCAGAACGCTTCTACAGCAGTTGCAGAGACTCCAAGCCATGGTTGCTGGGAAAGTGTCCCGTTCGTGTAAGGCAGCTAGCACACAGACAGGGACCTGTCTTATGGTGAGTGTCCCTAAAGCTGGGAATTGTAGGGGAATGAGAATCTCTTTCCACAGCCGAAAGGCACATCCCTTGTTCTTGCAAAGCCCCTCACATGTAAATTCTCAGCTTTGGAAACTTCTCTTCATAATTTGACAATTAATATTGAGGTAGAATCATAGAATTGCCAGGGTTGGAAGGGACCATAAAGATCAGTTAGTTTCAAACCCCCTGCCAGAGGCAGGGACACCTCCCACTAGAGCAGGTTATTCTCCTGGCTGATGAAGACTAATGGTTGTAGGAAGGCATTAAATTCTGGAGAAGAGCGGACCTGTGCTTTTCATTGTGTGTTGGAGTGATGAAAGAAGGAGCACTACTCCTGAGTGACCTGTTTTATTATATCCTACAATATTGTATGTGAAAAATGGTGTCTATAGTTGTAAAACAAAAACGAGGGTAACCTTTGATGCTTGGTTCTTTTGATACCAGTAAAATAAACTTGCTCATCCAAATAAAAATATGATTAAGGCTATAAATCTACCTCTGTCCTATTTCAGTAATAGTAGTCAGGATAAGAAAAGGATTTGAGTGCAACTTTACCCTTTTCCCTCCTTATATGCACCCAGAAATTTCCCTTTATACTAGTGCTATAAATTGATGGAAATGATTTTCAAGGCCTAAGTTGTTCTCCTAGTCTGCCAGCCTCTCTGTCACTTCAAAGCAAGACTGGGGCCTGCAGCAGAAATAACCTTGGAAAATCCCAACAGCATCTGTAAAACACACATGGTGGTTGTGTCTGCTTTTCAACTTTGGACGTAAAGAAGTCTACAGGCCAAAGTGGTGGCAAATATTGAAAACATACTCCAGCGTTGAAATCTGCGCTTTAAAACACTGTAATTGTTACTGTGTTTGTGCCTTTGCTAGGAGACACTGCGTGTAGTGCTGGAAATAGCCTCAAATGATTTGTTTTGAAGAAGTATCAAATCTGCTTTGTGTTCTTAGTTTTGATGTGTGCGTGTGGGCCAAGAGCTAGTGCATTTACCTCTTCTTCACCCTCCCTTTGCCAGATGGTGGTGCTGTGCTTTGCAGTAGTTTTTGGCAGCTTCTCTCAGAGCTATGGGCCATATCCTTCTGCTACAAAGATGGTGTTGCCCAGGCAGCATTCCTCGCCAGAGTCCTACACAGATTCCATTGGTAAGTGACAACTATCCTGGTCTTGCTCCTTGCTTGGTTGTGCTCCAGTACTTGTTTTCCACCCTCATCCCTAACCCTCTCCTCAAGCACCACTTGCTTTTCTGCTTATTAGCCGGTCATTCCTTGATATACCCAAGTCTTTCAAAGTAGAGCTTGGGAAGCTGTTCTGAGGGCAGAAGACTTCATAGACATGGGCAAAGCCTTTCCCCACTAACCTGCTTGGTACTTCCGTTTAAAGCAGTTTTGTTTCTGCTTGTGGAACTAAGTTAGAGGTCTGCAAAAGGTAGCAAGATTTCTACTCGGTAGCAAATGTTCATACTGTTAAAATGCACAGCTGATATCAGCTGGTGTGTCCTTTGCCAGAGTCAACAAAGAAGTCCAAGGACCGAGTGAGGAACTGTTAAGTGTTATATACTTGTAATGAACCAGTTGCTTTCAACATATATTAGCAAAGTGATTGTTTCTTTTTATTCTTGTTTTGTTTCAGAGCTTTTTTGATCCCTACCTAGACCATTGCTGTGATACCTTTCCTCAGCTATCAAATCATGAGTTAATCACTAAGAAAAGACCCTTGCAACTTAAGTTCTGCTCTGTTTCCATTTCCTGAAATGACATGGGCCATTCTCTGAGCTGTCTGTTTCTCATCTCTTTTTGCCTTCTCTCTTTGTATGCAGTGAGGTCAAGAAGTCTGCTAATTTATGAAGAGCCTCACCAACTGGAGGAGTCGTCAAGCCCAGTCTCCTTTGCAGATCGCAATGACAGGCAAGCAGACAGCTCCAAGTACACAGCGCTGTCCTTGGAAGCCATGCCAGGGACACAACAGGATGATGTCATGCAGTTCACAATAGCCAATGAGACAAGGCTAGAGAAATCGGTGCTGCTGGGCCTGCAGCAGCACAGGTGAGTGCAGGTTGGGCTGCTTGTCATACGCTGTTGGATGTCACTGTCGTTTGTGCCTGGAGGCCAGCAGTAAGACTAGGGGCTTAGCTATGCTGGGCAATGCAAAACATGAAGAGTTTGGTTTCTATCTGGACAGCTTATAGGCAAAGTTTTTGTTACTCTGGAGAAGCCTCTGCAACAATATTGTAGTAATACAGCACCCAAACTCAGTGCTTTGCCATAAACCTAGCCCCTGTAAGTCTGTTAGTTGTGGCTACCCACTTTTTTAAGCACTTACTTCTGCATCTCCTAAAGGAATAAGCTTTTGCCAGTTGGGTGGAAGTGTGAGGCTGTGACTCACTGGGCTTTCTATGAGGTTAGGGTGTGAAGAGCTGGAGCTTCTTGCAGCGGTGATCTTACTAAAGCATTAATGTGGAAAGTTTGCAGGACTCAATCTTAAGAGGCAGACTTATAAAGTTATCTGAACTACTTAGCACAGAGCTCTTTCATAACTTTTTTTTTTGTTCTGTTAGCATAAATGTAAGTTTTGGGGGCATCTGCAACAAGAGAGGTTGACTGATTTAAATATGTATGTGCCATTTTCTTTCCACTCTACCTTATCTTGTCCTGCCATTGTCCTATTGGCCCAGGTCTTGGTGTCTGCTAACAAGCAGTAGAAAGCACACCAAGCAGTGGAGAGAGAGATTTTGTTTGGAAGCATGCTATTCTGAGGGCTAGGATGAGCCATATCACCCCAAGCATGTCTTCTGAGCTCTCGTGTCAAAGTTACACGTAGAGCCAAGGAGATGACTAATTCACTGTGTTACCATATTCCAACTGACAAGTACCTGGTGAATTCTGAGCCCCTTTTTAGCATTAGCCAGTTCAAGGCAGATATGTGCTTTTAAAAACTATTAGTGTTAACCTTTGTTGTTTCGATTTTTTTTGTTCCTGCAGAGTCAACTCTGAACTAGAAGGAAATGAAACACTGAAGATAATTGAAATAGATAGAAGAGTCAACGCCACCTCTTAAAAATAAAAAAAGGCCTTTTTTGTTGACTTCCCTCTTTCCCACATATTTTCAACCAAAGTCCCCCTGACTTGTCATCCTCAGTGAACCAAAGCACAAAAGAGAGGGAGTTGAACTTCTGCATTGACTGGTGAGGCTGTGACTGCAGATGGGATCTCTTGTCTTTGTAACTCCCTTCCTCGCTTCATACACGGTCCCTGTCTTTGCTTTTATTCCTTTCCTGTCTAACACTGCAAGGGCAGGATTGAGTTGTGCTGGCAGATGATGCCAGCAGTGTGCCAGTGACTGGTGGGTGGGTATGTGCGTGCAGGCATGCATCCTCATCTGGGCACAAAGACATTCTGTAGAAGAGTGAAATATGCAAAACCAGTGGAGCATGTGGGTGATAGGTTTCTTGGGAGAAGGTAATTGAGAGACAGAGGAGGTGCAGCATGATGCTGCTCAGATTCTAACCACAGATCCGTGCCTACTGGTCTACAGCACTTGAGCGTTTTGTGGGGATTGAGAAGCATGTGTGTGGCCTGCTTCTGAAGGGACAAGAAAGAGCCTGCTGAGTTAACAGAACAAACAGGAGAGGGGTGGGCAATGATGCTGCTGAATTGTCCTCCCCTAGCTCTTTCTCTTCTCCTCTCCAGCCTATTTGTGGAATTCAAGCAAAGATCAGTTGCTGTCTTGTCACACTTTGTGTGGGAGAATTACGCTAGTTCAACTAAATCTGTTTAGAAAAGCAGGTTTTGTTAAATTTATGCAATGTTTTGGAGGGATGTCCTTTAGTCTGCTTAAGGCTAATCTGTGTAGCTTAAATCAGTTCCTTCCCAACAGACTAAATCAATGTAAGGTTTAAACCAGAAGTGCCTCCTGAGAGGACCATATGGATTTAATTTATTGGCTTCTAGATGCGTTGATGGAATTTCTCATGTAGACCCAGTCTCAGATTGTCCTGTGTTTTCCTTTCCTTGCCATCTTCCTGTTACCATTGTAAATAGTATTTATTAGCTTTGCAAAATTTTGTTCAGGCAGTCGCAATGGAGAGAACTGAGCTTCCCTAACCCTGCAGGTGATCTGGGCAAACTCTGAAATCAAACACACAAATATCACTGAACACCCATTCTCTCCCCTCAGACTTGAATTGCCCTAAAATAAAGCCACGTGGCTTATCTTCCTCTTACCTCCTTTTCCAGTGATGTGATCTTAGACCATGTGCTGAGCTGGAAAGATAGGGGTATAGGTAGTCCCAGCTAGGCACAGTTCAGGCCTGGAGGTGGTAGATACTGTATTAACTGTATGGCAAGACAGCCCCTGACCTGAGCAGTTGAGTGTGTCGGCAGGAGACAAAGCAAACGAGGGATGAGATGGGCACATAGAGAGGTGAAGTGACTGGCCCAAGTTCAGTGGAAAAGCCAAGAGCCGTATTCAGGTCTGAACCTGGTCCAGTACTCATCTCCCTGCTTTGTTTCCTCCTTGTCCCATGCAGCCATTGCCTTTAAGGCCGTTGCCTTCTCCCTCTCTCAGTACCCTGTCCATGCCTGAGCTGTGCCTCTTGCAATTTGTCCTTGCAGTGGCACAGTCATACCGACCCCAGGATTTGAGCAGGGTTTTATCTAGTTACTACAGAAGGGCACTCAGACTCCATTGAGCATGGATTTAATGTGAAAATCCTAATTCAGCAGGCTAGCACGGCTACTTTACACTTTACCAGAAGGCATCAAGTTTAAAAAAGAAGGAATTTTGAAGCTCTTTTTTCCTTTTCTTTTTTTTCCTAATGATAAATAAGGGAAAAACTAATCTAGCCTTACAAGTAATTTTTTACCGTGTACAGTAGATATTTCCTGCAAGTATTCTATTTTGTAAAATATTGGATTTGTATTTTATTACAGCATCTGCCACACCAGCTTCTTTCTTGTTCTTCTTTCTCCTTAGACTTTTTCCCTTTGGTGTCCTATTTGCCACCATCGAGTCTGACTCAAAACTCAGTGAAATGAATGGAAAGAATTTGGTGAATTACAGGGAGCTGTGGATCAGTCCCCACTGTGCCATTTTAAGAAGGTGTTTCACATTAGTGACAGTGAAATATGTGCCTGACTCCATGAGCTAGTAATGGGTTTTGCTGTACAGACATGCTTTCTAGGTAATGCCCCATTCTTCTATGCAAGTGCCTTTTCATTATTTCACCTTTGGTGGCAATGAGAGGAGAATTGCTGTTGTAGTCTGTTTTACAAGCATTCCCTTCTTCCTGGCATTGGTCACTCTTCTCCTTAAAGTCTTTTTCCTTTCACAGTGGTCCTGTTGGGTCCTCTGAATCATTCCAGTATCCACCAACAGTTTTAGTATGGGTTTGGGGCTTTTTCAAACAATTTAAGGCTTCACATAAATAACAAACACTGGTGGGTGCCACAAGGGATGGCTGCATTGCTTAGCCACATGAGGTCAGCAAAGTGACAGGAGAAAGCTGGGACTGACCTTTCCATTTCCATATGGCTGGTCAGTCCAAGCAGGCAAGGTCATAGCTTAGAAAATTCCTTTAAGTGGTCTCTTTTTTCAGAGCACCCATGGTTTGAGGGCAAGTGGGTGGTTAAGTCTCCTGCAAAAGAGGCCCTAAGCTGTTGAACACATCACTGCTCTTACTTGTCTTTCAGTTTGCACTGTGCATAAGTAGGAGGCTGCTCTGCCTGAGCTCCCACTCATTGCCAGTTGAATGGATCACCTCCCATTGCAGATACAGCTGACTTCACTGTATTAAAACCAAAATTGAATTATTGCTCAGTACTTAAAAGGACAGATGATTTCACAAAACCCAAACAACACCCCTCTTCCAAAACCTACTGCACTAGTCACTATTAAAGCTTTGCCCTTTTTTTTGCTTAATTTGTGCAAGTAGGTTCAAATCTGGTAGAGAGATAGTGATGTTTTCATCTGGGGTGTTTTAAACTGGCCACGATCTGGGTCAGGCCTCTGAACTAATTCATCCATCCAAGCCAGCACGGCCATACCAATTTTCTTGTAACTGATAATCTATTTCTAGAATCTTAATTTGTGTAATCCTTTAAGTTATTTTTAGGTACTCTTTTAGGGAGTCTCTTGACCTAGCACACACGTTGCTTGGAGATTAGTTATGTTAAATATTACGTCTTTATAGTAAGGAAAACCTTTGCTTTACATTGGCATGTTTGTGATCATTTTTCTTCAGGGGCCTTAATAGAACAGGTGTCTCTGCTAGATACTAGGGGCCGAAGAATCTCCTGTCATCACCTACCCACAGGCTGTTATGTGACCAGGACCTCACTATCTCCACGGGCAGTTTATGTCCGTGTTGGGTACCCAACAGGGGGACAGAGGAGGCAGGACACCTGCAATGGCACTGCCAGCCTCAGGCATCTGGGGCTGGGTGACCCAAGTGCCAATGTTGATGCACTGCAGACCGCATAGAGAGGCAGCTCTATGTGCTCTCTGTTAAGGGCACAGTGAAGGAGTCGTAAGGGGTATTCAGGGAGGATGCCAGTACAAGTGCTTTTAATTAGCTCAGCTATATTACTTGAGGTCTTAGCCTTCTGCCAGTATACTTTTTCTAGTGATGAGTGACTTGGTGCTGTGGAATAATGTGCGTGTCTGGATAGAGTGGGGAAAGGCTTTATGTGCTACTTAATTTCCATTTCCACTAGAGGACTTAAGGGATCCTTTGAGTCTTCAGCTGTAACATTATGCTGCTTGTCAGCACAGTTTTATACACACTAGTAAACTTAACTTTTGGCCTATAGCTTTAAAGCTTGTCTAGATCTGTCAGGTCTTTGCTTCTAGGGAGGTAAGCTATGAAGGAACGTAGGGCATTATTTTTTATATATATATATTTTAAAAGTATCAAGTACAGGGCATGTGACAGATCTAGCCTTGTTACCAGTGTATAGATAATGTTTTGTTTTGTTTTGGTTTTTTCCTCCAGGCTATTTATAGTTCTTTGCTGCATTTCTCTTATTTCATCCATACAATTCAGTATCTTTCAGCAGCACAGACTAACAGTGGATTAGGCTGAGGTTCTTAGCTCAGATCCCAGCTGATACAATGCAGCACACTCGTTTACCACTTTTGGAGGCTGCAGGTCTGATTTATACTGGCAGGGGATCTCTTCTATATCTCTGTGTCACAATGCATCTCAACGTATTCTTGATTTTTCTAATGTAGAGATGAAAATTGATCTAAAAACTTTACTTCTTTGTTGTTGTGGTTTTTTTCCTGCTAAAGAAACCAACCCACCTCTCCACTCCCATCCCCCCAAACTATCAGTGATGAATTCTGTCTAGACACATTTAGAATGTAGGTCAAGTAAATGAATGATACTAATTGCTACGTTGGGAGGGATTTCCACTGAGTATTTGGGCTCTAGATTCCAGCTAATGCCAAGAGGCCATTGTACAAAACCCACGCAGCTAAGAACAGAAGTATATGGAGTATTTTTATACTCCTGGTGACTAAAATATTTCTTTCTCAAGTCACTAATTAGAAAGGGAACATTTTGTATTCTGAAGGTGAAGTGGTAGGTCAGTACTTTGTAACTACAAAAGTTATACTAGGCTATGTAAGTAGCGTAGTGCTATGATGCGAGGCTGCTTTGCACTATAGTGTTGTTAACTTCGGGGGTTGCAAAGATGAATGAACTGGCTTACATGTTAAAGTCTTTACAGACAAGATGTAAGGATTCAATCAATTGACCACAATATTTTAGCTTTCTCGTGGCTGATAAAATGACAGTGGGTGTTCAGGGGTATGTTGAGAGTGTGGTCCCAGTTAACACCACATTGCTTAGGTGATCAGCATCTGTTGGAGACTCCAGGACTGAGAGGGAAATTGACTGTTTTATTTTTTGTTTGGTTGGGGATTTTTTTCTGGTTTTCCTGTCAGGCCTTTTTCTTCTTTACCAGGGTATGTATATATATGAATTGACTTTCTGTGTAGAAAAGAGTGCATCTTGCATGTAACTCTCATTCGTGATGCTGAAATGGAGTTTGGATATTCTTTAATATCAGTAGTCTCTTCTCTACCCTAAAGCCCATCTCCATACTCTTCCTCCAAGAGTTGGAACTGAATAGGTGAGAACAAAACACAGAAAACCTGGATTTGTAGACCCATCTTACAGAAAAGATGAAAGAAATGGCAGGTGAAGGGACTCCTGACATCACAGGGAAACCTTCTAGTTCTTGAATCCATAAATCAGCAATGACAGTCTTTTTCATTTGTTCTCTTCTTGGTTTAGCTTTACTCTTCCCTTTGCTCTTTAATACTATGCAGTCCTGTTTATGCATATCTGACCTTTATGGTGTATACCATTTTCCCTTCCAACTAGCAGGTAAAAATATTCTTGAACTTTAGCAGGCCATAATTAAGGCAGTGGAAGGGAGAGAGGGAGAAGCAGAGGCAGGTAATCAATTTCTTTTAATGGAACTCTTCTCATATCTGACTTTGCCATATCAGATTTTAATTCAATGGTGCTGATGTAACGGCATTTTGCTTTCTTCATTTGTGCAGTTAGCAAGAACAAATGCAAGAGTGTGTATATCTGTGTACGTGTGTGTGGTGAGCCATTAAAAAAAAAAAACCAAGCCCACAGAATTGTTTTTTTGATGTAGTAAACATTGCTAAATAAAGGCATCTACCTGAACACACAGGGCACATTCCACTTGGTGCAACAGAAAGTCCAGGTGTTCCTCTCTGAAACCTGTTCACATTCCACATCACTGAGCACTTGTAAAACTGTTGTGTGAATTGCTGTCTGAAATCAGTCCTATTATCAATTTTTGACTGAAAATTGTCACACTGTGTCATTTTGTGTGTATGCATAAACTGGCCTTTCTGTAGGATAGCTCTGGCTTGGTACAAAAAAACCCTATTACTTTAGGCTTTATTATATCTTTGGATGTCATTTTTTTTCTGAACAATTACTTCCTTGAATGCTTTTTTTTTTTTAATGCTTTTTTTTTTTTTTTTTTTTAACACGGTGTAAGTTAGCCTTAAAAAGTGGCCTAAGTTACCCTTAAAATGTGGCCTCTGGGAGGTGAGAGCTCAAGAAACACAATTTGTTGGGCTGGTCTTCTGGGAGAGGACCTAAAGATCCCCCTTCCCCAGGAGCACTACTGCCCTGACCGCCCCAGGGGTGTAGTAAGATGTCAGCCAGAGGAAGCAGTTTGCTCTCAAAGGGCCACCATGCCTGCTGTTAGTACGTAACAGTTTCCCTGAGATTCCCTGGGCCCTCCAAGGGTAAATTACCTGGCGTTAAGCTCTTTGCAAGTGAAATACATATCCACAGCCAAAACCGTTGCCTTGGGCCCTGCAGAACAATACCTTGTGCCTCTGAGTCACTCTGCCTGTGAAACCCTTAAGGCACTGTAGCTGATCTTTCCCTTTCCTTCTGTTCGTGTGGTTACAGTATGGATTTTGTACAAACATTTAAAACTATCTAAGATGAAAAGGACAGCGATACTAATGCAAAAGCACACCCCCCCCCTAAACTCCTTGGTGTAAACCACATTGGAGCCTTTTCTGACTGCAGATATCTGTTCTTTTGCCATATCTGTTTATAACTTTGTGTAACATGTGTTCAGCAGCCTCCCTACTTTTGTACCAAACGCTGTCATCTGGATCCAGTCCCATCTGATTGTTCACGCTGCAGACATGTCCATTGGGTGGAAAGAAATTGCCAGGTTTTTTTCCTTTTTAAATCTTCTGCTTGATTCTATGAAAGAACAGACTACCTGCTTTTGTAGCCGAAACATGTATTGTAGTTAAGTATGTTATGCTTCTCATTTCTTGCAAATAAATATTTTCTGTAGAAAATGCAAGTACAACTTGTGTGCTTTCCTGATGGTTTGGAAAATATCTGATCCCTTGGCTTTCCCCGAGTACGACACCGTGCGCAACGTGTCCCTCTTCATCACGGCAGAGCCCCGGTAATCTAACTAGAGTGAGAAGGTTAAAAGCAACAAGGTGGGGTTTTTTACTGAAGCTGCTGCCCCTTCCCTTTTTTGAGATTAGTGGAGAATTATGTTTGTCAGTAATGGGTGGAAATTAAGCAAAGGCTGATGATATTTAATACTGGTAATAGCACCTGAGTGCAACTGTCCGATACAGCCCCATTCATATTAAATTCTCTCCCTGCAAAAGTGGAATCCAGGATGGCTGATGCTGAAGGGGGCACAAGCCAAGTGATACCAGTCTGCAGGCCAGAAGCAGCATCCAGCCAGGGGATAGAGTTGACCTTTGCTATTTTGAGTAGCTGTGGAAAAGAAAATACCTAATTTCTTCCATTCTGGGGGCTCCGTGGCTTTGCTGACCATCTGGGGAACTTGGCAATGGATGGCCTAGTCCAGTTGTGTGCCCGCCTGTGCAGACCGAGCTTCACAAATGGTATAGTCATTTGTATTGCACCAGTATTCTACTAGGAGAGGGACCTTGTATATGAATACCATGCATCCTTATAATGGCAACCAAGAGCTTATCCTCTGCAGGAAATACTAGTGATGGAAGTAATAGTTCCAGCTAAAGCTGAAACTGAAAATAGGAGCATGGCAGTTGGCTTTGGTGCCTCCTTTGCAAGGCCCCTTATAGAAGGCTGCTTTAGAAGTTGAGGAAGGCAATGTACTGTGAAAATCAGAACACCCTGGCCTGCACTTCATTTGGGGTTGATGTGGATTTTCAGAAGTGCCTTGGTTTGGGGCTAAGGAAGTTGAAGTAGCAAAAGAAACTGGCATTGAAGGGGGAGGAAAAATCCAAGCAACTCCTCTCTCCTCAGCTCTACCCTGGTGCATACCCAAAGATTGTCTTTGCTGCTCCCCACCCTTCACTATCATAAGGAAATTAGAATGAGAAGTTAATTTTCACCCTATCCAGTCTTTTTGGTCTGTCCCATCACACCCACAGCCTCCATGCAGTACTGTAGCAGAACAGCTCTCCCAAGTGGAGCCCACTTCCAGCACCAGAACGCACAATCTAACCCTGCCTTGCACACAGCAGGTGACAAAGCAGCCCCTTTCTCACAAAATTTGGGATCAGTACTTGAATGCAGAAGGTCTGTGGTACTTTCTCTTGGAAGGTCAAGGGAGAAGGGTCTTCCTTTGTCCTTGAAGTCCTCCATCCTGCTCCTTTTCTCTCATTGTTTCAGAGGTTATTGCAGCTGCCATCCTTCTGCTGCCGCTGGGTGCCCCTTGCTTTCCAAACAGGCAGCTTCACTTGCCAGAACTATTGATCCAAGGCACTTGTTAGCAGCATCAAGTCATACATAACATTTTAAGAGGAAAATCGTTAGACCGTGACTGATTGGGGAAGTTACCTTCAGTGTAGTTTTAGCTGAGCTCAGTTCCTCTGAGCGTACAAAACACTGACTGGTGATTAACAATTGGTTACGGATCTCCTCGGGTCTCAGTGTTACCCTTAAAGCATCACACAGCAGGCGATGCTGCAGGGAGTCTGTGATTAAAAAAGAAACCCACATACAATGGAGAAATGCTGGGTGATGAGCTGTCAGCCTCACTACCTATCACCCTCCGGTACATGCTGTTCTTTGAAAAGCATGTTACTGCTTGAATTCAAGGCTGGATTTTGATACTTGTTTCTCAGGCTGATTCCCATTGCAGGTCAAGAGGACGGATGTCCAAATGCAGGTTGCAATAGCTCTCGCAATGTGGTGTAGGTACAACTGCATGGACTTTGCCAGCCTAGCAGATATTTCATGGTAGATTCATTCCTGGTGCTCCCTTTCCTGGTTCATTTGCTTTGAGTGTTTTAGAAACATGGACCTCATTAGCTTGCAGTTTAGAAGCAGTGAGCAAAAGCTTGCACCTTTGCCATAAATAAATTAATTTTATAGGAGCCATGTCCTGGAGAGAGCGAGCACTGGACAGGGAGTAAGGACATGAGATTCTGGGTCTAGTCCTGCTCATGGTGTGCTGGTGAATTTTGCTGACCCTTCTCCATGTTTCAGACTCCTGGTCTGCGAAACGGGGCCAGTGGTTGCTTACTTCTCTCTATAAAGCACACTAAGATTAACCAAACAAGGTGATCTGTAGGAGGCAGTAATTAGAAACAAAAGTATGTTGAGTGAATAATGCGTGTGTGCCTTGTCTCCCTACCACTCATGCCTCACCTGTAATTTCCCAGACTGTTACAATATATAATACTCGTTATTGGCATAAACAAACATTTCCCAAACAAGCTATATTA
>WUAM01000143.1:37395427-37442260 GCA_024336885.1 Actenoides hombroni | reverse complement strand
GGCGGGCTCCCGGCGCGCGCCAGCGCGGCCGTTGGCGGCGGGGAAGGGGCCGCGGCGGAAGGCGGGCGGCTGCCGGGTTTGACCTCGGGCCCGTCCTTGGCGAAACTCGGCGGGTGGCGCCTCCTCCGCCTCCTCCTCGCCGCTCCGCGGCCCCTCGCCGCCGGCCCCAGGGGAGGAGGAGGAGGAGGAGGAGGAGGAGGGTGGGCTGCGCGGCCGCCGAGCGCCCGCGGCGGAGGCAGCCACCTCCCCGGCCGCAGCCGGCGGGGACGAGACGGGGGCGGCGGGTGGCGGCTGCCGGGGGGCCGAGGGTGGTGGGGAGGCGGCCGGCGCCGCCGGGGTCCCGGAAGAACCGGGACTGTCCGCGACGGAGGAGTCGCTGGAGGAGAAGTTGCGGAGCCTCACCTTCAGGAAGCAGGTGTCCTACAGGTGGGTGCCGGCTCCGTGCACCCTTGGTACCCCTCTCGGGGGCATCTCCCGGGCACGGGAAGCCAACGGGTGGGGAGGCGGCAGACGGGCTCTGGCGACGGCGTGGCCGGGCAGTGGCGTGAGGGCAGCACCCTGGAGCCTGAAGGGTTTTTTGCTTTATCCCGAAGTCTAACTGAGCCCCTCACGGATCGGTATTCCGTTAAGCCAGCGACCCGCTCCCAGCCCCGCCGCTGCCGTCAGGTTTGCGGCGCTCCTCCGCCGCGGCAGCGCCGCGGGAGATGGGGCGGGAGCCGGTGTACGTGGGTGAACTTCAGAGTTACTCAGAGAGTCAGGGGTCTTGCCTGGCTGTCGGGGGAATAGGTTTATCTTTATGCTTTGCCTTTTTCAATAAAAACACGGCCTCCGGTGTTCTCGACTCCTCCAGACCCTCGCAAAAGGGAAAACCCTTCTGGTGACATTGCCGCTACCGAGAAAGGTTTCTCTGTGGGAAATCTCACGGAGTGAAGGTCTCCCTGCACCCGTGCTGGCAGCGGTTGCGTAAGCCCAGTGGCTGACAAGACAGGTGGGCTGCTGTCCCCAGCACCCCTATGCATGGCTGCGGGTTGAGAATGGGCAGCCACTGGGGTGCCACAGGACATGCTACAGCCGAAGCACGTTGGTACTTCCATAACCTGCATCTTGTATTTTTATGGCTGTGTATTTATCCCATATTGCTGAGATCAAATAAATGAGTTTCTTCCTTCTCTAAATACACTTGCATGAAGGAGCTGTTGGTGGGGCTTGTCTGCCTTCCTCTTACCAGGTAGGTTTTGTTAATAGTAAGCAGCTGGTGCAAGCAATTGCTGTCTGAGAAGCTTCATGGCAAAAAGTTCTTGAGTATTACCTAATTCTTGCTGCAAATACCCAGTGGAGGCAGCACACCATCGGTAACTAGTACTCTAGTGAACTTAAGGATGAGCCCTCTGAACTGGGAGGACAGAAAACAGCTGCTACTTATTTTGTCTCTGCAATGCTGCCTCTAGCTCGAGGTAAATTTGCTGAAGAATCTCCCCTCATATGGAGATAATTTTCTAATGAGCTATCAATTTGTATCTGAGATAGCTTGGTAATGGTTTGAGTCTCTGCATGTGGTAGGGCTTAAAACTGATGTAATTAAACAGTCTTCATAGCTGAAGTTTTATATATGACTTCATGTATGCAGAGAGACTTCCTCAAATGGCGTGACGGTCTTGTTGGTGTGAAGTTTGGGATGATTCATGCTAGACTTAATAAGGTGAGCAATGTGGTGCTCTTTAGGTGTCCAGTAAGCTTTCCTTTTCACATTGGTCACCTCTTGCCACTTTTGTATGTCTACCCTGCCAGTTTTTCTAGCACTTGCCATTTAGAGGCAAGTTTCCTATTGCAGTTAAAGGCAGATTCTGTAGGTGGGATGTTGAAGTAACAGCTAATGAGACAGGTTTGCTTATGTGTATACTCTTAGTATGGAAGGCATAGAGTTTGCAATAAATCTTGGAGGTGCTTCTACTCTGGCTACATATTTTCATTTTTATTTTATTAGTTTTGGCATCTTCCATTTTGAGGCCAAGTATTGAAATCTATTTGCAATGTCCTATTCCTTGGATTACTAGAAGTGTGTTAAAGACATGGGTATTCTCAAAGTTTTCTGCATGGTGAACATTTGTAAGGGTTTCATAATAAAAGCTTGTAGGAGGAAATGTGTGTGTTTTTTCTCTCCTTCCTCTCCTCAATCCAGGCAAGTGTACAGTAAGTCCTGAACATTTGGTTATAATAGCCTTTTCCTAATCATCTCGATGCATGTTACTCGTTCTACTTAACTTAGGATATGTGCAAGAAAGTGTATTTTCTTTGCAACCCTGGATTTCCACACCTCCTCTTCTTTTGCAGCTAGTTTCTTGTAAATAATGGGCACTCTCTCATTTATCTGTAATGAGAACAGCCTGAGTAGGTAGAAGAGTAGAAAACTTCCACAAAGGACCTCCACTGAGCTCTCTACCCCCTGCACCCCCCAGGCTCCTTAAATTGCTACCATTTCTCTCAGTAAATTTTGTTCTGAAATACTGTTGTAAATGACTATATTATATACAGGAAAAATCTATTTATGTTGGTATGTGGAATCCCTTATCCACTAGTATAATAGAAGTTGTTCAAGACTTCATATGGACTTTCAAACAGATCATTTAGGATTATCTGTGCAGGTGCCTTACATTGACTTAGGCCCATGTATCTGTATTTATACATGTGGGGAGGGAGAGGTGGGGAACAACAGTTGGAACTTGCTTAAAAGAATAAAGATTCATGAAAATGCATGTAAAAAAATTCTGCTGGTGGCAAATGAAGGAATGAAACAGGAAGCTGAGAGGTCAAGGTGCTGTAATAATGGAAAAAATGAAGAAGAAAAAATAATTTCCTGTACTATTTTGTTAATCACTCCCTATTATGAAACTATCATTCACCTGAGTCTGGCTTAAAGTATTATCTTTCCCCAGCTTTTTTGTTGTTGCTAAACAGCAGCTGTTTTCATTACAATGCAGATCTATTTAGCTAATGACATAGTTGTTGCACACAACCTTTTCATTTCTCTAGAACTGTACCAAAACCATGAGCAACATAGTTCAGAAAGCAATGTTTTGTATTGATGTGGCCAGTGGCTTACAAGGCAGAAGCTGCTGTATCAAATATGCAATGACTTTATGTAATAAATACCAATGTAGGCATGTTTGTCCCCCATATTGAACCACCATCAGGAAGAACTTTATTTAAATGAAATGTGCATGCCCCAAGGGGGGGCTCAAAAGCTCCCTTGACCTTGCCATGTTCCCAGCCATGCCCACCTTGCACCTGACATTCACAAAGCTCATTGTCTGTATCAAAGAGCTCGTCATTCTGTTGAGTGTAGATGTTTGCTTGCTGTTTTCTTTCTAGTAATATGCTGTAATTATGTATACATACACAGTGGGGATATGCCACTTACCTGTGCTTCTGCGTGAGCTAATGGGTTTAAAGTGTGTCTGTTTCTGTGTGTGTGCACTACCAACACCCGTCCTTCAAGTGGATCTTAATTTGTAGACGGGGTGCCTGCCCTGCCTGATGTAATAGAGGGTGCTGCTGCTGGAGTTCAGCTGGTGTGGGGGATACTGGTGTGGTGGGTACTGATGGGTCCTGCCTGTGGTGCAGGGCTGGTGAGGGAGGAAGGGGGTGGTCTGCCATCAGGAATGTCAGTCCCTTCATGAAGAGTATTCTGCAGAGCTGGTCCCTGTGCAGACTGAGTGAGACCTCAGAGAAATGGTTTCCCTTTACAGCCTCATGCACTTACATGAGGCCAACTGACTTAATAGTTGGATGCTAACATCACAATGCCAACAGCTAAGTAATTATTTGGGGAGCTAATCTTTTACCATACAAGTATGGAATTAAGTATTAAGTATCTTAAAGATCTTTTAACTTTTCTGCTTAAAATCTGAACTGGGGGCTGACAAAATGCAACATTTTTTTCATAAACTGATAGAAACAAAAATTAATTTTACCAACCCGCTGTGAAGAAATTGGCACGGGGGGGGGAGGAAGTGAATTAAATATTCATCCCTGCCAGAAATAAATGCTCTCTACATATTGGTTCTTGGAGTAGTATTTACCCCTTTACATTTCTAGAGCTGGCGGAATATTTACAAGGCATTGTGACACAGAGCTAGTGGGTAGATTTTTCTTCCCTTTTAATTTTTATTATTTTGTCACTGCAAAGTTCTGTGGGGAACATCATGGTCTCTTTTAACTAAAGTAGTGAGATTAAAATAGCTCTCCCAAAGTAATTCTCAAAAAAAGGGGAATTCAGATTATACCGAAGAGATGCTCAGTAATAGTACTTGCACAATCAAAAGCTATGGCTAGAGAAAACCTTGGAACTAAAGCTCTATTCAGCAGGCTTCCTGCAGGTGTTTACAGCTCTAAAAACTTCTGAAATTCACTCTTGTAATTTAATTAAGCTTAGAGAAATACTAGAAGGTGAAAGAAACAAAAACCCAACACAAAACCAACCAAACAAAAAAAACCCAACCCACAACAAAGTAACCAACACAACCCCCCCAAAAAAGTCCAATCACAACCATCAATAATGCAAATGATTTTCAATTTCTGATTATTTAGGAATTGGGGTTACTCACATTGGAAGTACAAGTTGTAAGTTTTAATGGCCTTCTTCTGAGAGCTCCAGTGGCATTTGGCAAACACTTGTCACTAGGGAATGGTTATCCAGAGAAACATAATGTCATTTTGATCGTGGCGAAATCCTGCCTGATGCAGGATTTTGGCTTGTACATGGCTCAGGGATTTCCAACATCCAGACCATAACGAATCATCTCGGAGTCCTGTGCTGCTAACAGGCAGGCGGCTTAGTTACCAGACTTGGTTAATAGACTAAGGTTTCTGACTAAGGTGGCTTGCCTGAGCAGGAAACCATGCGTTTCACTTCTAGTAATGGAAGTGGCTGAAGGTGATGGTTTTCTTAACTCACCGTGTCCCTTGTCTGTCCAGTTCCACTCAGAAATGTCACTGTCTAAAATAGGTGGTTTGAGTTTCCTTGGCTAATGTTTCTCTGACTGGTGAAATGAATCTGTTCAGAATGTGCCTTGTGCACTTTTCTGACTCTTCCTCTGCAAACAGAAGCCAAGAATCAAGCTGGCCTCTCGTCCTGCACCATCAGCAATAACTGCTTGTCTGTTGTGGCAAAAAGTAGCTGCAATGGATTTTGTTACTGTGTTTGAAGGGGAAAAAGGTATGGCAGAGAAATCCTGGGAAGTCTCTGCTTACGCAAGCCCTGTCACTGTTGATGAACATATAAGTATCTGGGACTACAGATGGAGCCTTAGACCAAAATAGACATTTAAGGATAGGAAACATCCTCATTTTGTGCTTCATTTATTTACAGACATAATGATCATAAAAAACACATCACTTCTCAGTAAATATTAAATAGAGACAGGATGGTAGAGGTGTCTCTATTACTAAGACTTAATTATTTTATGAAATATGACAGCATTTACTAGTGCACTGTGAAGCATTATAAATAATTAAAGCTGAATGACATTTGTAGAAATGAAAACACCCAACAGAAGCCTGTGATCTTTTGATTGTGTTGACTTCTTTTACTTAAGTTTCCTTCAGTCTTAATGCATCCTATTTCTTGAAATGAGTGAGGTTGTTCTGCATGAAAATGATGGATGAATTTTTGCCGTCTACCAAATGTCAAGAAAGTAACTCTTGCTCTCTGGCCTAATCTCCTAAGATCTGCTTACAGCTGTCTTTGTAAGAGTTTCGGGTATGTACTGTAAAGAGTTGTTACCACCCACTCATGTAACAGTGACTCAGTTTACTTCGTTGCCCAAACATCCATCATCATTTTATCATTTTCTCCCAAAGCCTATCACTGGACTTTTTTGGTACATGAAGAAACCTTCATGAGGCTCTTTCATTTATAAGACTTTGAGGTGGAATTTTTGTGTTGAAGCAAAATGCAGAAAAAGACTAGAGTAGTTGAGCAACAAGAGTAACAGTAACATGGGAAAAGCAGGTTGACATTTAAAGTTCCCTCATGACTTTGAGATGTGATTGCAAGGTCTGTCCATCAATGTCTTTAGGTCATACAAAGTAAAAGGACTGTCTCTGAATTCAGAGTATATCTTACGTTCTCAGTTGTGTATCTGAAGCTAGCGGCACTTTAAAAAAGAAATGTTAATGATAACTCTGGATAGGGAATGGAATTATTTCCATACTGAGAAGGACATAAATGTATTTGAAAGGAGGAGCTTCTATGAGTGCATAATAAAGCTGTTGTGCATCACAGGCATAGACTGGTAGGCTCAGATTTCCTTGAGACTGTTGCAGGTGGAAAATTTCACCACATTCAAAATGCTGAATCAGATGCCATGTACCTTTGATGGGGTCGACAAACCCTTTTGTTCTGACTAGTCCTTTGGAGTAAAAGAGTGGGTAGTCAGAGGGTCAGTCATGGGGCTGATATGATTTGCTTGAAGCTTCACCCATTATACTATTCACCTGCATGGCCTGATGTTGATTGTGTTTTCCCCTCTTTTGTGGTTTTTGAATGATTTGACCATTTGCCGCTCTTAACAGAGAAAAGCTGTGTGAAACTGGGTGTATATGGAAAAATGTGTGAGAAAAGACTGTGCATGTGTACAGAGTCTATAGGAGCCTCTGTGTGGGTTAGTGCTGGGTGTCTGATGGCTGTGTATTGGTAAGGTGACATCATGGTGAGTAACTTCAGGGTTAAGGAAGGTGTAAGATAGGACATGGGCATGAAGGACTCTGCTGTGAGTTTTTCAGGTTGCAGCTGTGTGGGAAACCCACCTTGTACTTTCTACTAAATTGCTGGACATCTTGTGGGCTGAGGAAAGTGTCCCAGGGTGAGCTGTGTGTTTGGGAGCCTCAGGGTGTGCTCTCTATAAATGCCCAGGAATGTAAGATGAAGCAATGTCATTATGTTGCTAATACCAATGTATGGTGTGGGGGTTTTCTCCCTTTAACTGTCCTTTCTTCTGAGGTAATACAAAGTTATGCATATAAAATGTTAATGTGTTTGCTCATGGTGAAGGCCTTAGGTCTGACAGAAAGTCTTGTGCCAAAAGCTGAGACCAAGGTTTGCAGGCCTATTTAAAGGCATCAGGTCTCTCTGTTTTCTCTTCTCATTTGGGTCTCTACTGCACTTTTCTCTTTTCCTGCTTCTCTCCGTGTGGACATGCTGGCCTGTGGGTATAACTGCTTCCCTGATGCCCATGTTGTGCCAGCCTCTGAATTCTGCCATAACCCTGTCTCTTGGGATGCTGAGTTTGGGGTAAGGCTGCTTCTGATGTATGTGCAATCCACTTTATGCTGCCAACAGGGAAGTTGATAGCATCTCAGCCAGCTCATGAAGGCTTTTTTGTTTGTTTGTTTGTCTCTTTGGAAACTTGTCTTTTGCATTTTGCCTGTAAATGAATTCGGGGAGGATTTTGTTGGTGGATTAAGATGTGCGCAGCCCTCACACCAGCACTTATGTGCTAGCTGCCCTGTGCCACAGGTTGGCCATGATCCTGCCCAGTCTTCACTGCCCAGACTGTGTCTAAATTCTTCTCTGAAGGTAACACTGGCATTGGGGTTTCTATGGTTATGAAGGGAAGACATGTAGGTGTGGATAGTGGGAAAGTGGTGGATGAATAGTTTGTCTTGGTTTGTATTATCGTCTTCAGGCGGATTCAAAATTATCCATTCCTCTCTTGCTGTTACTAGGGAATATGTGCTTCATATGTACATCTAAAGTACATCTGATTAGGGCCATGTGATACATGAGTGTTTGGGGGTATTACCTGGCACTTTTTTACAGGAGAAGAAAAGAAATTTTCATATTTAATATAGACATATTTATAGAAAGTACTATGCTTCTGTAGTGTTCCCTTCAATATTCGTAATTTCACTAACTTCAAACCATTTCAGAATTGTAAAATTTGTTTCAATATTTCTACTTTCTTTCAAATATTCCCATGTTTGACTCTTCATAAAAGCAAACAGCAAAGGCCCTAATAGCTGGATTATATTTCTTCCAAATTGTATGATTCATCAGGAAGCTTGACCCACAGGGGAACACTTTCCAAGTGGGGCAGGGATTAAGCTTCAATTGCACAGATTCATCAAAGGTGATGAGTTGAACATCTCAGAATCCCTCTGTGCTGTGAAACTGCTCCCTGATGCTGTGTGATATTCAGGGGAGAGGACTGCCTGTGGTGCTCTGAGAGGTGCCATGGGGTTTCTGGGCACCATAGGAGAGGGTGAGGAAACAAAATGGCTTTGAAGACTGAGCATTAAAAGGTGATGAGAAAATACCTTGCTGTCATCACTCTATTTCAATAGGTTGCTAATGAGTTTTCTCTAGGGATGGTAATGGGTTAGTTCTTATGCTTTTATCCAATTAGTGAATGATCCCAGGAGTATATCCTTTTGTTGTGAAAACACATCCAGTTTCATTCCAACTTGAGCACTCTATCCTGTAGGTTCTCTGAAGTCAATGAAATGCCATATGTAGGTGCACGCTAGACCAGGTCCTTGATTATTAATTGCTGATTTTAGCCTGATTTATGGTTTCGAGATGATGCCCTAGATGGCAATGGACTCTCCTATGGAAGTAATTGAAATGGCAAAGATGTGAATAAAGTTTAATTCTGAGTTTTAAGGTTAGTTGTAAGTTGAGACACTGAGAGAATTCACAAGTTAAGCCCGTGCAGATAGGAAACAAAAGAAAAGTGCCTTTGATGCTATTGCCTTAAGGAATATCCAGTACCAGTGTCTTGCCAGCTGCTTGTACTCCTAGGATCCTTTGCTGCTGGCACTATAGTCGCCTTCAGGTTTCAGCCTGATTTAAAATGACATTGAAGAAAGAATTAGCAGCAGTACTGATGCATCTGGCATGTGTGGTTGTGGGTGGCCTTCCATAAGTGAGAAGAACTTAAGCTATTCTTTACTTTTCATTTTTGTCTCTGCAGGTAGCCAACAGTTGCAACTGTCAATTCTCTTGCAGGGCAGTATATCTGGCTTTGGAGCAGGTAGCTTGTTTTGTTCCTTGCCAGCTTTTACTGTGATAGAACTTCTGGATGTCCTTGTTTTTTGCATTGCTCGCTCTCCCTTTTCATTCTGTAATTTGCCTTTGTCAACCCAACCTGTTGCCAACACACTGGTGCTCTGTGTGGGTTTACATACCTGGGGCTGTGTGCTGCATGGTACAATGAATGAAGAACACACAAGTACATAAAAACTGTGCTTCACAGTCTACAAGATTAGATTTAAGTTATTGAGCTTGCTCCCACAGTTTCTTCTTGCCTTCGAGACTAGTGTGAACTTTATAGTCCAGTGCTGTAGCTCTAATTCTTTGCTGTCAAGATGCTCACAGTAAGCTGCCTGCTTCCTTTCCCCTTCAGCTTTGAGTACTGGAGATTTTCAAGCCCTATGGTGGTAGACTGTGTTGCAATGACTGCAAAGTGGTTATGTACATGCTTTATGTGCAATTGGATATAAAGATACTGTTTTTGGACTTGGCCCTGTCAATGTAATGCAACCTATTGCAAAAAGGAGGATGCACTAGTTGCCTTCTCAGCTTTTCAGCTGATCTGTTTTTCAAGCTTTTTCGGGTGTTGAAGAAATGCTGAAAGGTGCTTTACTAGCCCTACTGATGCATAACAAACAGTGCTGGAGTAGACTTGCAGTGTTTTGGATACAGGGTAGTGTTGTGATGCTTGTGTGGACTGTCTTTTGGCCTTGTGAATCTTGATTCAGCTTGGATTGCAGACAGCAAAACAATGTGTTTTGTTTCCGTAAGTCTGATGTCGGCCATATCATTGTTTGATAAATGCATTGTGATCCAGAGCGAACAGCAAAATTACTGAGCTCTGGGTTCTTTGGTCTGTGTCTTGTCAGCTCTTAGTTTCTTTTCTTTCAGCAGATAGTGGGAGAGATGACTAATGTTGGTTGTGATGGACCAACACCAATATAGCAGTTAAGATGCTCAAATTCACAAAGCTTCTGTGTGGTGTTTCACAGTAAACTGCTAACTTGATGGCTTTGAGACAAGTGACCTATGAGTGACAGTTCTTTCCCCAAATACCCCTTTACCTATCAAACCTTGATCCATTTGAGAGGGATAAACCCCATAACCTTTAGCAGGGATGGCTGTGGACAGTCTGGCCTGGAAGATTTTGTTGCCCTGCAGAGGGAGGGGAGGGCTGGCTGGAGCACAGCTTTTCTGCTTTCCAGAAAGGATACGGCATGACTTTCCCTCCAGGAATAGTCTGGGCTCTCCCAGCCCACAGCAAGCTACTGTCTAGTCCCCTCTTAGGAATGTGATGGCTATCAACACAAGCATTATGTATATTCATTCAAGATTTTGGACAGTCTCAAACTGGAAGCGTTCTGAGAAATGCTCCCCAGGGCAGGATGGACCCAGAAAGCCTGTCTGTGAGTGCTCTGCTTAATGAATGTATTTTAGAAGAACCTCATATGTGATGATATTTCCTTCCTTCCTTCCTTCCTTCCTTCCTTCCTAGTAAATTCTGTTCCTTTTTGTTTTAATTTTTTAATGAAATACAAAGCTGGGCTATTTCTGATGGCTATTACTGATAACTGGAAAATATCTTTAGTGTGGCACAGAAATATTTTTTTCATTTCCTTATATGTAATCACACAGAGTTACGTATTCAAGATTAATGCATTCTTTACAATTTTCACCTCAGATCTGGTGAAAATGTGGGAGATCAGATAACAGGGAATTTAAAAGAAAAGCCTCCTCTAATCCCTTGGTTGGACAATATAGTCTTTTCTCCCTAATCCCTGGATTGCACAATTTACTCTTCTCTCCTTACCCTCACCTCCTTAGTGCCCAAAGGAAAGCAACCAAATGTAATTCTGCCATCAGCCCTGATGAGACTGTGAAAATAACCTCAACCTGTCCATATAATAACTGCTTACATTTCCAATTCCCTTTTTTGAAGAAAGAGTTTGAGTTTGGTGTTCATATTAGCACTGGTTTTGTACTGAATTCAAATTAAACAGGCGTACAAAGTGAACACAGAAGAGGAAATAAGCCGCAGCTGCTGAACCCTAGTGTGGGGGCTTCTCTCTCTTCACATCTCCTGCTGTCTCTCTGCAGGAACAGAAGAGATGATGACTAATTTGGGGAGAGAGATAGAATGAAGAGGTGACTTGTGGTCATGAAAGTTCTGAGTTCATTCCTCCTTGCTTCCTAATCACTGATGGCCATTGTTTGTTCAGGGAGAGTTGCAGCACAGGCAGTAGCAGGGAAAGCTCCCATCACACGCTGGTTATGCTTCTCTCCTGACTTATCAGAAAAGAAGGTAATTCACTTAGTTTTCAGTCCTTGGCCTTTATTCTGAGATGACTCATCTCTTTTGCTTCCTGAAAATTGGAGATCATCCGCTTTCACACGTGAAGTGCCAAGATACCAGATGGCCTTGCCCTTCTGCCACCAATGACCTTATTTTAGTACCCTTTGCAGCTGTGCATCTTACTGAATGTCTCCTGGAGGTTGTGGATGAGGGCCCACAGTTGGGTCTGGGAGCTCCAGTATGTGCATGCTTCTCCCATTTGTTTCTGTTTGGAGCTGTAGGTCATATAAAGAAGTTTTGATCATTTCAGCTCCAGTCAGAGTTTTTGACCCTTCAGCTGACCAAAAATAGATATTTCCAGTGGATCCTGGATTAAATTAAGATGAGGACCGGAATCGAGGGTGGGAAGTTGTGTTTAGGGTGCACTAGGTAATGCTTTTTAACAGTAATTTTTTCAAGAGACCATTACGAATGCAAAACAGAGAGAGAAAGAAAAGGAGGAGGAAATAAGGTGGGATAGAAGAATCCTAGCCAAATTTCCCCCAGTTCGATCCAAAGGCTGAAAAAGAGAAAGATGTGAATTCCTCTCCCATAGGAGAAGCAGCCTGCAGTCTCAAAAGGCTGTTGCCTGCCAAGTCAGCTCTCCTGCCCACTCCCACTGGCAATGTGGGGATAGCGGGGATCTTACTGTGGCTGAGCCGTGCCTGGGCAGTGGAGGTGCCACTGTGTGGGGCTTCCTGTGTGGTAGCCCCTTCTCCAGCTGCCCGTGCAGAGCTTTTTGTTTCTGATTCAGTCACTCTGCAAATGGTGTCACAATTTGTCAGGTGCCAAGAGTGATATTTGCTTGATGGAAATGTTGGCCCTATTGTGAATCAATCCTAACAGCTTCTCGCAGCAAGGTTGTAAGACAATGAAGCAAATCTACTATGCAGGCAGACAAAGCAGCTTCTATTATGTGTGAAAACACAAATAATGGGAGGATAAATGCAAAACAGTGAGAAAGTCTGAGCGTTTGGAAGTTGCAGGCACAACAGTGCGTGTCAGCATCTGGCTGGAGCGCCAGAGGTGGGAAGAAGGTGGTGGTGAGAACAGGTACTCCTGGAGCACTCGTGCCTGACGAGGCTGAGCTGTGGGTGAGTGCAAAATACGAGGAAGATCTCAAAGATGTCCTGCAAAGGGTCTGCTCAAGCAGAGCAGCAACTGGAAAACACGTGATTATTCCTTAAAATAAAGTGACTTCTCTCTCATTGGAAATTAAGAGAAAACTGGGTGTGAGGTAATACTTGTGAAGGTACCAAACATAGGCATTTACTGGTAATTCTAGTCTTCTATAGTGGAGAAGGGTAGCTAAAAAATTTCCAGAGTAACATTTTTTTTTTTATTATTGATATAGTATTTTCCAACTGAAATCTTCACACGTTAATATATTTATCTTAATAACTGAAATATAGAATTATTGATGTTATAATTCCTTGGAATTTCTTCATCCTTAGGTTTTTGTTGTGTTTTGTTTTGTTTTTTTTTACTCTGATTCAGAAGAGTAAAAGATAATATGTTTTTATTTGAAATATGAGAGTTTCCCAAAGAATGGAAATGCTGAGTTCTGGAAAGCCAAAGTTGTTGTTTGGTAGCATCTGTGAAACTATCTTGGTCACGATTAATTTTCCATGATAGAAATGTGTTGTAATAACCACATTTAGTATTAATCAGCCCTATGATACTTAGCTTCTTCTGAAGGACCAGAGACTGAATGAACATGGAAGATGAATTGTCCTCTGATGGCTTGCAGGAGCTGCTTGAGATCATGATTAAAGTATATTATCAGGGTAATATTGGGTAGTGGATGGCTATCCACATTTTTATAGCTGAGCAAGGAGATCATTCTCCAGGGATGTCTGCATGCTGAATGTGCCTACATCAGGTGTATGGTTAATGTGTTTTGTTTTTGTTTTATTTTCCTTCTCTTTCTGAGCATATTCTGTGCCTAGGAGTCTGCCTTTGAAGCTACTGACAGAATGCAGCTGGTTAATAAAAACCTAAGTAGTTTTCTATTGGACACCAACTACTGTCTTACACAGAGAATGAAAGTGATCTCTGATGTTAGGGCTCATGAGGTTTTTACCCTCAGAAAGTGTTGACCTGCTTTTTAGCCATTTCTGCTGCTCCTTTCTGACCCTGGAGCAGTCAGATCAGCATATACCCTCTTTCAGGGAGAGGTACCAAGGTGATGGATCATGGCTTGATGGTGGTCTCTCCCACCATGCTCTGATTGCTGGGTTTGCACCACAATGTGATCTAGTCAGCGGGGCGAAAGTTTTGTAGAGAGTTTTGTCAAATTTCCACAAGATCTGGCTCTCAGGACTGAGGAGCTCCCCCCATTCAATCATGGCAGTGGAGAAAGAGGGAGACAGCATGTTTTTAATGGCTACATGTGGAGGGTTGATGACAATCCTCTGTTCAAGCCTGAAGGGTGTTGGTAATTACAGCCCTAAAAGGAATATATATGAGAGGCAAAATAGTGAGACAGTATTTGCTATAATAATGTCTGGACAATGGGTTGCTAACTTGTCAGCTAAAGAACAGCATCTGTTTGTACTGGTTTTGCTGTTTCCAACATCTGTGTCCCACAGGATTTAAGAACTTCTTTCTTGGGAAGAGACTATGTGAGTGTGCAGTTCTTGCCATTAAGACTAATGCATTTCCTTCTAATGGCTCTGCAGTGACAAATCGGTCCCCACATGCATGCCCTGATGGTGGGTGCCACTTCTTACTGGCTCCGGAAAAATTGTGAGTACTGATATGTGTCAAGAAGTCAATATAAGAAGGGGAGGAATTGTTCTTGAAGGATAATTTTGGTCTGGGCAAGCTACCTTCCCTTGATGTGCTCAACAGTCATTAGCAAGTGAGAGAATCTTCTCCAGAGGACCATTTTGCCAGCCTAATTCAGGCTCTGGCTCCAAATTGTCCTCTGGAAGAGTCTGTCTCTATCGACTGCAGACAGCCTGTGGGGAGCAGTCTTGCAAAGCTAAAATTAGTTTTTAAGTGGACCCCTCCTACAAATAGGATGGATAGATGTATGTGCTTGTTATTTTTTGACAAAATGTTTCCAAATCAAAAAGAAAGAAAAAGTAAAACGTGGGAACTTTTTCTGTAAAAAAACTTTTTTTTTTTTTTTTTGGGCAAGTGATAAATCTGGTTTGCAGTGGAGGTGGTCACTTCTTTTAGTGGATACTGGCAAATATGTCAATTTTTATAAGTGCTGCAGTAACTCTATAGCCAAATAGATATGCTGTCATTTTGCCTGCTGTGAACTGCATCTTTGAAAGGAACTCCTCTGCCAGCTGCAAGGGCATCTGGGAGGCAGTTGTTTCGTGATTCAGTCCCAATGCAGAACATGAAAGTAAATCTCTTGCCTCTTGATCTCTTCTTCTATTGAATCTGGGTACATTTGTTTTCCATGAACTACAATAAATTACCTGGAAAGGAAAACACGTGGATTGCCCATGGCTGTGCTGGTCTCTGAGGATAGGTCCTCAATGTTTCAAAGCCAGACCTGGCTGGTGAAAGGAGCATGTATTAGAGGTGGGGTGGTTGTTGTCTCTGTGTGGATCGTTATCTTATTCCATGGGCTAGCCCCCTTTTTTCGATGAGCTTTGCCTTTAGCTTGACTCTAGCTGGTACCCTAACTCATTCACCTTGCAGAAAGGCGCAAACCAAACCTGCAGGGGAGGAATGGAAACAAATCATCGTTATCCCGACTGTGACACCTCCAGTTGTTGACAATGTGCTGAATGGTACTTTTTTTTTCCTTTTTCTTCTTTGTTGAGAGCTTGAAAAAGTACAGATGAATTGAAAAAACACTAGACAAGAGTAATGTAAATCATGCATTCAAGTGTATTTGTGATTATTCTGCAGGAAGAAGTGATAGACTGCAGTTACTTAGTTTGAGTAAAAGAAAATATGATGAAATAAGAGAGCTCACAGGGTTTTCCCTTACACAAAACAATCATGTATGACAAGTATATTTAATAGGGAGTTCAGTGCTTCAGCAAATCATTGAAGAGAAGTACTTAGTAGGATCCAGAGAGCGATTAAGCTTTTACAGAGAAAATGAATTTGTAACAAGTCTGACTAGGGAGTACCCACAATGTCACCAGAGTTGCCAATGCTTTCTTGCTTCAAGGGGTGAGAGAATGACCTGCAGGGGCTGGAAAGGCATTCTCTCAATGCAGTGCAACTTTCCATCCTTCGCTGGGCACACGCTGCTGCTTGTGTTTCTGGCTGCCTTCCCTTAAAATACCAGGTATTGGTGGGATATTGAAAAGAGATTTTTTGAACTCACAGGCCAGTGATTTGATCAGGCGTGACAGCCTCTAGGCACCTAAACAAATAACGAAGAAGCTAATTCTGTTCCCCTATCTAAAATTCTAATTGTGTTTGTGACATCATAATTGGTTGCCATAGGGACAATTATGGTGTCATAAAAAGAGGATTAATGATGAGTTTAAGTGAGGAATAAGCAGCTGGAACAGATGAACTTCTAATAACTCCTGCCTTCTCTGAAAGCTACTGTTTTGTGCATAAAAATATAGTTCCAAATAAAGACTGTTGAGCTAGAAGAAATCTAGTAACTATGCACTGAAGGAATAGTTGTACATCCAAAAAGATATTTCTCTAAGTCTCTAGGATCTATCAGGATGCTGTGGTGTCAGGGAAATCTCATTTATATAGAGAGATACTAGAATGAGCAACAGATCTGTCTCACATGGACTTTTCCAGTTGTGAAGCCACATTCTTTCCTTCTGTGAATCTTTTCTGTTGTTTTTTTTTTAATAATGAAAAGCTATGTGCAAATATAGTTAATGTTCATGTGTAGCTGGTTAAAAAAATACGAGAAACATGATGATAGCAATATGTAAAAGATAAATTAATTTTGGAGGACCGTAACTGATTCCTTTCTGAGGTGCTTCAAATTTTAGTGGCTTTTCTGTTTTTGTTGTATCGGCAAAATCCAGATTCCTGGAGCTAAGTATTTCAGGATAAGTCACCTGTTGCTTACCTTTTGCCTGTGCGATAAGGGCTAGGAGAGGGCTACTTAGCAGGGAGCAAACTAAATCAGGCAAATAGAGTTCTTGTGCCCAAGCCCATGGGATCTGCACTACTGTATTAAATGGTCAGTTCCTATAATTTTTCCATGCTGCTGACTGTGTGCAGTTTGTAAAGCAAAGTTTTGAAAAATGCTGAATTCTTTCTGCAGCATTAGTTTCTGTGCTGGCTACTTTACCCTCTTGGATGCTCTTGCTCCCTCTGAGCCAGGCAGGCTCTGCTCAACTTGACCATTCTTGCTGCTGTTGCCTGCTCTGACTGAAACCATTCCGGCAGTAGTGTATTAGAAGAAGGGCCATTGACAAGAATTATTAATACATAATAGGGGACAGAAAGCAGTGTAAATAGCTTGTGGGTAGCACTGGGGATGGACTCGCTGGCAAGAAAATTCCTTAGGGCTTATGTGTGTCAGTGCTTTTGTTTTGTCTCTTGCTCCTGTGATATTTGCTTAAATCTCGGTGCCTCTCTTATAAGCATGTGTTCCTCCTCACACAGAAGCAGAAATATAGGGCTCCTGATGTTTCTTGGGGTTCCAGCTGCCTTGCTTAATGCCATGATGCTGATCCTTGCTGTGACATTTGAAGAGGAGTGAGAACAGCACCATCTGGTTATTGCTGCTGGGCGATGGAGCATAGTTACATTTGCACCTCCTGTCATGCTGCATGGGAAGCCTTACCAGAGTGTGCTGGCGTGCAGTCGGTGACCTGTACCCCAGGTTTCCCTGTGACGTGTGCAAGGGTCACCTTCTGCCTTGAGGCACAGGTGGCAGCTGAGGTGGGATCTCTGCAGCCCCAGCCCTGCCCTTGGCCCCTGTGTGCTGAGCACGAGCCTCTCTCCGAAGCATTTTCTGGGAAGAATGATGAATTCTGGGGGCTTCTAAAGTGGTTTTCAAAATCCTATACAGAAATAGATTCATCCCTGAAGCATCGCTGGGATGGAAGAGGTCAAGCTTTTCTTTTACCACAGGAGATGAAATTCAGGAATAAAAGCTAAACTAGGAATTTTCCAAAAGTCTGCCAGAGGTGTAAATAGCCCTTCTGGGGTACCTGCTTGGGGACACATGAGCTTAGGACATCTAAGAGACTTTCTCAGATTTTTAGCCAGGCTGAGGATCTTTCTCCAGTCGTGTAGAGGATTTCACTGGATGTAGTGCAGGTAGGTTTGGATGCTCTTTCACTGAGAGCTGCCTTCCTAGTATGGTTTTTCATCAGTCTTTTCTCTCCCAAAGCCCTTGACCTTCACTCCTCCTGGCTGAAGCAGCCTGATACACAGCATTTCACCTCACTCTGCCCTTGTGCCCCCAGGCAAAGAATCTGCTTGCCAAGGATCCTACCCTGCTGTTGTGCAGTACTTTGTGAAGAGCAGCTTATAAAAGCCATGAGCAGTGCTCCAAGTAGACTTGCCCTCTAAGGTTGGTATTTTATGAAGTAGGAACACTGCTGCACTGAGCTGTGAAGGCAGGTTGAGGAGCTCTGTGCTCCCAAGTCCCAGAGCAGTAGGTGGAGGGCAGGGCGGCATGACAAGTCCAGAGCCATGGATGGATGGTGCCAACAAAGACCACTACAACCTAGGCTTTCATAGGGAGCTAAAACCCTCTACTGCTTAGACCTGGGTGGTTCCCTTCAGAAATAGGTCATCTAGTTGTGTCCCTCACTGATCACAATAGTAATTCCTGGGGGAATTGCTAAGAGGGCACTGACAATTTTATCAGCTCCTTCAGATTGAGGAGGAGTACCCACCATTGGGTATGCAACTTTGGTTAATTTGAGTCTGATGCCCAAGGAAGTACTTAATTATTTTTTATCAGTCTATGCTTAGTGGTCTGCAAGCTCCTCTCTACCCATATGGAGACGTGGGGCTGTGGCAGCCCCAGGAATAACTCAGGTCAGTGGCAGGCTTCCCCAGGGTTTGGCCCTTGGACCTGGTGCCACCTGTGCAGCAACGTGTGCTTGTGAGGGCCTGCTGGGAGCTCAGGGGGTGCGTCTGGGAGCAAGCTCTGCCATGGCTTCTTCTCAGAGGCATTTTTTTTTCCCCCTTAAATCCTATGTGGTTTGGAGACCTCACCCCTGTGAAATCAGAGGGATTTTATTTGTTTTCAACAGGCTGCACCGCATTGCTCCCTTTTCAGTTCCAGCAAAGGCAAGGTGTATGGCTGGAAGGAAAAATGTCCTGGTGAGAGCAGGAGGGAATGGATGCTGTGTTGTCCTGGTGGCAGGATTCAACACAATTTGCTCTTTTGTTGCCTGGCAGATGTATTACGCAGACTCTCGCTCATGTCGTGGGTTAAGGAGGCAGCGTGTTAGTATTCCCGAGATAAAAAGAGGGTTGACTGGTCTGATAGGTATCGCTTTGTATACATTGACTGTAACTGCCGTGCATGTAAAGCACTGGATGTGCGTATCTCGGTTACGGCTTGGAGGTGTCTGCCTGTCTGTGTGTCACACACGGTCAGTGAGAGGGCATGGCGATGCTCCTCTGAGCTGGGCCAGGAGAACATTATTCACGAGTGATCACACGCAGCTGACAAACTGTGGAGGCATATGATAAATTGGATCTTTGGCTACCTCATATGAGAGAAAAACTGAGCCTGGCTCTCCACAGAGTGCTGCATGTGCTGATGGGGCCCCTCGTGACAGGAGAGCTTACTTACCATGTGCCCCCGCTGTGGGTGAGGAACAGGATAAGGCTGGTGCTTCTTTCAAGCGGGGTGTGAAATACGTTTGTAGGGCAGCACAACTTCTCTCAAAGTCACCCTGCCCATGCAGAACTCAGAGGGACCGGCACTGGCAGAGCTTTCTGCCTCCAGGCAGATGGTTTTCTAGAAACTGGTCCTGCCTGCTTGGCCTGCAAAAAATGTCCACTGAAAGCACAGGTCTTTGTGATCTCATGAGACGTTAAACACAGACTGAACTCAAAAACATGTGGGTGCAGCGGGTCTGGGTGCTAACATCTGCCAGAGCACAGAGGAAGTACATGAACCAAGGGGGATTTTTCTGTCGATATCTAGAATCTCGAGCAAGAATGCTTCATTATATGTGTTTATATGTATGTCTCGAGGTCCCTGAACCCTGATTTCCAAAACATGGCCATAAACCAAGTGTTTCACCTTCTGCCACTTAAAATCAATCTCCAGTTGCTATGTCAAAATCTCTCCCTTCTTCTCCTTCAGTCATTTATCTCCTTTTCATCCTATTCAATCAGAAAGTTATAAAAAATCCCACCCAAGCCTAGTAAACAACTTCTTAAATTCTAGATTGTATTCATTTCACATCAGTTGTGACTGAAGTCTATTACTACTTGTAAGTTACCCAGAAACCTGTGTGCAGGAGATACTAGTTTGCTCCCAAGCACGCAATGACCTTTTAATTATTTTTATTAGTGATCTCCTCATCAAGGTGAAGGCCAGGCTCTGAGGCCAACTTGGAGATCTTTCAAAGAAAACTAAAGCCAAGCAATCTCCCAGATCCCATTAATGTCAACAAGATCTGCTCCCCAGCTTCTTGGATTTTTCTAGAAAATTGCTGCTGATGGTTTAATTGGATCCACCTCACAGGAGTCTTCCCTGGGTCAGGGTTGTGTGGCTCTAACAGAGATGTTGATGCTCCACTTGTTGTTTAAGTGGGGACTTCCCATGGGTGAAGTGGTAGCAGTTTATATGTGACCTCAATTTGGGCCTCACTTTTTAGGGCTCCCCTTTTAGATACTTTAGCAGTATTAACTAATAAATTCCACTGCAAGTTATGTGTAAATGGGAAATTATTTCTGGATTGTTATTTCATTTCTGAAATGGTGCAGTTCAGCTTTATCATGAGGATTTTGATGAAGCTAAATGAGAAAAAGAAACCCCTCTAGCAAAATAACTCTTGTGTGGAGCCCCCCTTTCATCTGAATCTGGGAACATGAAAGTGCAAATCTGTCTCTTGCTGAAAAATCTCATTTCTGTTCTAATTTGTAATAGGTCTCTGGGTGCTGAAACAATTTTCCTTTCTCTGCATATTTATCCTGAACATTTCTCAGTGGTCTGGAACTGAATGGGTGTTTAAAGTACATTTTGCTTTTGCCTTTCCCCTGACATGTAGTACAAGGATATGCCTAAGCCAGTTGCTGACCAAAGTGAGCCATGGAGATCAAAGTGTTAAATGTGAGTCAGACTATCTTGCATTAGAGGGTGAGTCAGCTTTGGTTTTAAAAAAAGACATTTTAAAGAAGCTGCTTGGAAAAAATGCTGAATGGAAATATTTCAGAAGAGTCTCTCAGTCTCTGGGAGAAGATGGGGATTTATTTATCTCTATGCAGAAATGATAGAGAGCCTTAAAAGTAGTAGTAATGATGAGATCATTCTAAATTGAAGGTGCTTCTTTTTGGAGTATTGTGCCCATTGTCCTTCATTGGTCACTTATAGCAGAGGCAGCAGTTATTCAAGGTGAAGGTCAGGTTATTGAGTCTCTAGGCACAGGTACCAGAAAAATGTGGGTGATGGGATGTCCCAGGAAGGAGAAAGACTGAGAAAGAGCTTGCTGAGCTGGCTTAGTGAAATTTGGAGCTGGGTTTGGGAGTTGAGACTATGGAGGCTTGTTGTTCCCCCTTGGGTGGTGAAGCCCAGGAGAGCTGCAGAAGGTGGGTTGCTGTGACCACCTTGTGGGGAGGAGACTTCATTTTGTGTGCACTGAAGCTCAACTATTTTGTTAGGTGGTTGGTAGGTGTTAAGGAGAAGTGTGCATTTAGGAAATGGAAAGATTAAAGAGTTGGCAGACATCTATGAAAGGTTTTTACTCTCTAGATTTGTTATACTTGCTTCCCATATTTTACAGCATTACCTTTTTGGGAAAAGAATCATCAGCCCAAAGGGATAATCCTCAGATATAAAGCTGGAAAAGAGCAGCAGAGAAGAGCTGATGGTGTGTGACACAAAATAGCAAATGAAACAGCTAAATGGCCATCCAAATTCCCAGTAGAAAGAACATAGTGACAAAAAGCAGAAGAGTTGCCATTAGCATGGGATGGACTATTGCTGTGCACTGTAAATTAAGTAAATTTATTCCTGAATCCACTCTGACTTTTTGCGTGGCTGAAAGCAAAGCTCCTAATGTTTCTAAAATGAATATAGTGGCTTCTTCCTACTTATGTAAAGATGTACCAGCAAACTGTGGTAGTGTATTATTACACTGTATTACAAAGGTGGTGTTATGTGCTTTGCCTGACATTGTTACTCATTATGAAAGGCTACAACACTTAGAGCTTTTAGTAAAGCCACAGTGGTTGTTACTTGTTTGAGGCAAAGGCAAGGGATTTTTTGTTTCCTACTCTTAATGCTCATGGTCCCTAGATTTCAAGTAAGATTTCAGAGGGATCTGGAAATTTTATTGGCTTTGCTTGCTCTGTTTTTACTTGCTGCCTCAATGCTCAAACACTGTCAGGTCCTCCATGGAAAAAGTAAACAAGGGGGTTGGTTTGCTTTTGACTTAAATGTAAAAAATAGGAAGGGAAGTGAACCTACTGATATGACAGAGGTTCCAGTGACATTGCAGGAACCACCTCTTCTCCCTTGGCTCCATCTTTTTTCCACTCAAATACCCCAGGGTAGTCACAGGCCACTCCTCAAGCCTCCCTGGGTCTACTGCTTTCCTATTGAACTGCCAGGAAGCTCATGCAGTTGGCAAGAGAGACGGGCACTGCATGCTGGGAGCAGGAAGTGCGGGATCTGGCAGAACTCCTCGGGGATGTGGGACCGGTGGAAAGACAAGCATCCTTGGAATAGACGGAGGTTAGAAACATTTATATATGCTTTTGTCTATATATCTATGTGGTCCAGGCTGTCAGGTATATATCTGTGTGGACCATCTACATGGTCCAAGTTGTTGTAATGTTTGTGTCAGCATGTTGTCCATGTGAGTAAAATAACAGACCTTGTGTAGTGGAAAAACAAAGGTTAAAGGATTCACCCTGTTGGTTTCTGTCATGGCAATTCAACTGAGGAGCTAAAGAGGAATTTTCTCTTTAAATGTCACCAAGGAGTAAGTGGCTTTAGATGTATGGTGTGGAACACTAGAAGTGCTGGGGTGTGACAGAAGACTTTGCAGACTCTTTGCAGACTGTTATGCTTTTAATAACCTCTTGTGAATTTATGCCTTGAAGTGCAAAAATTTTAGAGGGGTTTTGTCAGGGATGAGAGAACCCAAATTTGACATGCTCTAAGAATGAAGTTTGTTTAATGCTTCTAATCTCTATAGTTCTCGTTCCTCTGCAGTTAGGGTGTGATTTTTTCTGAAAGTGGCAGGTGTTCTCTGGTGCCAACCCACTGGCAGCAGGCACAGAAAGCTGGGCTACCTTCTGACTCGCTGTGCACTGAAGCAACCTTTCCTCTATGCCTACCCCTTTAGTTACTGGAGCGGATAAATCAAGCACTCGCATCTAATGGTTATTCCCCACTTGGTTTCCACCAGTCAGTGAAATTCTTATGGGATTCCCTAGACCTGGCTTTCTTGTTACTCTCCTTCTTTTGTTGAAATGAACCTGGCTTTTGAGAGCCTCAGATTTAGTAGTTCCAGAAGCCCTCAATTTTGTTTGTAGCTCCTCACAGTCAAGGTATTTTTCATTGTGAATGCAGACGCATGACAGTGATTTGGAAGACAAGGTGATGAGTTTGCAGCAGCCACTGCATAGAGGGTATTAAACACAGAATAATTTTGGACAAGGGAACCCTGATTATTAGTTCCTAGCTTTCACTAGTGAGTCAAAATATTGGGTGTAGCTCACCATAAATGTCATTTAGTTGATACCTTCATTGTCTTTGCTCACCTGCACAGCTGAAAGGTGCAGCCCTGGAGGTTTGATGTTGCTCTTTTGTTGCTTGAGTGCCCACTCACAGGCAGAACATCACAAGCCCCTTCTCCCATGTTTCTCAGCTATTAAGCCCTCATGCTGTGCAGTGTTTTTTTAACCCATCAATTCACTAGTTCCTATTCTCTTATTCTACCTCTTGCATTTCTTTGAACAGGCCTTTATCCAAGCTTTTTCATGTCTCTGTCTCAGCAGCATCCCCCATTGAAAACACAGACTGACTCAGTATTAAGGCCTAGAGGACTAATTTATTCAGTTGTGTGCTCAGATAATGTCTGATTTGGTATCCATTAGAACAGATACACTCACTCTGAGCAATTCCTGCTGTCACTATACTGAGCTTTACTGCCCAACTGTGATTTTGAAGCATATTTACTTGATTTTTGAATAGGTGTAGATGACTGTATGAGCAGCTGTAGCTGTGGTCCAAGACTGCACCTTACTTATGTGTCTCTTACACTTACTTTTCAAATTTTACTAATTTATTTTTTTTTGGACACTTATGACAAGAGATGGCAGTGTAGATCCTACAGTGGTATTAAGTTTTATTTTAATTTCACTGAATGTAGCATTTCTCTGTGTTAAAGTGATTTGACTACCTAAGTATATAAGCACTTGGTGTTCACTGGGTTTTGAAAGTTGAGGAAGGTCAAATACCATCTAGCAGGAAATAAAATTTTATATCAATGAATATAATACAGTAAATGTTGGTTTTGGTCTTTCTCATACCATTAGAAAAAAAAAATAATCCCATTTCATGATTATGAGCTAAAAGCCATAAAATTTAGCCTTCTGATGGGTTTGGCTGCGTATATTATTTTTAAAAATCTAATAGCCAGCTAGCAGAGAAGTTTTTGCTAGATCCTTTCTGTGTATGGCTGCTTTTTCCCCCCATTATTGATAGTCATATAAAGTAAGTGCAGCGTAGTATTCAGATTTCTTGTTGTGGTACAAGATAAGGAAAAATTTGTTAGACTAGGTCTATACGATTTTCTTCAAAAGTGCCTGGGACAGAAAACCTGTTTTCCTTCATCCCAGAAAGTATGAATATTGGAAATACTTATTGGTCCCCTTCCAGTGAGTTAGCTTACAGCAGGGTTGCTGCTGGAAGTACTGCATGTTTCAGATGCAATGTGGTCCAGAGCAAGACCAGCAGATGTGCTGCTGGTTTTGTTTTATCCTTTGACATCTGTTTATGTTCTTCTTGGCTCTATGAGGAGCTGCAGTAGGAGGGAACTGACAGATTGACAGAGAACCCCAGAAAGTGAAAACTGATGAGTTTATGTTTTGGTGGGGTGGAAGAGGAAAGGTGTGTTTTATGTGCTATATTAATTGCTCTGGGAGGTGATGTTTGTGTTTTTTTGTCTGTCTGTGTGTCAGATCATGCTCTGTAGCTGAAACTGAAGAGAGGACTGAGGTGAGGGAATGGATGTGTCACCTATTCTGACTTTAAATAGTGGTGGTGATGACTGTAGCTTTCTTGGAAATAATTCAACTAGCTGATTTTGAAGCTGTTGTGTGCTTAACCCTCCTGCCCCCAAATATACAGTTCCTCCCCCCTCTCTGAATCCCAGATCTCCAGCTCTATTTCAGGACTTGATTGATCACAAACTTCCGGAAATAAGGGAGAAGGCTCAAGGAGGATGGTAAATTTGGATATTCAAAGATGTTAATTGCAATAGAACAAACTTCCTGATGAGAGCTCTTCTCCACAGAGAAGTCATCTCATCATTGTAGAAACACTACCGTAATTAACAGGAGCTGAAGCACTTATTGGCAGCTCCTCACAGAGGCCTAGGTTAGTATGTGTCCAGATGTTGCTATCTCCTCTCACAGGAATATCATCTTCAGGCTCAAAGATGAGGTGTCATGGATTAGCTGCTGCCTCTCTGTTATTGCTTATGTCTTAACTGTTTTCTGAATAGTGAATCTGTGGTTGTTCTTTCCAGTTATCAGGACCCATAATTATAGTGGTTAAGCATCTCTTTGAGCAAAGTAATCCAGCAACTTTCCAGAGTATGAAATCTGCAACCTGATAAAAAATCTGAAGAAGTAAAGAGGGCAACCTTTCTCCTACGTCTCTTCTTCCTACCTCCATTTCCCTACAGTGTTTTATGTGTGAGGCTTATTCTTCACATTTGGACACTGAGGAGACAAATGGTGCATTCCTGCCTCTGAGTGAGGAATAAAATGAATCCGACTCCTGTTAACCAGAAAGCACACTAGTGCAGGGCAAATCGGAAACCCGTTCAGCTGGAGAAGGTGATTGGAAGTCTTACAGTGGATTGGAAGTGTTGCAGAAGGATCTTTCACCTGAGATGGATCACAGTTCAAATTCTCTCCTATGTGTCCAGCAGGGTCACTTGCTTATGCACATCACAAATTGATTAGACCTGGAAGTCTTTGCTCAAGACCTTGACGTTGGAGTAGAAGTGGTACATGTCGAATACAGTTGTACACATCAGGGAAACAGCAAAAATCTGTTTGCACAGAAAGTGAAGCTATTTGCCTCACTCCAGGTGTTTCCACAATTTTGCCAGTGGTTATGAAATGAAGACGCACAGAACTATGCTTCAGAAGTGAACACTGTCTCTTCATCAGTAAAAAGGTGTGACAGAAGATGATTTTAAGAGCAACTACATTTGGTACAAAGGATGCAGATTCAGTCTTTAAATCTGATCTGTTCACTCCTCCTGCTTCAACATTTTCCTCAGCCATTCTCCCTACTCCCACTTCATGCTGCCAGAATTAGAAGTCTGTCCCTGTTCCTACCTAAAGCGACCCACGGCTCAGCAGGCCCCTTGCCTCCTCAGTCCCTTTCTGATCCAGGCAGTCAACTCTCCCTACACATATCCTTGAATGTCAGGAACATGTTCTCCACTCCCGCCCTGTCCTCCTTCTGCATGCACATCCCACTCCTCCCCACCTGTTGCTGGGCATGGAAAAGCAAGAACAAAAGCAAGCGTGAGCATGTGCACGGAGCCATGTACAGTGTAAAAGGTGCTAATCTGAGCAAATGCCCAGCTTTGGCAATGCCACATTTTCCCCTTCAGTGCCAGTGTTTCTTTGCATCTCATGGTCCTTCTACTGCCAGTGCAGGAAATGGGACTCAGGAATTGGAAGGACTCTTTTCTTGTTTTGCCTCAGCCTCATGGTGTGCCTACAGTGACCACCCAAGCACCACTGCCTATGGAGCATCCGCAGTCTGGTGGGAAATTAGGGTATCTGCTGGTCTTAAAACCTAATGAGAAGCTTTTGTTGCCGGAAACCTCTTAACACAGGGGTAAATAGGGATTTACAAATCCCTCTTCTTGCATTCTCCCTGCTAAGGAGCCAGGAGGTTCCAAAACCAGTCCGCAGCACACCATGGCTGTGGTCACGCTCAGACCTCCTATGCACGCTTAGCTGTCGTGCAGCACTGTGGCCTCTCCCCACTGCGTGCCTAGTTATGGCTGGTTTTCTGTATGTGACAAGCCTCGACTTTGCCAAAAGTTGTGCTGGGGGAAGGAGAGGTCTATACTGCTACCCCAGACCTGTTTGTCCTGATATCTACAAGGACCAGCTCACAATGAGCTTCCTGAGAGAAGCCAGGAGTGCAGGTCAAGGTTGAGCTCATTTTGGTGGGTTTTGACTGACTTTGTCATCCTGGGATGGGGGAGTGCAAGAACTGTAGGGGGAAAGTTGGATGAGAGAGGGTGTTTGGGCGAGGATTTTACATATGTGCAGGAGTATGTGGCTTAATGCATTGAGTGTGTTGGAGGTGAGGAACTAGAAAAAGAGAAGTTATCTTAATAAGTCTGAGTCACTAAGGGAGTGGGGGTGGTGGCAGAGAAGTCTTAGTGCAGCAGGGATTTACAAACTGGGGAGGACCCTGTGAAAATTTTGCATGAACTGATCTGTGGAGGGGAAAGCAATGAAAACTGGTGTGCCAAGCTCCCAAAGACATCCTCAAGCTCTTTACAATGCCCATCTATTTCACCATGGTGCTTGCATCGTGAAGTTTGGGAAAATAGAGCATGCAAGCCTTGTGACTGACTGGAAGTTTAATTTAAAATAAACAGCAAATGATTAATGCTTACTGAATAAATCTTGCACAATTTTCCCCTCGGCTCCTGGCCACTTCTTTCCACTTAAGACAAAAACTCAGAGGAAGCTTGATTGTTTTAACTGAGTTTTGTGTTAAGGTTGTCCAGCTATGAATCTCTAAGTAGAACTGGAGGTGGGAGGCTCATGGCTATTGAAGCAGAAGAAATAATCCCAAAATGTTTTACTGCCGATTTGTGCACTCTGTCATCCTGGAATACACATTATAAAAAGGGGCTAGCAAAGACACTTGGAATCCTGTATGCACCTCTTCAAAAAAAACAGCTCTTGTGGAGAAATGAAGAAAAGCAGAGAGGGAGAGGAAACTAATTTAAAAATTGGTTTCCTGAAGAACAAGGACCATGTTTGCCAAGGAAAAGAAACTTCTGACAGGGAACAGATTCATTCGAAGTAGACATTTGCAACATCTTAATCCAGAATATGAATGAACCTTAGCTGAATTTTTCTTAATGTTATTTTATTCACTTGTGTCTTCTATTTGTGGGCCTGACCACACATGCATAAATACCCCCAGAGAGGGCTGCTTGAATGCTGTTTCCAACCCTCCTGGGAGTGAGAAGTAGCAGGAATGTCAAGGGGGTCTGGATCCTAAGAGATTCCAGTTTGGCAGAGTATGGATTAGAATGAGTAAAGTTGGCAGTAGTAGAGTTGGATATTTGAGTTTTCACCTGAATTATGCCTGAATGCTGAACTTGCTCTAAAGGGCTGCTAATTTAAGAAGGTTTATTTCTAAAAGAGTAGGGGAAGCCCAGCTGCAATCTGGCTAAATAGAGATGTAAGAGCATCTACATGTGCTGGACAAGCAGGGAACCTACATGCAAAGCTCAGCCACAGGGCAACTGCTTGCAATGGCTGTCACAGTATGTTTTATGAGCTGTGACTAGCTGAAGCTGCTGGATATTTCAGCTAAATGCAGGCTGGTCCAAGACTTGAATTAGCTATAAATCAGATGCTTTCGTAGTTGTGCCCTTATCCTCTGGAGGAAGGCTTAGTATTGCAGAGTCTTCCATGAGGACCATGATTCATATGTCAGTGAACAGCTGCTGAAGATCCCTGGGTATGCCCAAATGATCCTGAAACTGATGCCTCTGCTGTGGGGTGAGGTTTTGTTGTGGTGTTGTGAAGGAAGGATTGCCTAAATTATTTCAGTTTCAGGTAAATAGGATCCTGGCTTGCTAGCCTGCTTCAGTGTTGCATGCAGTGGGAATTCAGCCTCTTGGGATTCCCCTTCTGCCTGTTCTTTTCCATCTTGACATTATTCATTTTCTAGGTCTTTTCTGCCATTCTAATGAATGAGAAAGGAGCATTCTTTCTCTGGATGATACTTATGCTAGAAAGCATTATGAGGGGAAGAACAACTTCAGAGCCTCTGCCTTTAGCATAAGTATATGCCTGCTGAGATAGAAAGCATGGTTAGACTATTGCACATGCACACAAAGCCAGACAGCTTTATTCCTTCACACAGCATCCCTTGCTGCTTCAGTTCTTTGCCTCTCTTTCAATCAAATAGAGGGTGGGGAGGGAAACCAAAAAGGTGTCTCTGAGTGGGAGTTATCACCTTCTAAGGATTGGCTTAAGACGTGCTGAAGCAAGGTTGCCATGCGACCTACATAATTCTGGTCTAGATCTCTGGCCCACAGAAGGCAAAAAACCTGCTCTGGGCCACTGCAGACACTTTGCCTTTTTGGCATTTCTTGTATGTTTAGCTTTCATTGCTTTCCATTTTCAGCTTTCAGCTCTGAAACATCTTTTCAGGGTTGTCCCCTCACTAATGGCATTAAAATTGCATTGCTTAAGTGTTGTGAGGTAGGGCAAGGCTCAGGTTGGGGACTGAAAGAGGTGGGAGGTGTCATGGGAAGTGTTGGAAAGATTTAATCTAAAGTAGTTGGGATTAGGGGTGTCTGTCATCGTAGTGTTCAGCTCTTGAGCTGTGTGGTCCTAACTGTTGCTCTCTGTCTTGGTTCTGCTTCCTCTCCTATCTGCTGAACCCAGAGAACACACAGGCCTAATGCACTCCTCTGTATCATGGTGGCCACTTCTGCCAAATTCTGGATTTTGACTTGAAAAGCTCCTAGGAGAAAGGGGCAAGAGGAGGCTAGCAGGGTTGGCAAATATATTCTCCTTTTTTTGATCTCTTTTTCTTGGAGGGAAGGTTAAAGGGACAAGAGGGACTGAGCGGCCCATAAAGGAGAGTACTGATGCCAGTTTATTTAACAAGCAAAACAGATAAAGATTAGGGTTCCTATGGCAACTGGCTACCAGTAGAAACACCTCAAGGATTTGCAGAGGAGGGAGGATGATGATATGGCACAAGGCCCCAACATTTTGCATTAAAAAGACCCTTTTTCTAGCTGCAGCAGCAGCAGCAGCTCATTTGCTGAAGAGAGACATTTCTGTGTAACTGGCATCAAAGGCAGAGGACAAATTCCCCATGTTTGGCTAGGTCTTAAAGTCATGAGGCAGAGTATTTTAGAGATTGTCCTGAGTTATGTTCCCCCTCTTTGCGGTTTGAAGGAAGAATGGGAGATGACAGATTATGAGGTGGAGATGGAGGGACCCTAGAAGCTGAGTGACAAGTCCAGAAAGTGAATTAAGGCTCATGGTTATGGTATCTAGTTGTCACCCCTACTCTGGGAGGTCCTAGGAGACACACTCCTCTTCCCACATCTGAGGAAGCCTGGAAAGAGCTTTGTTCTCTGGCCTTCAGACCATCCCATCTCAAAACCAGAGGGGATAAGTGTGTGTACAAGCTTGCTCTTTCAACAGAAAACTTAAAACATCAGTTCTGTTTGTTTGGGTTGTTGTTGTTTGTTTGGCATTTTTTTTTGGCTACAGTGCTGTAGTAGCTCCAAGAGCTTGGGTGCTTGGTGCTTGTGTGTGTTCTCTGCTCAGTGCCAGCCATCCTGCTGAGAACAACCTCTCTCACCAGGTATTGTAGTTTTTCCATTTGGAGTTAAAATGCCAAAGCATGTAGTCATTTGGTTCTGGGGGTGCGAGGAGGCTGAAGGAGGTTAACTATAGCTTTTGTTTAGATTAGCACAGCATGGAAAATAACTATCTTTCTACAGCCTCATGGCTCTGTATTGGAGGCCCTACTGAATAGCTACCTGATCAATCCCAGCCCTGGGAGGTTGATTGAGTGATTTTCTTAATTGGATTTTATTTGTCGATCTCACTTTCTTGATATTTTTTTTTTAATAACTCATTACAATCATGCCCTTCTGTCTATTGGAAAAAGCCATACCTCATGCTGAGAAATAATTGTATTTGTCCTTTGACATCTGGTGGTTGGCATAGCTTCCATCAGAGCTCACATTACTGCTGAGCAGTGGACACAGGGCGCTATTTCCTTCTCATCCTGGGGTACGCACACATAGACATGTGCCAGCTCATGCCAGCAAGAGTGCAAGAGTCTGCTAATCAATCTACTAGTGAAATCTAAAGTCAGGCTGATAGTGGTATTCATGGAGTAAATATCAAGTTGTGCACTTGTCCCACCAGAAGGAGTTGTTTGAGTTGTGTAAGATAATGTGGGCCTGATTTTGTGAGCATTGGCTATCCAGGGTTAAACTATATAGTTCATCCCAGGTTAGGAAAGCACATGGAGGGTGAGTGACAGGAGAAGACTGTGTGTAGCAGGACTGAGGCACGCATGGAGCTTACAGACATGCAAATAGCACAGGAAGATACAGGAGCTTTATTCCTGATCAGAAAAACTTATGTCCAATATTTTGATAGGTCATAGCTGTTAATAGGAAGACCTATCTTACTGTATTTAAAATTGGAGATGGTGGATGGGGAATGAACAGGGAAGGGAAAGATATATGAGATGGCAAATATGCAGTAACATGATGAAGGGAGCATTTGAGCCTAGAGAAGGTTGATACAAGAACCTGAATAGAATTCAGGAACGTGAAATATAATGAGAAGGTTTGAAACTGGGGCGAGGGGGAGAAAAGCACAATGCATGCTGTGTGGGTAGTAATGAAATGGGGGAGTAGGAACTGAACAGGATAAAAGGGAAAGGGAGGAATGGTTAGTGGAGAAAATGAACTGGGTAAGAAAAGGAGAGATTTGTGAGGCAATGGGAGGGAGGAGGTTTAATGGAGAAGGTGGAAGAAGGAAGGTAGGCAAAGAAAATAAGTGTAATGAGAATACCAAATAAGAGAGGTGTGGGGAGAGGATACCAAAAGGTGGAAGCAGCAAAAGGAAGAGAAAATGAAAAATGTCCTAGTACCTAGGGATAGCAAAGGTTTAGAGAGATGTAGCATTCATTTTAAAGTTAGGGGTTGGGGAGCCAAGGTTAATTGAAGAGAGATGGAGAGGTGGACATCAAAAACCTCAGAAATAAACAACAACAAAAAAACAAAGGCAGAAAAGAAAAAAAAAGTGTGGGAAAATAAAAGAAGGAAAAAAAAAAAGAAACAAAAGCAAACGGTGTCAGTGTGTTACTTTGCAGATGCTGCGCCATGAAGAGTTCCTCAGATAGACACATTGCTGTGAGCTCCCATATAAGCTTATCTTTGTATTCCCTATGAAACTGTAAAAAAACCCCATCTCCATAGAAGTAGGCAGCCAGGGTACAAATGCCTTTTTTGAAATCTCCACAGCTACAGGATATGCCTTTCTTGACAAGCTGAGAAAAATGCCCTCCACGCTGCCTCTGCCTGGACATTTGCTACATAAATGCAGGGTCAGGGCACACTTTTTAATTACAGTTTCTAATGCCTTCCTGCTGTCCAGAGTGTATGTAGGACTAGGTAGCATACATTTTCTTGAGTAATTATAGAAACATAGAATTGTTGTAGTTGGAAGAGACCTTTAAGATCATCAAATCTAACTGTTAACCCAGCACTGCCAGGTCATCACTAAACCATGTCCCTCAGCACCACATCTACACGTCTGTGTACAGAGGCCTAACTTTAAAAGACTTGAATTTGGCAGTAGGAACTAACACTGTCCTCAAGAAGCCGTTGTGATCTGTGTATCTTGAGTGGCTGACGGACTGAACGATACAGTACATGACCCTATAATGCTCAAGATTTGTCCCATGACCAATGCTCAAACTGTCTTGGGAGGGAGCCTGTTGTTGTTCTCTTTTGCTTGTCTTGGCTGCCCTGGGGCAGCCACAACAAATTGTGTGAGGCGGGAAAGAAAATGCCTGAGCTGTCCAGCCAGTAATGGCAAAAACCAGGAGGGTGTATGGGATTGTCCTGCAAATCTGTAAGATTTGTTCTCGAAACAGCGATGTGCCTCAAAATGCTATCACTTCTATGCCAGATCTCAATGCATCTTGTGCTCCAAATGAATGCATGAGTATAGCCTGCGGCATATTATTTTTCCCTTGTTCTGGTCTGCCTGCAAAATAGCGTATTAAGGAAAGCTGTGATACCTACCCTAGGCACTCACTTGTGGTTAAACTGTCAGAGAGAGGCAATTGCCAAATACACGCTCCAGTTTGTAAGCACGCTGAAGGAATTCTTCTAGAAGGGGCTGCAGCTATTCAACCCCTCTGCCTACCAGGCCTTTTCTAAATTTCTGATTTATAGCATTTATAGTCAAAGATTGAGTCAACAGACTAAGTGGTGTGGATGGGGTGAGGCCTCAAGGATCTTCAGGCAGACACAGAGTCTGGCAGACTGAGCTATTTTATGTGGAGGTTGACTGTGGCATGACTGTGTTTCTAAGCAAGGCTTCCCTTTCCTAGGCTTAGTTTCAGCCTATCTGATCTCGCACCTTGCCCGCTCTGATCTCTAGTCAGAAGATCCCCTTCTGCAATCATCACCATTAGAAGCAAGTTTTAATGAATTACTCTTCTGACTGACTTCTCCTTTAATTGGGAAATTAATTTTTCTCTTCATCTGGAAATCTTCCAATCCTGTTTTCCTCCATGTACTCTGCACTGGGATTATGCATTGGTAGTAACTTCTGGGTGTTCAGCCCTGTTTGAAGTAAAATAAGGTGTTCTGTTAGAGCTACGTTTCAAATGCAGAATTTCAGTGGTGGGCTGAACATGAGCGGAAATCAATCACACCTTTGGCTAATCTACAGAATAAATTCCTTTCTGCTTGTGCAAGGTGTGCAGGCTTCTGTGCCTATCACAAAACCCTTCTCTAAAGTGTTGAAAGGATGATGGGAAAAACAATAGAAATATAAACACACAAAAAAGTGGGAGGGAGTAAAGGCTTGGATGGTACTGTGCTGGCCATTGGGTTCTGTGATTGCAGGTAGCCAATTGCACAGTCTGGATTTGTAGGGAGAAAATACTGAATTTTCCTGTATCACAAACTGTGAGGAACTCTTCTGTCCCCTGTAGCAAGATTAAGCCATTTAGCACAATGTTTGAAAAGCTATTCTGTGCCAAAAGAAGCCCTCAAGAGAGATGTTAGACATTGGCAGCCTCCTGGGAACGTGCAGGAGTGGGAATTGGGGTGAAAATACCTAGATGATCTTGGGGAAATGCACAGTGTCACCTGCTGTAAGGAAAGGTGGGAAAATCCCAATGGCTTCCAGGCTGAGCTTGTTGGAAAGGTGTTCCTGTTCTCAGGATGGCAATTGCTTCAGTCATAGGTGAGCAAGGTACCAGTCAAGCAGCTGAGGGTTTGACTGTGTGGTTAACAGCACCAGCGCTCCCCACCCAAAGTCTGAAATAGTGGATTTTCATTGTAAGGAGGACAATCAGTATAGAAATTAAAGGAATGTAAGATGGTATTTCCGGCCTATGACATCCATTAGCTCTATTAAAGTAAGCCAAGAGTTATAAAGAAGGTTAATTTGTCCTCTTACAGAATCTCAAAATAATAGCGTAATCTACTCGGACTCCTAGCACTTATCCTTGTTAAACTGCCTCCCACTCTTCTGGTGGTGTTAACCACTTTGTATGAGTATAACAAAGACGGGGAAGGTCAGTAATTCTCTGCCTGATCCCTGGCTCTCTGATACTGTAAAGTGAACCTGCATCTTTTAATCTCTAAATAAGTTTTACCTGTCCCCAAGTGGTATTAGTACAGCTGCCTGTAAACTCCCTGTTGTCTTAATTGTGAGTGCTGCTGATTTGTGTTGAACCAGCAGCCTTGTTTTGGGAGGTTCTCTTGTTTGTTTTGGACATTAAATATTTAAAGTTTCCATTTTGGTGTGTATTTTTTGGCTGATGAGAGGAAGAACTGTTTGAATGCTTTTCTTCTTTGTTTTCCCCCGTAGTGTGCTTATTCTCCAGCACTGGCTAGGTAAGCAATTTTATAAAAGGGAGGTTTTTCTCTTTTGCCTCTGATGCAGCTTTTCTTGATAGCTTCGAGCTACAAGTTTCTCAAGATGAAACCTCCACCTTATGCAGATCTCTGGAGCTTTTTTAAGAAAAAGTCCTCCTCCCACTCCTTAAACTTGCGTGGCTTTGTACTGCTGTTTTTGCTGTGTGCCTGCTGCCTGTCACAGTTCTGCATGGAGGCTTGGCTTAGGTTTCTCTTCGTTCCATTCCCTGTGGTCCGAGATACTGCTTTTGTGTCGTGACTGGGCACAGTCTGTGTGCGATGACAGCTCTGCCATGATACACTGTGAGAGACAAATGGTTTCCCTTACTGAAAGCGCCAGATTTTCTCCATCTCAGTAGTTGATTGAGAATTAGGACAAACGGTTGTTTGTTTTCACATAGCTGTACGCCTGCAGTCTAAAATGGCTTTCAGACTGAGATTACCACCAAGAAAGAAAACGAGAAAGACCTGAGCGCATGTGCGAGTTCATCAGCTCTGAAAAGGGAGGTAGGTACTGCGAGGACAAAACCAGTGATGACACCTCAGCATGTGCTGGGGCAAATACTTAGCTGCAGCTGTTTTCCTTAGGCAGGAGGAATTTTAAACTGCCTTTTAAATTGCCTTATTTGTACTGATGAAGCTTAGCTAGCTGTTGGTGAGTGACACCTGGCAAATGGAAACAGCCTATATTAGAGTTTGTAGGAGGAAGGCACTAAGAATTTCCAGAAATAAGCACTTTACATTAGGGTGGAAAAGAACCCCCAAAAATCTGCAAAGTGCAACTGGACACAATGACTAAGAAAAAGAGAGATCAACATTTGTGTCAACCCAGGAACAAATAATTTTGGAGCCTATACCATGCTGGGGTAGCTTTTGTAAAAGGAAGACAAAATACACTGAAAGCAGCATGTGCTTCTGCCCAGCTTCCACAGCCAGAGGTAAAAATGCTCTAGGGAAGCTTTCTAACAGCAGTTCTCCCCTGATCAAAGGCAGAAAATGCCCCTGGCTTGTGAAAGGCAGGTTGCTCTTTGTGTCCTCTGCAGACTGAGTCAGGAGGTGAGGTGAGCTGTGTGGTGAGGCAAGCACATCGGAGAGGCTGGGTGAATCTGGCAAAGGCAACTTCCACGCTGCCACCCTGGAATGGGCGGTGGGGAGGACCAGCAAGAAGGTGTAGGCAAAAGGCAACTGCCTTTTGGTGGAATAGCCTACCTTCCCCAGCCTTTGGCGTATGAAGCAAGCAAGGCTATGGATTTTTCTAGCTGGAAGCTCTCCTCTGCTGTATCAGATCAAGGACAGGTCAGGAGTTTGCCCCAGAAGTGTTCAGAAGCAACCCATGATGACACTGAAGGTTTTGCTGCTGACTGAATGCCTGAGGCAGGCTGTGCCTCCTGCCAGCCATGCAGAGGCAGCTCTGATTCCCCTGCACTCACCAGCTGACAGCTTTCACCCTCAGAGCTTCCGAACATGAGTACTTCACTTTTCAGAGATACTTTGGGTCTTAGTGCAATTGTGAGTTTTGCTTTATTCTCTGTCTAGGTCCCACAGGCTATGCTCAGCAAAGAGAGCTTCTTGTGACCCTTTACAATCCTATTGGCAAAGACCCCAGGACCAGCTAAATAGTTTGAGCTTCACGCTTGCTGCTAAAAAAAAAAAAAAAAAAAAAAGCAAAAGCTTTTAAACTGTGCTTTGCGAACAATGCCGAAGGTTTCATAAAGTGGGTATTTTTAGCATGTCATAAAAATATAAAGCCCCATTTTTATCCCTTCAATCTCTGCAAGATTAATTGAAAGCATTTTACCTTGCTCTCCCTTGCTTCCCTGACTTTCAGAAACTAGCTAACTTTAGGACCCAGGAGGGAGGGCGTCATCAGATGTTGGCAAATGCTGGCCATGTTGTGTATCTATTTATAGTAGGCGTGTGTTGAACCACCTTGTCGCTCTTTTCTTAGCATCAGCTGGACGAGCTCAGCTATCAATTATCCATGAAGCTAATGATAATACAAGGAAAGCTATGTAAAGCAGGTGCTCAGAGGAGAGAGAAAAAGGGGAGGTAGGTGACAGGATAGGGAGAGATGAGGTTTTTGGAACTGAAAAAGATCCTTTTGCTCAGCCTGAAAACCCTTATTTTACCCATAATAATTATTAATAACAGGGGCGCCTGCACAAAGTAATTGTGACTGCTTTCAGCTGGTACGTCCCTCCCAAATGTTATTTCCCTCATTTATTTTCATTGTGTTGGCAATCAAAGGCAGTGGGTTTGTAGCCACCCCCCTTCCCTTTTTTTTTTTTTTCCTTTCTCTTTTCTCTTTTTGCTTTTAATAGACCTTAAGCTGAGTGTTCTACTCCCCACCCTCTGTCCTAGGTTCTGATATTTGGGTTGGTAATAGCAGGTTCTAGTTTCCCTGTGAAAAACCAAGCCTCTGGTATTTCTCACACTCTTGAGATTGCACGTCTGCGTTTGCTTCCTCTTTTTGTCTCTGTTTCAGAGAGGATTTTGTCTGTAAGGACTCTGGGGGGAGAAGAGAACAAACAAAGGGGTGTCGTTCCGCTCATTGCCAATGACAAAGCTTATTGTCAGATATTTATCATCCTTTTCTTCTTCTCTCTCTTTTTTTTTTTTTTTTGTGATGGCTTTCCTCTCTAAGTGAAGGGGAGCAAGACAGCATGAACTCTGCTCTTGACAGCAGCTCAGGTTCTGACACCATCTGCCACCTAATCCACTTCCAAGGAAGGGTCTGACGTCTGTGTGCATGTGTGTGCACATATACGCTCCCCACGTAGCCATACATCATTTCAGCAGACTCATACTAACCAGCTCACAAGCCCCATTTCTTTTACAAGAATGAGCCTTTGATACCTCTTCTTTTCTTCCTCCTACTTTAGATTTCCCTGATTCCATTTATCATACTGTGGTGGGAGGCAGGGGAAGGGGCTTGTGAATTGAAACTGGAGAAGATTTCCTCAAAAATTGAACAGCTCTCTATTTTCCTACCTAGCCTGGCTGTCTGAGGTGCTGGACTTTCAGATTATTTTTTTACTTTTCCTGGAAGTTATGAGTGTGGGATGCATGGATTTCTTTTGCAAAAACAGCAGGAAACAGAGCAGGTGTAAGTTGTCTGTGCCAGGCTCCTTGGATAGCTGGTAAGTGGGCTCTTGCAGGAACTGTCGAATTTTAAGCTTTTCAGTGACATAATGGCCAGTCTTCTTTGCTGTCTGCAAGCACTGAATGTGTTTCAAGCTTTCTAGATCTCCTTCCTCTAATAATACATAAAGAGTGACAGTTATCACACGTGATGCTGTGTTGTATCTGCAAATTTTTTTAGATGCACTGTATTCAGTGCCCTTCACTGACTGTGCTGGATCGTGTTTGTTCATGGCATGCGGTCCTGTGCACACTCACTGCTGTGGAAAAGGGCTTGAAAATTGAGATGAGAAGAAAAGAGGGGCTTTGGGAAGGATGGGAGGGATGGGGCAGTATGCGTTCAGAAATGCGTGTCATTCTGCTTGTAGTCATCAGTTATGCCATTTTTCTGGGCTATGGTAAAAAATGTTTGAATTAGCTTCTGGAAAAGAGTAGCTCTCTCTACTGCTGGGTGGCTCTCACACCTGAGTGGTGTGATTTCTTCCTCCTGGCTGCCCATGCATAATAAAAATCCCCAGTTTTGGCAAAGGTGTATATACCTTTCCCTCCCCCTTTGAAAGGATCTCCGTTGCAAAAATTAGAGATTTTTTTTCTGTCTGAGGACAAAGGATTAGTGCTCTGTTCAGAAGTTAACAAGTCTTTGGAAAGGCATTTCTACCTCTGTCAAACAGGGGACCAGAGTTCTACCATATAATGCAGAGAGGTTGATCCAGGGCTTCCTGACAGCTCTGGTGAGACTGCCATCTTCTGCAAGGGGCTTTAGGTCAGGCTCAGTTCAAGTTCTCACTGGTTCTGATGTAGTTCTGCTTTGCTTTGTGGTTGGATTTCTCCCCCTCCCCCTTCCATCTGTCTTTGTAGACCCTCTCCCGCATTTTCCAGACACACACTAATGGCAGGAAGTTATTTGCCTGTGTGACCTTCACAACAATTTCTGCATCATAACAAGCATGGACCAGAGTAATCCTGCTGTTCAGTCACACTTCGTTTCATCAATCACACTTAAAACAAAATCTAGAAAAAAATAAAGTTTCATATTGAATAATGCTCATTAGTTATGAAAGCAAAGGATTTTCATCATCTTAACTGGAGATAGATTACTATACGAAAACTAGTTAATTGGCAACCTTTGCTAAGTGCGTTTTATTCTTATAACAGGAAAGTGACTTTTTGACTCTTTGAGATTAGTTGTGGAGGTATTCAAAGAGAGGTTTGTATTAATACCATATTGACATGTATTGATGAAACCTGAAAACTTCTCTCTCTTTCCCACTGCGGAAAACTGCTTCCACTTGTCACTTCTAAAGGAGGCAGGGGAATAATTTTCCACCCTCAGATAGAGATTTAAGATTGATCTGATGAAGACAGAGTATTTCAGACAATCGATTAAAGAACATATATTCCAACCCTAGTTTCAGCTCTTGTGTGGGACTGCATTCTGTTCACAACAAGACGCTTCCAAGCTTCGGGTTATTTTTGAAAATAGGTTCTCCAGAACAAAGTAATACTTGAACTGGCAGAACTGTGTGATGCTGTGGTTTTGTTTAGAGAATGTTGACCTTTCAATTTGCACTTTCCTGTGTAGGGAATATAGCAGTGTGCACGTGGAGAAAGTGGTCTTCTGAGACCACATATTTTGCTTGAATATTCAGTCATTTTTCAGTTGAAATACAATCTACAAGGAAATAGAAAAAATGGTAACAAGCGTTTACGTGTATATGAGGATTGTGCCTCATTTTCTAATTTGTGGTATTCAGAAAGTCCTCCCTTTTCTGGTATGTTTGTTTTCCAGTGGAAAATATCTTCTAGTGACTACTAATTACTACTGATATACAGGTCACCTAAGATAAAACCAAAACTCCTTTCGCAGCTAAAACGTCTCTACAGAATTAGAAAGCATTCTCTTCAGTACTAAAAATTGTAGTGATTTATTGTTCCAGTCTTACCTCTCTGTCTTCAATGTTCTGTCTCAACATGGGGACAGTCTCTCATAAGCACAGACTTTTGCCAGTCTTCCCTTGAGATTTTGACAGACCTACGCAGGGAGGGATGAGGAATTCCCTTGGGCATAGGCATTCCCTTTGTGCCTCTGCCAAGCAGCAAGGAGCCCAGGAGGAAAGCTGGTCCTCATGGGAGGTGCAGACAGATCTTGCAGTCGAAAGCTTGGAAAATTCCAAATAAACTCCTGGAAAAGAATGAATATTCAAACCAAATCCAGACATTTTGAGTTCAATTTGCAGAAAGATTGCATGCATGTAAGCAGAATCTTTAGTCAGCTTTATTTCAGTCAAGCTTATCCATCACTATTGATAAGATGAAACTCCAAAAATTAAAGACAAAAGCCCAAACAAATGAAAAAGAGAGCTGAGACTCCCTTTCCCCTTGTCAACATTCAAGTAACTGTTGGAGAAAAAGAGCAACAGGGGATGCTGAATATGCTTCTGGGTCTGGCAGTTTGGAGCAGTTCTGGCTGTATTACCTGTATCACCTGTTTAGATGACTACAGCTAGGTGGGCTATTCTCTGTAGAGATAAATGCTTCACTGCTGCTATTGACTTCATTAGTGAAAATAATATCTTTTTTTGGTAACTTTGAATAAAGTTTAAATTTGAATATATTGCTTTTAAAAAAAAAAAAAGAAAAAAGAAGCAGTAATGTTGGATACCCATGTCAAAACCAGTGAGCTAATTTCCTGAGTGCATAGCTATTTTTGAAAATGGTGCTCCTTTCAAATGTATTTGCTGAACTTTATATTTCAAATTATCTATGAAAAATGTAAGTAATAGGAACTGACTTTTTCATTCCCCTTCTTTTGGAAATGGTGGATATAGTGTATGTTTGCTTGTTTCCTCCTGTAAAATGCATTTATATGTCAATTATGGTCAACATTCCTTAAACTTGTTTTAGGCTGAGTATTTTTAACAAGTTTAGTCTTTTCTGAACAAAGGTAATATCACAGGTCAAATTATTAGCTGCAACTATATAGGCAATTGGAAGATTTTATTTTTATTCACTTGGTCAGTACCTGAAAGTCTGATTTGCCATATCTCCTTAAAGGTGACAGTAGTAATTGCTCTACACTGGAATCTCTTGTGTCAGTTCATTATCTTTTGCAGTTTTTGTTCGTTGACCTTTTTTTTTTTTTTTTCTTCCTGTAAATGAGGGGAAGAAGTCATTCAAAATACTACTGAGGAAGCTGGAAGTCAGATGGGGATCTTTAATGTATGAGAAGTATAGCTTAATTCTATTTTCATATTTCAAAATTTTCAGACAGCAGAAATTTGCAGTGAGATTCAGGATCACAAGCTCTGATTTGTGTGCATTTGTGGTGCTCTTGAGGCAAGATTCAGTTTTCCAGCACAATTAATTTTAAAATCAAGTTGTTAACTTCATATGGAAATATTTGTTGCAAGCAAACTTGAGATTTTTACAGCAAGAACAAAACATTGCTCCATATTACTTACTCTTAATACTCTAGGTTTTCATCTGCTTGTGGCTGGTTTTGTATAAAGCAACTTGAGCACCAAGGAGTGGCAGATCACCTAGACCGGATGATACTGGTCTCAGGTTACCGCAGGGTATAAAGTGTGAAATAGCAGAGGTACTGATGAGGACACGTGATATGTCCTGAAAAATCAGCAGCTGTTTGTGTCAATTGACAAAGCACCAGTGTGGGATCCACCTCCAAACTGGGGCAGCAAGGTCCCAGAAACTGGGAGATGGACAAGCTGCCTTGGCGCTGCAGAGGGACTGAATGAGAATCTTGAGATAGCGTAGGGTAGTGGCTGGCTGGGTGTAAATCTAGGGTTGAATTACTGTTTCATTTGAAAGGATGAATCTTACACCTGTCAGACTTGGTAAGGATGAAGTTGCACAGACGTGTGATTACACATGAACACAGAATAAGGACTGTGTAGTTTAGTAGACTGGAGTTACTAGGTATTCCAGAAGACTTTTTCTTTGAGTAAGTTACATGTCAGGACTTGGAATATGTGTCATGAAATGGTGACGATAACAATTAGAAAGTGAATACAATTTCTGCCAGTTCTCATCTCTCTCCTGCCAATGAAATGCTCATTTTGGATAGTAGGTTCTTAAATTCCTGTTTGTTTTGGTCTGAACCAGTACATACATTTTATATCTCACCCTGGATATGGATGAACATAGCTCATCAGGGTATCCTTATTCTTTCCTTTCTGGGAGATCTGTGTGCAGCGGGCTGCTTCATCAAACACTCGAATAGTCGCAAAAAAGCCCAGTGCACACAAATCCACTAAGACAAGCACAGACAGGACATATTCTCTTAAAACTCCAATGATAATTTGTGCCCATGCAGAACGCTGCAAGCACACGAAATTGTGCATACGCAGAGTGCTGTGGGTGCACTTAAAGGAGTCTGGGAGCAACTGCATAGGTTGCAACTCCTGGATGCCCCCGCAGCCCCCTGCTCTCAGCACTGATGTTAAATGGCAATCCAACTGAAAAAGGGAGATGAAGAACTCCAAGGGCTTTGGATCCTCAGCACTCCTTTCCTTTAGGGGTTTGCTTCCTTGACATGATGATATCAACATACAAAGATAAAGCTGAATGTAGAGATTTGCATCTGTTTGCCAGCCTGTGTGTTCTTAAGAGAAGCAGAGCATTTCATAGGCCTGTCAGCAGGGCAGTTTTCATTTACAGTGAATTCATATTTGAAAAAAAAAAAAAAGGAAGAGGAGGAAGTATTTTGTAGAGACTGTCAAGGACAACAAAAATTTTCAAGTAGATTTCAGTGCACCAGGGACTATATATCATGGTGACGTTCTCTAAATGTCAAGTATTGAGTGCTGGCAAAAATGGTCTAAATTCACATATAGTGATGTGCTGAAGCTGTGGAGTTCTTCAAGGAATAAAAGTTGCTAGATATTTCAGTGAAGATATCTAAACAGAACATACCTTCAGTTGAAAATAAAAAAAGTGGGGGAGAGGAAGGGTGGGGGGGAAGAGGAGGGGATTTCGGAGGAACACAGAGCAAAGTTTGTGTTTAAGTGAGTAACAGAGTTCATCCATGCCTTCTGTAATTTTTGAGGGATCAGTCTCTCCTGTAATAACCTTATTCTACTTTAAAATAGTCCATGAAAGACTTTACTTCCACTGTAATTAATCAAAAGCATCATCAAGGTAGGGAACCTGTGCTTAACTCCTACTCTTGCCACCCCTGCACAGATCTTGAGTGTAACTCGCCAGGTGTTGCTATATTTACCGAAATTCCCTTAACTCAAGGTTTTCCCTCAGCTTCAGGGTAGAAAGTGTGGGTCTAATCATGCTGAATTGTGAATGAATCACTGGAGTCCTTTGGCTGGAGAGGAGCTCTTAGAGGAGCACAGTGCTTTACTGCCAAAGGTCTTTATGTTGATTTAAAGAAAGCATCTGAAATGCTTTATTTTGTCACTTCTCTGCTCTCTTTTCTGGTGAATATGTATGCAATTGTGAGGAACTGAGAGCAGCTCACGTGGCCCTGTGTTTGAGTGGAAAACTGCTATTTTAAATCGGGTTTGAAAAGATTATTTTAAAACTGAAGATTGTGCCCTCAGCAAAAGTATTGGAGGTGTGGGAGCATGGAATAAGTATAGGAATTGGTATAGTTAACCCTTTATGAAGCTCTAGGGTGGGATATATGCGCCTTCACAAGAGAGAAATAGCCAGGCATCTGGCTATTTTGGAAAGACCGTAATACAGGGGCAGAGCAGACGATGCACGATGGTTTCTCTCTGTGAGTGTGAGGATAACAGAAGTTCAGTGCCCTCCTCACCTCCCTGGAGACGAGGCCGTGAACTAACTCCCATGGGCTGGGGGAGCTGGGGTGAGTTAAGGCAGGGAGGTGAGCAATGTGAGAAGCTGCAGAAGCTCTTGTTATTCAAATGGATGGGCTTGATGTCTCACTAGCAATACTGGCAGTTCACCTGTCCTGTCTCAGCAAGGCTGTCTAGGTGTGTAACTGCAGTCCCTAGGGCTTCTCTTCTGTTGACGGACAAGGAGGCTGTCTCGATATAGTATTCATATGCTGCCTGATGTATTTAAGTTCGCTTTCCTATACACTCATGTGTATGTTTCCAGGTGGATCTCAGCTACTTCAAAGCAAAGCAGTCAGATGACCCTTCTGCACATCTGCTTTACCTCATATGGACTATGCATTCTGCAGGATGTTTTAGGTGAGAGAGATTATCATGTGAATCTGTTAGCATAGTGGTATTATTTAAGAGTTGGGAGTTTTCTCTCCTTGGGTCTTCATATAAATTACCCTGTGCCAACAGACCTTATGTTGGGAAATGGCTTCCATGAAAGATGTGCCTAAAATTAGGTACAGAACAACATTGATTCTTTGCTATTTACTGCTTAGAAGCTCATCGATGTTAGGGGTTAGTTCATATTTTGGTGAACCTGTAAATACATGGTTATTTCCTATATAGGATAGAAAGGGTAATGCCCAAACAAAGTGAGACCTTGAGTAGTTTAGGATTACGTTCTATGGGAAAACACAGAACCGTTGTCATTATAGAGTCAATAAACCCCTGAACTGATCTATACTGATGTTTTTTTCTGGGTTGCATCCTCTTCTGCCATTCCCTGTGTGGGAGGGAAATGGTTTTCTGAAAATGTTTCTGCTGATATCATTGTTGGTATTCCTAAACACAGAACAAATCCAAATGTTCTGGGCTTCAGTTATATCCCAGCACTACTTGGTCTTGGTCAATATGAGGCTCTGTTCTCTCATAAATTATTTGGCATGCATTTGGACCTCTTTCTCAATTTTACCTCAGCCCTGCAAAGGGGTAGGGTTCAAGCATAGTTTACCACGTTACTTTCTGTTCCACGAGGTGTACTCAGGATATAGGTATTTTATTTAGCCCAGTGGTCTCTTGTTGCACTCATGTCATATTTACAGTTTCCAAGGAGTTTCATTTCTGTGCTGCTTGCACTAGAAAAACTCTTGTGACACAGAAGAAATGTAGTTGAACTCTTCCTCTCTGATCAGGGATGATGATGCTTTTAAGGGAAGAAGGTAAGAAAGGCTTCAGAAGTGCACTTTAATTTAGAAATGTGTGTGAATTTGAATAGATTTACAATGCTTCTCTTAATGCAGAACTGAAGTCTACAGGGCTTGAAATTGGAAGAAGTCTGAGACAAAAAAAAAATGGAGCTATTGAGCTGTATAGAAAATGATTGTCTGCACAGCCCAGTGAACTTAGGGGAATTGCAGGAATAAAAAAAAACCATACACAGCTGAGTTCCCAGAGGTTTTTTTTCTTCATTGTGAGTGCTTCTTATGAAGCCTTACTAGTAGGCTAAAATAATCTAAGTTTCTTTGGTGGATCCTCCTTAGCAACCCAAATTTATGCTGTAGATGCTGTGAGCACCTTCACTTCTCATTTGTGCAGCCATTCCTAGTTTTCTTCAGACACCTGGGCCATAGTGGCCTCACTGGTGAAGTTGTTCAAGGCAGTTACTGAGTCAGAGTTAACTGGCAGATGAAAAGTAGCGTAGGTATCTGAACAGTCTGATGGAAGCAGCTATTGAGGCACACTTTTAATTTAATCTAAACATACTTAAATCTATTTAATCTAAATTTACACAGAGAAAACTCTGAGCAATGCCTACTACCTCTGAGTTTTATACAGCATTTGAACTGTATCTGTAAGAAAGGGCGATGTTTATTTTGCACACAGTAACTAAGGCATGTCATTCCCTTACACCTCAACCTCCAGAAACGCTCCAGGAATTATCAAAACAACTGCCCTTTTACAGCTGCCTTCTTTGACCACCAATAACTAAGCCGTGAGTAAGAGCTGTGGTATGTTACAGCTTTCGGGGTGAGTGGCTTGTGCTTTATTTCCCATACATGTGAGCTTTGAGATAACTGTGAATCCTCTAGGGATTTGGATTTACTATTGATACGCAGACAAATCCCTAAGCCTGACTGTGAAACTGCTCAGTGCTGGAGATCGGGCTGAAGTGGCAGTATTTAGTCACACTACTTCTGGTTCCTCTGCCAAAGCTGTTTTGTTTATTTTATGATCTGATTGACATAGTGTATCTGCATCTGTTTGTTTTTTTTCTGAACAACATTCTTAATCTAGAAGAAACTAAATTGCATTGGTCTGTGGTTGAAGATTGTTAGTCTAATAACCGATTATAAAGAGTACGACTAGAGGCAAGTGATCATTTTTTTGGTGTAGAAGGATGTTATCAGGGATTCATGCGGAGCTAGAGTGGTTGTTGCTAAATGTGCTCTTGGAAATTGTTTGGAAACAGGAAATAAACTATGGGGTACTGAAACTTGTCTCTAGGCTATTTAAAATGAGAATTAATTGCAGAGCTGCAGAAGGATCACTTGTAGTGAATGAATTGACTATAAAATGGAGGTTGCAATTCTGTGTTGATAGGGCAGCTTTTTCTCCATCTGCATTACTTTGCAGATGGAGATTACAGGCGAGGACTGACTGTACATTAGTTATTACCCATTTGGAGAGAGATTCAGTAGTCACTGTAGATAATTCCATGAATATTTCTGCTTACTACTCAGAGAAGCAAATAGAAGTCAGAGAAGGCAAATAGAGCAATAGTAATTTAAGCAGTGAAACGAAACAGTTTATGGGTGAGAAATGACTTGCTAGAAAAAGTTTTCCCAGCTTGAATGGCATGAGGAGCAAGCAGAAAGGGAAGACTACTGTATTCTCTCCTATGACATAAGAGCCAGAGAGCATCAAATAAGCTCGTCAAATAGATTTAGAAGAATGGCAATTCACTATTATGTGGTGGATCTCATTGTCACACAATGCTATGGAGACAAACATACCTGTATTAAAAGACCAATTAAATGTACACTGTAAAATCCATTGGTGAGCATGAAATGGGAGGATTTGATGCAGCCCATCTCAAGGAGGATGAACCTTTCCTTTGCTGAAGACAAGATGGAGGGAGGTTCTTCTCCCCATTTACTCTGCCCTGGTGAGGCCGCATCTGGAATATTGTGTCCAGTTCTGGGCCCCTCAGTTCAAGAAGAACAGGGAACTGCTTGAAAGAGTCCAGCGCAG